>JAGXJF010001073.1:0-38619 GCA_019208055.1 Stipa capillata | reverse complement strand
TGAGCCAGTGAAGGTAATTTATCTATATCGAAATAGAAAGTCTAGATCATACTTGTTTAGTCGTTATCCATATCATCGAAGTGATCGGGTGGCGTTTGCTTGATCCGGGCGGCCAGGGTCCGCGAGTGGCGGCTTTCTTCCCGGTTTTTGTGGCGGTGACATCGTGTAGTGGGGCGGAGACGCTTCCTGTTCAGATGGTGCCTGAGGTTGGCTGGATGCAACTCGATCTGATGGTGACCGAGTTCGGTAGCAGCTTGTTGGGGCGCGATCTGGCGCCGGGTGTGCTTGGAGACAATTGTGCTTCGTAGATCCTGTGGATCAGAAGCATATGGGTTGGAGCTTGTTCGGCCACGTGGAGTGGCGACTACGCGTAGAGCGGTAGGAAGAGGTTGACTGCTCGCCATAGCGGGACGACACTGAAGGTGGCAAACTTCTGCTTGATCAAGAGGGTTGGTGCAGCTGTTGCAGGATCCGGATGAGACATCGTAGAAGTCTTTGTCGTCGAAGCCCATGTACACCATCTTGTCGGTGAGAGTTGTCGGAGTAGATCCAAGCTGATGTAAGGGCCCCACCGTGGGCGCCAGCTGTCGATGTATGGTACACGGGGGTACTCGTACAGCACGTATTCATACACTAGCGGGGCGAAGACTCAGGTTAGCTTGACTTTCCGACACAGATCTACCCAGGTTCAGGCCCCCAAGATGGGTAATAGCCCTACGTCCTGCTTTGATGGAATTGATATGCGATCTGGCATACAGGCAATTACAGTGGAGAACTTGACGAGTTGAGAACTCGGCGAGTCTGGCTTACAAGGGGGAACTCGACGAGGTTGATGCTATGGCTAAGGGATCTCAAAGGCTATTAGGCAACTAGGGCTCTTCGATCCAACTCAGCTTCTCCCCTCCTGGGGGGGGAGGCTGGTGCTCCTTATATAGGCGGAATAAGGCGGTAACCTCGTCATAAGTCCTCGTAGTACACGAGTCGGACTCCCTCTTCTTTCCATAACCCGAGTCCTCGCAGTACACGAGTCGGACTCCTTGGTGACGTGTCGAACGTTACTTCTTTATCTTGATAAGGATTCGCCGACTTGAGATCCAAGCTTCCCTTAAATCATGCCTTTGGGCCACAGCTTCTCCCTCGGGGCCCAGTGATGAACTCGTGGGCCTGGCCATGAGCCCATGGTGGTAGTACTACCCATCATCAATGATGGTATTGCCAGAATAGCCATTGAAGCTTCTCTACCACCAAAGTCACTCTTTGATAATTCAAGCGATGACGAATTGCCCATTTGTCTTATGGCAAAAGGGTCCAAGGTATCATCTCTCAAAAAGTTATCTCTTGCATTATTAAATCTTGGTAGTGATATCGTAATGATAGTGAGGATGACTTGTTTGATGATGATATGATTACCTCTCTTGATAAAATTACCATGATAAAAATATCTTATTTGTTAACCACTATTGAAGCTCTTGAAGAAATAATAGATAAGCAAATGGATACTCTAGATAACAAGAAGATTGCTTATTTATGAAAAAGAGAAGAATATTAATCTTGAGAAGGAACTAACTAAAGAAAGGTTAAAAAGTGATGCAATGATAAAGATTGTTAACGATAACAAAGCTACCAAGAAGAAACTTGAGAGAACTAATGAATGCTTAAAAGAAGATTATGCTCAATTAGAATTTGGTTATCTCAAAACTAAGAATTTGCTTGACAATGTTGTCATTGCACATGAGAAGCTTAAAACCTCATCAATTGATCCTATACATGTGCCATGCTCAAAATGTGTTACTAACTCAAACGTCAACAATGAAGAATTAAAAATTGAAAATGCTAAACTAAAGTCTCAACTTCATTTTGGCTTATTAAAATGTCACAAGGGTAGTAAGGCCCTCAAGGAGATGTTGAGCAACCAAGTTGAAAATTTCAATCATGAAGGACTTGGATTCACTCAAAAAATCAATGAAAATGGCAAAATTTGGTTGCCTCAACAATATCCTAAAATGAAGTTTGTGCATGGCAAAGGTAAGCAAGTGGAAACACTCCATTTCAATGGCCATGAGACGAAGAAGTGTCAAATGAGTAAGACATTTGGCGTTGGATCTTTTGATGCCTCCTATGTCCTAAGGAAAGACAAAAATGCAAACATCCACGCTAAGTACGTTGGACCTAGGAATAGCGGTCTTAAGAAGCACCATTTGGGTGCCGAAAATTCTTGTGACTAACATGCAAGGACGCATGCAAAAATGGGTACCTAAATCAAAGAAATAAACTTGTTTTGTAGGACTACTCCTCCGGTGGAAGAAGTTGGGTAATTGATAGTGGTTGCACTAATCACATGACCGGAGAAGTGAGTATGTTCTCACAATTGACAAGTGAAGGATCACCTCATGAAAACATCATTTTCGGCGATGATGCCAAAGGAAAGATAATGGGACTTGGTAAAGTAGCAATCTCAAATTACTTGTCCATTTCAAATGTGCTACTTGTCAAGTCTCTCAATTACAATTTGCTTTCCGTATCTCAATTATGTACATTAGAGTTTAATTGTCTATTTACCGATGTTGACGTGACTGTCTTTAGAAGAGACGATTCCTTGATAGTCTTCAAGGGTCACATGAAAGGCAAACTTTATCTTCTGGATTTCTCCTTGGATAAATCTCGCCTTGAGACTTGCTTGATGACTAAATCAAGCATGGGTTGGTTATGGCATCGCCGACTAGCTCATGTTGGTATGAGGAATTTGAGCAAACTTCTAAAAGGCGAACATGTTTTAGGACTAACGGGTGTCACTTTTGATAAGAATCGAGTTTGTAGCGCGTGTCAAGCCGGGAAGCAAGTTGGAGCCCATCGTCCCGCAAAGAACATAATGACTACTTCAATACCATTAGAACTCCTACATATGAATCTTTTCGGATCCGTTGCTTACATTAGCATCGGAGTTAATAAATATGGTCTTGTCATTGTTGATGATTATTCTAGATATACTTGGGTATTTTTCTTGAGTGATAAAGGTGATACGCAAAAGAAGTTCAAGAAGTTTGCAAAGCGTGCTCAAAACGAGTTCAAACTCAAGATCAAGAATATCCGGAGTGATAATGGGACGGACTTCAAGAACACGCAAGTTAAAGAATATTTTGATGAGGAGGGGATCAAGCATGAGTTCTCATCACCCTATACCCCTCAACAAAACGGCGAGGCGGAAAGAAAGAATAGGACCTTGATAGAAATGGCAATAACAATGTTGGATGAATACAAGACATTGGATCGCTTTTGGGCAGAAGCCGTCAACACCACTTGTCATGCTACCAACCGGTTAGCTCTCCACCGCATCTTGAAGAAAACTCCATATGAACTCCTCACCAAAGATAAGCCGAACATCTCTTACTTTCGAGTCTTTGGTACCATGTGTTTTGTTCTCAACAAGAAAAATAGATTGTCAAAATTTGCACCTAAATGTGATGAAGGTTTTCTATTAGGATATTGATCGAATTCGCATACTTACCGAGTCTTTAACAAAACCACCGGTTGTGTTGAGGAGTCATGTGATGTGCAATTTGATGGCTCTAACGGCTCTCAAGTAGAGCAAATTGATCTAAATGATGTAGGTGACACCGATCCTTCCCAAGCAATCAAGAATCTATCTCTTGGAGAGATCAAACCAACGGAGAGTATGAAGACTCAAAAAACCCAAACTCAATCAATGCAAGTTGAACCATTCAACTCCATTCAAGACTCAAGTGGATCATTTGAGCAAGAAGAAGGAATTGGAACATCGCAAGCTCCGCTCCATCCAAAGGTTCATCAACGTGTTCAACGAGATCACCTCGTTGACAACATTCTCAGTGATATGAACAAAGGGGTAACAACTCGCTCTCGTGTTGCTAATTTTTGTGAGCACTACTCTTTCATTTCTTGTGTTGAACCCGTTAAGGTCCAAGAAACGCTCGATGATCCAGATTGGATGAATGCAATGCATGAGGAGCTCAACAACTTCACACGCAACAAGGTTTGGTCCTTGGTTAAAAGACCTAAGCAAAATGTCATAGGAACAAAATGGGTCTTCCGGAACAAGCAAGATGAGGATGGACAAGTTCTCCAAAACAAGGCAAGGTTAGTGGCACAAGGATTCATTCAAGTCGAATGTTTGGACTTTGGTGAGACCTATGCCCCCGTTGCCCGCTTAAAAGCCATACACATATTGCTTGCTTTTGCATCTCATCATGATTTCAAATTATATCAAATGGATGTTAAAAGCGCCTTCTTAAATGGACCCATTAATGAACTTGTGTTTGTTGAACAAACACCGGGTTTTGAAGATTTTAAATTCCCCAATCATGTCTATAAACTCCATAAGGCACTTTATGGGTTAAAACAAGCCCTTAGAGCATAGTATGAGTGCCTTAGGAATTTTCTAGTCAAGAAAGAGTTTAAAGTTGGAAAAGTCGATACACACTATTCATTAAGAAAGTCGATGATGATTTATTTGTATGCCAAATTTACGTTTGTGATATTATATTTGGCTCTACTAACAAAACTTTTAGTGAAGAATTTGGTAAGATGATGGCTAGAAAATTCGAGATGTCAATGATGGGGGAGTTGCAATTCTTTCTCGGATTCCAAATCAAGCAACTCAAGTAGGGGACGTTCATATGTCAAACCAAATACGTCAAAGGCATGTTAAAAAGGTTTGACATGGAGAGCGCCAAACCCATCCGAACCCCCATGCAAACAAATGGCCATCTCGACCTCAACATTGACGGAAAATCGGTACATCAAAAGGTATATCACTCCATGTGTGCAAGGTTTCAAGCCACTCCTAAGGAGTGTCACTTAGTGGCGGTTAAAAGAATTCTAAGATATCTTGTTCATTCCTCAAACTTAGGGTTTTGGTATCCTAAGGGTTCTAGCTTTGATCTTATTGGATATTCAGATTCGGATTATGTGGGTTGCAAAGTTGATAGAAAGAGTACCTCCGGAACATGTCAATTCCTTGGTAGATCACTAGTTTCGTGGGCCTCTAAGAAACAAAACTTCATAGCCCTATCTACCGCCGAAGCTGAATATATCTCCGCCGGCAGTTGTTGCGCTCAATTTTTATGGGTGAGGCAAATTTTGAAAGATTATGGAATAAATATGGGAAAAGTGCCTCTGTTATATGATAATGAAAGTGCAATAAAAATTACCAATAATTCCGTCCAACATTCCTGAACTAAGCATATAGACATCCGTCATCATTTTCTTAGGGATCATGTTGCAAAGGGAGATATAGAAATAAGTCATGTAAGGACCGAAAAACAGTTAGCGGATATCTTCACCAAACCCTTAGATGAGCATAGATTTTGCGAGCTAAGGAATGAACTTAATATCATTGATTCTAGAAACTTGGCTTGACTCTTGCATACTCATATATATATACCATGCCATGATGATTTGGTGCTTTAGATGTAAATACACATATAAGGGGAGTGTCAAAATTATTAATATAATGACACATCTCTATACATGTGAATAAATCAATGTCCTGTAATTATATCATGTTCATATTGGTCAAATTACAAAAATTGAGTCTTCGCTTATGAAAGTCCTATTCTCAAATGAATAAGTGACTTTCGTGCCTACATTAACTCATACATGGTGGAAACACCATAAAATTTCCTTGTAATTCATGTTCGATGTATTTCTCATTTCAACACAAAACTAGCCTCTCATGGAATTTATTGTCTATTTTCTCTTGATTTTACTTAAATCACATCCAAATATTGTTTCGTTTGATTTGTTGTTGACCATTGGATGTGGTAAGAGTATGTAAGGTCACCCCTAGTGCTATCTCTCTGAATACCTCATCTAATCTCATTCAAATCTTATGCACAAATGTTTTTGAAACTTGTCGAAACTCTGTCTCTGAATAGGTTGGACAGTCCGGACCTAGGCCGGAGTGTCCGGATTCGGTCACCTGGACCCTCCGCAAATATCCCGGAGTGTCTGGTCGGCCGGACTGTCCGGGCTAAATCCGGACAGTCCGGGTACGGTACAGCGGGAATAAAACCTAGATCAAGGGAGTTCTTCTTTTCAACCCCATCTTTTCACCCCAACTCAAACCATCGCCCTTGAGCCGCTGCCGCCATCCGGACCCTCCGGAGAGCACTCCGACCGTTCGGAGCCTCCGGATCTTCTTCGGATTGAAGACCTTTTCCTCCTCTTTAACATCATCCGCGAGTTCCTCGAGTTCTCTTCTCCGATTTGAAGCCATCTCCGGAAATCAACCCCACCGGAGTTGCCTTAGCCCATCCTCGCCGAGTTAGGGCAAGATGGGACCATCATTGGGAAATGCCTTGATTTGCCATCATTTCTTCCTCTCAATCTCATGGAATCCCAAAGTTTCTCTTAGCCAATCAATGGATTTCATGCAAATAGGGCTAGTGTAATTGTTTTCTCCACAAGTTGAACATCGTATGGATGCTTTGGAGAGGATTTTTGACTGTTATCTACCCACTCCCTCCGAAGACCAGATCTATTCTGGACAGCCCAGACAGTCCGGATTCATCCCGGAGTGTCTGGCTGCCCGGACAGTCTGGCCTACATCCGGAGGGTCCGGATAGGCAGTAGTCAGGCAATCTCTCAAGATAGCATTCAGTTTTTTTATCCTCCGTAAACATTGTGCACTTATCTCTACTCTTACCTATCTACTTCACAGGGGCTAACAGCCAAAGCTCAAGTGAGGATCGTGAGCTCTCCCGCCAAGAGATGAGGGACAAGAAAATGCAGCCTCTAAGGGAACCCGCAAGAATCCAATCCGAAATATTCCCAAGAATACGGGCGGGGCAGGCTCCTCTTCTCAGCCAAGAACAACAAAGAAGCCCGTAGCAAAGAAACCAGTAAGGGAGAGAGTGGACTATAGAAAGATGAAGAAGTCCACTTTTCAGGAGCTAAGATGGGATCACAACCAATATGAGAGAACATCTGATACTCGTAATGCCCGTTTCCACCCAGGTTCAAGAGGGGATATACAAGACAGTCATCAGGACTCTCAAGACCAAAGTATGCCCTCAAAAGGCCATTGACTTCGAGTATATCAAGGCATATGAGGATCACTTTGCAGGGATTTATGAGAGATGTGAAGCACTCGGTCTTATGGGCATCATGTCAATTCAAAATGCATGGACCGATGAAATGATCATGCAATTCTATACAACTCTACACCTTGAGAAGGATCAGAGGAGGACCATGATTTGGATGACTGGAGAAAGGAAGATGCAAGCTAATCTTCATGACTTTGCTAAGATTCTTGGTGTCCCATACTATGATATACACAATGAGAGTGTACGTCGGATTCATGATGAGGACCCTATGCATCATTCAGACATGGATGGTATGTATGATCCTGATAGGGTCGGGGCTGTGACAGGAAATATCAGGGGAATGCTACCCTTCTATGATCAAATGAACAAACTCTTCTGCCAAATTCTCACTCCCAAGATTGGTGATGTCTCCTATGTTCGGGGTTATTCCATCAATCTTCTTGTGCACGCCAAAGGTGACAAGCCCATTGATGTAATGGACTTCTTTTGGAATGAGATAAGGCTTGCCATGACTGATCTTCACTCCCTACCTTTTGTGCCATACATCCAGGCTCTCATCGATGCTGTCAGTGGAGGGGACTTTCTTCATGAAGTCTCACACCCTCTCTACAGACCAGTCATAGAGAAGGGCATCCCTGAAGTAGGAACTAGGGATTTGAGGAACAGAGCTACAAGGGATCCCACCTTTGAGCCTTCCTCCTCTAGGTCTTAGAGAGGCATCATGGCTGCTCGTAAATCCATCTTCTCCATTTGTAAGAGTAACACTGTGAAGATTGAGAAGATCAACCACCGTGCCAAGAAGAACACCATTCACCTCAAGAAGCTTCAGAGGCTTGCTGGGAGTCAGGATGTGTCTCCTGATGGTTCTGAGTTTGTGCCTAGTGATCCGGAAAATTTTCCAGACCCTTTTGCTCAAGCCGAGTATTCTTCGTCAATTCCAGGTGCCACCCCTGGTAGTGATGATGCCGATGATGATAATGCCAGCGAAGATGGAGCCTCCTCCTAGATGGGTCGATAGCATCACTTCTTTTTTCCTTTTTGGTGTCTTGATGCCAAAGGGGGAGAAGTAGCTTTATTAGGATGCCGGATATAATAAGGGTTTAAAGATTACGAAACCTCATTCTTTCACATGATTTCTCAGAGTGGCTTTGTAAAACTTCTATATGTTTGATGTCGTATGCTACTATGTGGATCCATCATGGATTGAACTACTTATTTCCTCATATTTAGTCATGCATGTAGCAGTTCAAATATGTTTAATGTGATGCTTCATGTGATGGCTTTTTATCGTTATCATAAATGTCTTATGCCATATCCTTCAACCTTATATCATGGCCTAGACTATTTGTAGTCAAATATTCTTGCAAAAGCTAATCACTCTCATGTTCTCCAACCAATATATGCACGTTACACTTCTTTGAATATTTCTATGTGCATACAAAAAGAGGGAAGCTAATCATATTCGAGCATTTAAAAGCTCTATTCATATATATCCATCTATGTTGCTAATCGTGTTGTCATCAACCACCAAAAAGGGGAGCTTGAAAGTGCATCTAGGCTCCTAAATGTGTTTTGGTGGTTAATGACAAACGATTAGAGAACTAATAACTGCTTGTAAGCATGTAAACAAGTTTAGTCGTCAACGGATGAAATAAAGGAGTATCGGCGACCCCTCAAAAGAAAAAGGGAGAAGAAGAAAGTGGTAAATCTCCTAGATGTAAATTTTATTATTTAAGTGATGAAATCACATTAAATCTAGGAACACCGTACTATTAAGAGGGGCTTGATGAACATGGTCGAGGAGAGCCTTTGTCACCAAAAGAAAGAAACACCTAGAAAAACCCTAACCCTACCTCCCTGGCGAAATCCGGACCTCAGCCCGGACAGTCCAGCTAGGGGTCCGGCCAGTCCAGAGGAAATCCGGACCTCAGCCCGGACAGTCTGACTGAGAGTCCGGATCAGTACTGGACTGCCCGGACCTCAGCCCGGACAGTCCGGCCGAGAGTCCGGATCAGTACTGGACTGCCCGGACATCAGCCCGAACAGTCCGGGCACCCGGAGGGTCTGGAAAAAAAATCTGGACAGTCCGGGCTTCTGCCACCTCGACCGATAGCCGTTGGATTTGAAAATCCGGAGGGTCCGGGCCAAATCCGGACAGTCCGGATTTTGCCAGATTCATTCAAACGGCTAGTTTTTGAGGGAGCCTCTATATAAGCCCCCTTGCTCAAAACAAGGGGAACTCTTTGCCCACTTCATTTCCTGCACTCTCTAGAGCATTTCTCCACTCCTCCAAGCAACAAGAGAGAAACTTTGAGAGGAAGAGAAAGACTTGAGTGAGTTGAGAATCAATCCAAGTGACGTGTTGAGTTCATCTGCTAGTGTTCATCAAGCTCATTTCTCTTGGAGATTGGGGTCTCCTAGACGGTTAGGAGTCCTTGAGAGCTCCCATCCTTTTGGTGAGCCTCAAGAAGTTTGTGAAGGCCGGGATTCACTTCTGCGAGGAAAGAATCATCAAGAAGAAGTCGAGGAGACCCAAGAGTGTCCTCGAGGGATAAAGGCTTGAGAGGAAGCCGGCTCTTGATCATGTGCGATCGAGCTTCCCAAACGGAGACGTAGGATTCCCCCAAGGATCCGAACTTCGGCAACAAATCATTGTCTCTCTTGCTCATTCAATTCCGTGCTTACTTTGCATGCAAGTACCTTTATATTGCTCATAAATATCTTGCTTAGTATATTTGATTACTCATATTAAATATAGTCATCTTTGCTAATCAATCACGCTTAATTCCACAAAAGTGAAAGATTTGATTAACATTGTATTAAATTTGTTTTAGTCGCCTATTCACCCCTCCCCTCTAGGCTGACATCTTGATCCTTTACTATCTTTGGTTGTTGTTGAAGTTACCACGGTTGTTGTTATAGCCGCCGTGATTGCCACCATTGCCTCGGCAACGCCCTCCACGACCACGGCCACCACGTGACGCAGAGTTCACCTAATACTGAAACTGTTGTGATACCGGATTCTGGTGTTCTAGACTTGCTTCAAAGGATAGAAATTGAGCACAGAGGTCATGCAAGCTCATCAAATCAGTTCTTGCCATCATAGATGAAACAAAAGGGTTGTAGTTAGTATCTAATCCAGCGAGGATGTAAGACACGATGTCATCAATGTCAAGCTTTTTCCCAACGGCTACCATGTCGTTAGTGAAGCCCTTCATCTAGGTGAAATACGCAGCAGTAGTCATGTCTCTCTTCTGTGTGCTTGCGAGTTGCGCCTGAGTCTGAATGATCTGGGACCGGGACTAGAGAACATCTCCTCGATTGCCTTCCATATGTTCGCTTCCATAGTCAGCGGGACAACCTGCTCCAATACTTCTTGTGAGAGAGATGACAACATGTAGCTGAGGACTTGTTGATCCTGAGTGATCCAATGCTCGTAATCTGGATTGGGCACCATCCTGGGCTTCATCACCACCAGATTTCCCAGTAGCACTAGAGTAGTGTCGTCGAGGTAGCCAACAAGCTGCGCTCCGCGCATGGTTGGCATGACTTGAGCCTTCCATAGGAGAAAATTTTCCCGTGTAAGCTTCTCCGTCACCAAATGGCCGAGAGGAGTCACCATGAAGGAACCAAACAACAAAGTTGAGGAAGTTGACACCTAGATGTGTTTGTGGAGAGAGGCTCTGATACCATGTAAAGAATAGGATATGGTTGGTGAAGCGTGTAATCCTCTTGCACCGCATCTGTCTTTATATATTGCTCAAACATATATAAGGAGTTTGTTACAATTCAGATTAAAACTTAATCTCCAAATCTATCTATACTAGTAAGGTATCGTGGTTTGCAATGGGACAAAAGAGAGATGTATAAAGACGTTGATAAAATGGTTGCTCTATTTTGTGAACAGGCGTATTAGAAGTGATGTACGTGTGATTTTTCACAACAATCACTGGTGTCTTTCTCTAACTTCCTTCCCTCTTTGTCGATCACCTATCTTTCTTCCTTCCTCTCTTTTTGTCATCCCCTTAACTTTGCCCGTGATTATCATTTCTTCACTCAGCCATCATCCTGATCCAATCTCCGTTGCTCCGCCGTTATGTGCGTGCCTTCACCAACTTCGATAGATCTCCGCCACGTTTAGCATCACCTCTAGTTGTAACACTCCAGAATTGATTAAAAAAATATCGAAGTTATTAAAGATCAAGGTTGACCGAAAACTCAGGAAGAAGGGATAAATTTGACTTTTTAAACTATGCGTTAAATGGAAGATCTAAGGCTGTGGTTGTGTTCATCTCATCGAATCGATCGAGGTAGACTGTAAGTTTGTTCAAATTGGAGTCCAAATGAATCAATCCAGACCCACCCCAAACCATGCTCTCTCACCTCTCATCTCACCCTCCCTCCAAGTCGCCGCCACCACCGATAGAGCTATAGCTATATCTACGCCTCTAAAAAAACCCTAAATCGAGCTTCTTGACAAAATCTAGGTCTCTGATCTCTGCTTGTTAGTTTTGTATTTTAATTCTTTATATCTAAATCAAGTAAATGAATACTCTACATATATCTACAGAATATTTTCAACAACTATTATGTTGAGCCCAGATACTCAAGCTCAACAAATCTCATCCCGAGAAAACAACATAACAGTATTATAAATTTGGCTCTAACTTTTAAACCACAATTTTGATTTGGGCAAACTCAGTGCCGTTGGAAAGCTTATGACGAAGGCTACAACTTCCTCAATTGTGTTAGTTTGAAATTTGACATAGTTTGGCCGCAGTTTGTGAATTAAACTTGTTGTTTTGAATCTCAAAACATTAGATCAAATACCAGGCATGATTTCTTCCAATTGCATCCATCGATTCTCATATAGGGACAAAATTTGCAACATGAACCTCAAATGTGACATGGATTCATCGAATTTAACCGAAATCTCGAAATTCCCCTTATTCTTCCTTCCTTCTTGTTATTCCTTCTTCCTTCTCCTTCCTCTCCTCCTCTTCCTTCACACCTCCTTCCGTTCACTTCTCTTTTCCTTCCCCCAACTGAGCTCTTCTTCCTCCCCTTGGTCGGCAACTAGGGTAGCCCGACTAGGAGGTGAGGTGGCTCAATAGCGACCGACGGCGACGCATAGCGGTGACGGCGTGGCGAGGGGTGGCGGTGGGTTCTTCATCCCTTCTTCTTCCTCTTCTTCTTTTCCTCCTCCTCCTCCTCCTTCTTCTTCTTCTTCTTCTTCTTCTTTCTTCTTCCTTCTTCTTCCTCTTCCCATAGGGAGAATGATTGTGGCTTGATCAGAGCCTATGATTATGGCATCGCTTCCAGCGATAGTCATAATATTCCCTTAAAATTGTATTAGTGGTGCAACTATCCACTAAACATATTTCCTCCTCCATTGGATTGTCTAGAAAATTCTATATAAAGTAAAGAAAATTCATTACGAACTTCATTTATATAGAACACATACATTATATATTGGATTATTATGTCTGAGGTACATAATAATACAAATACAATAATAAACAATATAGTACGTCTTTTGTTACTTAGTACGTACAATATAGGCTAATGATATAATTTATAGATAAATTGAAGATTAATTGAGATCTCCATACATGTCTTGAGAATTGAATTCCACAAGCATGTCGTCAATGTCCATGGGGTCATCATTTTTCTTGGCTTGTTCTTCATTCTCCTTCTAAGGAAGGGTTTGAGAACATCCTGCCTCCAGGGTACTATCTGGTTGTTCATTGAAGTGAGCTTCGAATTTCGCCCCTTAGACTTGTTTGCCTTTATCTTTGGATTGTAGATACAACTCAACTAGGTGCTTTGGAGTTCGGCATTTCTTTGTATGATGATTCATACATCCACATCTTTGAAAAACTTCAGAGTTATCTTTGAAGTCATTTTGAGAAAAATGACTTTTGCCCTTATCAAACTTGTTATATTTCTGCTTTCCTTTGAACTCTTTTCGGTTCCTCTTGCGACCATTGAATTTGTTCTGAGTATTGGCATGAACTTCTGGTATTGCCATAGCGCCCGTTGGACGACTTTGATGATTCTTCATAAGAAGCTCATCATGCTTCTCAGTTTGAAGAAGCGTGTAAATTAACTCATAATGTTTGGTGTATTTTTGTTGGCAATATTGCTGTTGCAATATACGTATGGAGGGGTGGAAAGTACACAAGGCCTTTTCAATCAGATCGGCGTCTGAAACAGCCTTGTTGCAGAATTTCAACTTAGCGTTGATCTAATGAATAGCGGAGTTATAAGCCGCCACGGACTTGAAGTCCTGAAAACAAATGTTAGACCATTCGCGTTGTGCTTCTGGTAGCATGACCGCACTTTGTTGGTCATAACGCTCCTTGAGGGAGGTCCATAGGGCTAGTGGATCTTCCTCCATGAGATACTCAATTTTGATATCGGGATGGAGGTGATGCCGTATGAAATGCAAAGCTGCATATTTTGTTCTTTCTGGTAGAGCCTCCTCACCTTCTTGAGGAGAGTTTATGGTAGCACCAAGATCACGACCTAATAGATTTATTTTAAGGTCCATGGCCCATGTTAGGTAGTTGCTTCCATCTAGGGCAAGTTCGGCAAAATCTTTTTTGGATATGTCTGCCATTGTCCTGCATGAATGATCATGCTTGTATTAATTTACTTGAGAGTAAATTAAAGAAATTTTAATGATGCAAAAAGTTGCGCAAAAATTTCAGTCAAGATGATTCTTTAACGACCCAAGTGTAGATCTTCATTATATAGTATAGGTGATAAAATCATCGCTAGTATTTTTGGACTTCATTTCTGAGGAAATGAGTGATACTACAATCACCGCCAAAAATATAGACTCTATACTTTTGGATTTTGGTTATGCACTATGAAGGTAATCACCGCGAAGCAGTGTAGACCTCGCAATAATGGACGAAATAAATCACTGCTATTATCATGGACTCCGTTGCAAAGAACGGGTGATGCTACAATCGCAGCCATTGATACAGACTCCATTACCTTATGCTTTTTCTAAAATTTTAGAAGATAATCACTTAAATATGCGCAAATTTGCATAATTTTCCACAAATTTTAAAGCAAAATGATGCTTTAAATAAGAATTATAAGCAGAAAATGTAATATTTGCAATAATAAATAAAGAAATTGCAAATAAAGAAAATTGCATAATATAAAATTATGATATATTACGGAGGTAATACATAGTAAATGCATGATTACATATTGATATATGTAATATACTAAGACCTGAGGGTCTGAAATGCAAGATTACATAAAGCCGAGGGCTAACATGCATTTTTAGTAAGGATCTAGGGGCTAATATGCAATTAACAGTAAACCTGATGGTCGAAGTACATTTTACATTAAGCCTGATGGCTAATGTGGATTTAACATTAAACATAAGGGTTAAAATGCATTTTTTCGCCCTATTATTCAGCTAATGCTGAAGTTAGTGCAAATACCGAGAAGCCTGAGGGCTTCTCTACAAAATTATTGCCCAGGGTTTTTTGCTTGCTGATGCAAGAGGGACCCGGGTGGGCCATTCGACCGGCCCATGTGGAAGACGGCCTTCTGGGCCCATTAGGCCCATTCAGATCCCTCCCCGTGGGTATAAGACCAGGACGGTTAGGGGAAACCCTAACCGCCACGCCGGGTGAAGGGAGTGGGCCGCCGCCAGCGCTATTGGGGTCTGGCTGGGTGGGGTCGCCGCCTCCACCCGGGCCGCACTTGTCGCCGGAGATGCCCTGCCGAGGGCGGGAGGCGCGCCACTGTGCACCGCGAAGGCGGTCACTGGGATGTGGAGGGCGCTGGGCCACCGAGCGCCGGGCTCACCGGCCGCCAGGAGACCTCCCCCGCCGCCGGAGGGCGGTACGTGGCCGGTCGGAGCCGCGCTGGAGCGCGTCGTGGAGGCCGTGGGCGCCAAGTTGAGGCGGGCGAGCATGGTGGCTCCGCCACCGCCGAGGTCGCCGGTGCTCGATGAAGCCGTGCCGGAGGGCGCGGTCGGGCTGGGGCCCCATGGATGCCGACGCTGGTGGCCGCCCATTGCCGCCGCCGCCGTCGGCGTGTTCCTCGTTCAATTGAAGCAACCGTTGTCGTGGGAGACGTCGCGGTGATCGCCTTCGAAGACGATGTTGCCGCCGTGAAGGACGTGCAATGGCTGCCGGCCATTGCTAATGCATCCGCGTCGTGGTGAAGCCGGAAGAGGAAGCAGACGCGAGATAGCAATGTCGATTGTTGCTAGAATGGTAAGGATGCGATGAATAATTGCTTCCGCCATTGAGATTCTTACCCGGATTTGCTCTTTCTCTATTCTTGTTTCTTGCTTTTTCTCTGTTCTCTTCAATGTGGTAGAGCAAACGTGGCTGATAACGTGTTAAGAGTAAAATTATAGAGACAATGGAGGCAGCCTTTGGGCACAAGAGAATGAGATCAATCTTATATTCATTTATGCACTGGAGGATATTTATACATGGCCAAGAGATGGCAGTTTACAAAAAGGAAGAGACATGTCTCTTTGGAAGGATATTAGCAACTGCTAATGGCAGTTGCAAATTGATCACCGACTTGGTTTGCAAAAGGAGGACCAGATCGATGCGCAGGCTCGTCGGCTCATGCAGCTGTTCCAGCTAATTAGCATTTAACTGTGGGTGCTGTCTCAGTTTGCATTCTATGATTAATAACCATGCACTATCACTCAGGCTTCGAACTCAGATGCCCTTCAAGCTATACAGAAATAAAAATCAAAACTACTGCATAGATGTTTTGCACAAAAAGAAAAGAACCGAGGAGGTCTCGCATTGCCTTGAAAGTTCAAGGCATGACAACTTTTCTTTCTCTTTTGTGAGAACAGCATGCTGAACTTTTCTGTTCAGTGGAAATCTCAGATCGATACCGACGTAATGATTGTGAAGAATCCTGTTATCACATTGCCAACCACTTCATCATGTCCTTGCATCCACGCCATCATTCCCCTGCCAATCTTTTCATCCAACAGGCATTGCGTGGCATGCATGGCATGGCCCCCATGATCTTGCCACCGGCACCACAGCTACACCATCAATAATTATGCAGAATTAACAATAACATTAACGATTTTGGGGAGAAAGCCCTGCTGAAATCTAATTTGTACAATGGTAGTAGGTTTAGGTGATATAACCTTGACAAGCTGGAGACCTACATGCGTCTATTACAAGTACATTCTACATGTCAACCAACAATTAATGGAAGAAATCTAGATGCATGTAAACTATAGACCAACACTCCCCAATGGCAATTATACAGGAACTAATCCTGCTCCTGCATCATACAGCAACGTTTATCTTTTGAGCTGGGAACTTATTTTCCATTGCAGTAAGCCAGTAATGTTAGGAGCAAAAGGAGCTGCTGCAAAAGAAAGCTGCTACTAGCCTCTCCGAGACTGCAACTACTAAAGCGGTAAGCCTACTTTATTAACCTTGTTTGCACTTGCTAAAGCAGCACCATCTCCAGATATCAAAGCAAGCAAAAGAAAGCAACATTACGAGCACATCTCAGAGCATCTGCAACCACAACGCATATCTCTCGTCTATCCACCACCAAATGCAGCACAGCAGCAACACATAAGCATTTCCACTGCAAGCATGGAGAGGAGGCAAGCGGAAGACAGAAGAAGAAAAACCCAACAGCATGCAGTACATGGTATGATACCCCTACATCGATTCTCTTTCTCTCTCTACAAAATTCTTATGATAACTCTTTCCTCAGTGGAAGCCACACTGCCTCCTTCCAAAGCAAAGGTGCCAACTTTTGTTGTTGCATGGGCAAGCTGCTGCATGCACTGCACTTGTGACTTGTGAGAAAGAAAGAAGAGAGTAATTTTTACTTACTAGCTAGAATAGTGCTTGTTTGTTTTTTCTCTTTATTCTCTTTTTTACTTTTTGATTTTTGAAGGCATATTTTGCTCTTCTTGGATCAGATTAAACTGAACACGTGAGATCTTCCAGACCAGAGAAACAGCTTCTCCCGTACAAAATTTTGTCTTAAGATTAGGCCTACATTGTAAGAGGAAGCAGGGGAAAATTTGCGAGTAAATGGCGAAAATCGAATGGCTAAAATTAATCACTAAAGTATTGGATATAGGATCTGATACTCTGTTATACCAAAGAAATAAATGTCTAGATAACTGAAGCCAGAGAAAAGGTACAAATTTAATGTGACGTTCAAGAACAAAAATCATAAATTTGCCAAATATGACTTGATGCTCTCTTCCTTGTCCTTGATGCAAATCCTCTCTTCTGGCTTCTCGATGGAGGAAAACACTCTTTGCTTTTGCCATGACGAGAAGGTTCCCAACACTGTATTTGCTTTCTGAATGTCGTGACTTCTACTTCGCATTAGATTGCTACTGTGCTTTGATTTCATGAAACAATCTGAAATCTCTGAACTAGATCATGCCAAACGAACAACAATCTGAAATCTCTGAGCTAGACCATGCCAAACGTTCCATCAACTACATACACATGAGCAAATCAAAAAACCAAGCAAGGAGCAAAACAAAACGGCGCTCCTTAATTAATTAGCACAATAAGCGCGCGCACACACTTAGACGTTGATCTCCACTCTAGGCTCGAAGGAGAAGGCGGCCAGGAACTCGTTGACCTCTCCATCGCCATTGGTGCACTTCGGTAGCTCCTCCCAGTGGTTGCTCCTCACGTCGCACATGAAGCAGCCGTTGACCTCGCCGGAGCTCACGCAGACCATGACGCGGTCGCCGTGCCCGACGCAGTTGATGTCGGCCTTCTTGCCGTAGAACCCGTGCGACATGGCAGGCGGCATGGCGGCCACCTGCCTCCACGCGCCGTCGGCGAACTGCCACACCCGCAGGCTCGCCGTGTCGAGGTACTCCGAGAGCACGACGGCGTAGGCGGCGCCGTTGCAGGCCACGACGTCGATGGAGTACTCGAAGTACACGGGGAGGATCCGGGGGAGCTCGGCGAACGTGCGTCGCGCCGTGTCGCAGGCGACGACCGTGCCCGAGTGGCTCAGGAAGTAGGCCACGGCCTCGCCGGCGCCGCGCTCGGACGGGACGACCACCGACGAGTACTGCTTCGACGCGCTGCGCTGCATGTTGGTGGCCACCACGTCGCCGGACTTGCTCAGGAAGTAGACCGTGTCGTCGCCGCCACCCTGCTCCGAAATGTCCGCGGATGAGGCTTCGGATCTCCGGGCAAGCGCCATGGGGGCCTCCCACGAGTCCTTGGACGAGTCGAACACCGCCATGGACAGGTCCAGGAGCTCGCCCGTGAAGAGCGCCACGCGGTAGGGGGAGCCGTACATGGCAATGGCGTGGAGCTGCGGCGCGTCCTGGCCTTGGGGCGGCGTGGGGAGCGCGCGGGACGTCCCGGTGAGCGGGTTGGCGACGGTGAGCGCGCCCGTGGCCGGCGCGCGGTAGAGGACGAGGCCGCCCGACGCGGCCACCGGCATGGACCCCGGCGCGGAGCGGCAGGTGTTCCAGGAGCGCTCGGTGGCGTCGAAGGCGACGGCCGGGTGGGACCGGTCGGAGAGCATGAGGAACCACGGGTCGCGGGAGGGAACGCGGGCACAGGCGTCGAGGAATGTCGGGGACGTGGTGGCCGCGCGCCAACGGCGGCAGACGGCGCGGAGGCGGAAGAAGCTGGCCGGCGGGAGGCGCGCGAGGACGCGCTCCAGCATGTCCTCGTGGATGTCCCCCAGGCCGGGCGGCGGGCACTTGCGCTTCCTGCCGTTGGCCCGCGGTGTCATGGAAACCTCCGCGCTCAGCTCCATTTCTTTGCGAGTACACTGTAATCTCCAAGACCTCTGCACTCGGAGACAAACAAGGAGTTATTTAGCGATTTGGTTTAACTCCCGACAAGAAACAATTGCGCATGAAGTAAAATCCTTGTCTTTGGTCTCTATGAGACACCAAATGGTTTAATTCCACGAAATAGAGGCAAGAAATAGGGGAATTGAGGAGCACGACCAAAAATCCTGTACCAAATCGTGGGCTTAAATCCCAAAGCAAGCTCGACAAATGAAAAGGAAATGTCCAGACTCCAGAATTGCAGCTAGGAACCAAGAATTGCAGCAAGAAGCAAAGGGGAATTTTTTTAATTAAGAATCGACATTCGGCAGCTGCTGTATACCTCAGGGTTGCTCTCAGCTTGTAGGCGTTATTCTTGCCCTTATGCCTCTTCCTCGGGTGTTTTCTTTTTTTTCTTGAACTTTCTTCCTCTGGTATTATGTTTTGGATGGCTTTATATCGGTGCGAAGGCGATGGATGGGAAGACACTTTTTGTTTGCGTTGACATGCGAAGAAAGAGAGCGTCACTCCACTCTCTCTCAGTGGAGACTTGGGTTGGTGGATCGATGGGGGTGGTGCGATGAGCAACTAGTAGCAGGCGTGGTGGAAGGGATGGAGTTGAGCATGCAAGCGTGGCTTAAAGCCACCACCACCTCCTGCCTCCCCTATTTATACTAGCACACGCCAATGCCGTACGTCGGTACACCTACGTATACTCTGCCCCAAGGAAATAGTACTACCATTCGCGTTTATGAGTGAAAATCAACTGTGACAAATAACGCAGACGGGCAATGCGCGTATAGTTTTCTTCTAAAACTCAAGGAAATATATATTTTGGTGCAGGGACTGGCCAGAGACACAGAAATATTATAGAGATGTTCGTTTGTGTTTGAATTAGGAAAGGGAGATACTGCACAACAGGATTCTGTCCTGCTTTAAGCTCGCGTTGCCTCCTCTACGGTCCTCCTTCATTCGTCTCTTTTTCTTTTCTCCTCTTCCTCATTTATCTATCCTTATAACCCACCGTACTCGGCCACCCTCCCCTAGCATGCTAACCACTGTTAATCATCGTCACCCCCACCCGGGTCCTGCCTGCCGCCTCCTAACCATTGCCATCTTCCTACTCGCCTATTCTCCCCATCCAATTGTCTTCCGCTCTGCTCTAATGGCCTCAGTTCCACTTCGCTATCGAACCCCTATCAAGCACAAGTAGCAAACGAGGAAAAGGAAGATGACAACTTGCTAAGTAAAAGGATGGGGGCTGGGCGTCCTATCTTATGGCTGAACGGTAGTATGGGATCCAATCGGATCGGCTCCCAGCATAATCTTATTTTGTAGCCTTTCTCGTTAGGAAAATGTCTCAATAAAACAACTTTTAGTTATCGAACACTAGTTAAGTACTTTGCTAGAATAAAAGTTAATCATATTACACTAGCATCGAGCTCCACCGAGGCCAATGACATGGTTTTGTTTTACCGTCTTTCTTTACACTAAGACCCTTGCGGCCCTAAAGTGATTGATATTCTATGCACGCCTGAATGAAAAGCAGAGGAAGGTAATGACATGAGATATCAATTAGGGTGGATATCTTTGAATCATAATTGAGAAGGAGATCAACAATGTCGTAGTTTAATGAAAAGGTAAAATCATGTTGGATAGGTTATGCTCTGTTGGTGGTTTGTTGGATATCAGTTTTCCTTGATATTCTCTGGAGTTTGTTCGTTGAGAATAATATGGAGGAGATCGTGGACAGGGAAAGGCTGCATGCTGTTAGAGTTCTATCACATATGCACTTTGTAATATGAATGGTCATAGATAAGACCAACAGCCAAGAGTCCTTACTGCCTCCTCAAGTGCCTCCTTAGTGCCTCCTCAAGTGCCTGTAATTAATTATATCTCATGCCCTTGTGGCTATATAAATAGATACCTAAGCGGCTCACAAGTTGTGAGTAGAAACGCTTCAACCAAGGCATTGTCTTTTAACATGGTATCAGAGCTTCTTTTTCCTAATCACGTTTAGCCAAAGATCAGATCCAATCTAATCACCATGGCCTCCACCACTATCCCGTCCCTCGGCGCTCCGACGTCCGAAAAATTGACAAGAGACAATTATCTGCTTTGGAAGGCCACGGTTCTCCCAGCAGTGCGCGGTGCACAACTGACCGGCTTTCTTGACGGCGAAGATGGAGCACCTGCCAAAACGGTGCCCATCACGAACACCGACAACACAACTGGAGTAGCACCGAATCCTGCATATGCCATATGGCTTGCCAAGGATCAACAAGTTCTCAGCTATTTGCTGAACTCCTTATCCAAGGAAGTGCTCACTCAGGTTGTGGGCATGGAGCATGCCTACAAAGTATGGGTTGCCATAGGAGCGATGTTCTCCTCGCAGTCCCGTTCGCGGGTCACAAACCTGCGGATCGCCATCGCCAACACTAAGAAGGGTGCCATGAGCACCGCCTCCTATATCGCCAAAATGAAGTCGATCGGTGATGAACTTGCTGCTGCTGGCCGACCCCTCAATGACGAGGAGATGGTCTCCTACATCCTCGCCGGCCTCGACCACGACTACGATGCACTTGTTGCTGCTGTTGGTGCCATGCCGCACCAACTCACTGTGAGTGATCTTTATGCGCAGATGTCCAGCTATGATCAACGCATGGAGATGCTTGGTACTCCGGTTGGCACGGGTTTCCAATCCTCTGCAAATTCTGCTATGCGTGGACAAGGAAGCTACCGTGGACGAGGAAACCGCGGTGGCCGCGGAAATCGTGGCCGCGAAAATGGCGGCAAGGGCCGCCGCGCTCCTCCAAACAATGGAGGCCGTGGACGAGGTCGAGGACGTGCTCCTCGCCGGGATGTGACTTGTCAGATCTGTGACAAGCCCGGTCATCCCGCCAACGAGTGTTGGTGGCGCTATGAAGATAATGAAGATTATGCCGAAGAAAGGGGGGCCAATGCTGCTACCATCTCCTACGGTGTCGACACAAATTGGTACACCGATACTGGTGCTACTGATCACATCACAGGAGAGCTAGAGAAGCTACAAGTTCGTGACAAGTACAAAGGCCATGACCAAGTTCACACTGCCAGTGGAACAGGTATGCCCATTAGTCATATTGGCCATTCAATTGTGGACACCCCCAGTCGCAAACTTCATCTCAATAATATTCTTCATGTTCCTAGTGCGTCAAAGAATCTTTTATCTGTTCATAGACTTGCTTCTGATAACAATGCCTATTTTGAATTTCACCCCAACTATTTTTTGATCAAGGATCAGGCCACGAAGAAAACACTTCTTAAAGGTAAATGTCAAGGAGGACTCTATCCCCTTGTGTCGTCATTGAACTCCACCAAGCAAGTCTATGTTGCCACCAAGCCATCTTTTGCAAAGTGGCATAGTCGCTTAGGTCATCCTTCATATGCTGTCGTTCAACAAGTTCTTAAGAGAAATAATCTCCCTGTCTTTAGTAAAAATAGCACTGAGTCTGTTTGTGATTCATGTCAACGTGCCAAAAGTCATCAGCTTCCCTACCCTATATCCACTAATGTCTCCACTGTCCCATTACAACTAGTATTCTCTGACGTATGGGGTCCTGCGCCCAAATCTGTTGGGCGTCATGAGTACTATGTAAGCTTTATTGATGACTTTTCCAAATTTACATGGATCTATTTGCTTAAGAAAAGATCTGATGTCTTTCAAGTTTTTCACAATTTTATGAATCATGTTGAACGCAAGTTTGGTAGGCAAATCCTTACCATGCAAACTGACTGGGGTGGAGAATATGAGAAACTTAACTCATTTTTCCAAAAGATTGGCATTGCTCATCATGTTTCTTGCCCTCATGCACACCAGCAAAATGGTTCTGCTGAACACAAACATCGGCACATTGTTCAAGTTGGGTTAGCACTCTTAGCAAACTCGTCCATGCCATTGAAATTTTGGGATGAGGCATTCCTTACAGCCACATATCTCATTAATCTTCTTCCAAGCAAGGTCATCAATCTTGAAACTCCCATTGAACGTCTACTTGGCACCAAACCAGATTACAGTTCTCTCCGCATTTTTGGTTGCGCCTGCTGGCCAAATCTTAGACCATATAACACCAAGAAGCTTGCCTATCGCTCAAAACAGTGTGTCTTCTTGGGTTCTAGTCCTATGCATAAAGGTGTCAAGTGCTTGGATGTGGCTGCCGGACTGGTTTACATTTTCCGGGATGTTGTGTTTGATGAGTCTGTGTTTCCCTTTGCTTCACTTCATCCAAATGCTGGTGCAATGCTTCGCAAAGAAATTTTGCTTCTTCCTGATTTTCTGAAAAATTCCTCCTCGGCCTTTGATCTTGGGGGAGCACATATTGATGATCAGATGCCTACTGGACATACTATTGTTCCTTTTCCTTTTTACTGGCACTAACCATCCACAGGTGGATGAGGAAAATCTGGATGCAGATGATGCATTATTTGATGCAAATGTTGCACTGGCTCCTGAGATCGACGTTCCTGAATTGGAGGAAAATGACATGCATGGCGTGGTGATCCAAGCTGATCCGCCGGCTCCCTCGTCCATACCTGCAACCCCGGACGTACCAGGTGGATCCGCTTCGAGATCTGCCCAGCAGCAGTCGCGCGCTGGTCCGAGTACGCGGCTTCAATCAGGCAACGCAACCTGTCAGTTAGGTGCGGTTCCCTCGGCTGACACGCAATCGACTCATGACACCTCAGCACCGAATACATCTTCACCTGTTGCTACTTGTACATGCCTAAGCAAAGGTATAACCGTACCTAAGAAATATACTGATGGTACAATTCCATATACTGGAAAGCGTGGTTTCAGTCTCTTGTGCAGCACAGGAGAGCCTACGAGCTTACAAGAAGCTCTTGATGACAAGAAGTGGCGAGATGCAATGGATGAAGAATATCAAGCACTTATGAAGAATAATACTTGGCATCTTGTTCCATTTACACATGATAAAAATATTATTGATTGTAAATGGGTTTATCGGATTAAAAAGAATGCTGATGGTACAATAGACAGATATAAAGCTAGGCTAGTGGCAAAAGGATTCAAGCAAAGATATGGCATAGATTATGAAGACACATTTAGCCCTGTTGTCAAGGTAGCTACTATCAGGCTTGTTCTTGCCATTGCTGTTTCCAGAGGCTGGAGCTTAAGGCAGCTAGACGTGAAGAACGCGTTCTTACATGGTGTTCTGGAAGAAGAGGTCTATATGAGGCAGCCGCCGGGCTATGAAGATGTACACGCTCCGCAACATGTGTGCAAATTTGACAAAGCATTATATGGTCTCAAGCAGGCTCCTAGGGCATGGTACTCACGGTTAAGCTCAAAGTTGCAAAGTCTTGGGTTCACTCCATCCAAGTCAGATACATCTCTATTTATCTACACCAAGCCAGGGATCACAATGTTTGTCCTAGTATACGTTGATGATATCATTGTGGCTAGTTCGTCAAGCAAAGCTACATCGGCACTTTTGCATGATTTGGGATCTAACTTTGCTCTCAAGGACTTGGGTGATTTATACTTCTTTCTGGGTATTGAGGTAAAGAAATTCAAAGATGGGCTAATGCTGTCACAAGAAAAATATGCATCAGATCTGCTTGACAAGGTTGGTATGCAGAATTGTAAGCCATGCCCCACACCTTTATCCTCCACAGGAAAGCTCTCCGCACATGAAGGAGAAGCTCTTGGTCCGGAAGATAGTACCACTTATAGAAGTATTGTTGGAGCTTTACAATATCTTACATTGACTCGACCTAATATATCTTTTTCAGTCAACAAAGTATGCCAATTTCTGCATGCACCAACTACAACACACTGGACGGCAGCTAAAAGGATCTTGAGGTATGTTAAACATACAATGGGCTTGGGACTTACTTTCCGGCAATCCTCTTCCACCTTGGTCAGTGCATTTTCAGATGCTGACTGGGCAGGATGTCTAGATGACAGGAAGTCAACTGGTGGATTTGCTATTTTCTTAAGACCAAATTTGATTTCATGGAGCTCTAGAAAACAAGCCACAGTGTCAAGGTCTAGCACTGAAGCAGAATATAAAGCAGTAGCAAATGCAACTGCTGAAGTTATTTGGTTGGAGTCATTGCTTGATGAACTCGGCATTATCAGAAAAGAAGTATCCTGTCTATGGTGTGACAACTTGGGAGCCACCTATCTATCTGCTAATCCTGTGTTTCATGCAAGGACTAAGCATATTGAGATTGATTACCATTTTGTGAGAGAAAGAGTTGCAAACAAAAAATTGGAGATCAGATTTGTTTCTTCAAGAGATCAAGTCGCTAATGGGTTTACCAAGGCCTTACCTGTTCGAAGCTTAGAAGAGTTTAAGCATAATCTCAACTTAATAAAGTTGTGATTAAGGGGGGCTGTTAGAGTTCTATCACATATGCACTTTGTAATATGAATGGTCATAGATAAGACCAACAGCCAAGAGTCCTTGGTGCCTCCTCAAGTGCCTCCTCAGTGCCTCCTCAAGTGCCTGTGATTAATTGTATCTCATGCCCTTGTGGCTATATAAATAGATACCTAAGCGGCTCACAAGTTGTGAGTAGAAACGCTTCAACCAAGGCATTGTCTTTTAACACATGCTACAGGGAGGGAAGGTGCCACATTGCTACCGCCTACTTCCATGCTACAAGGAGGGAAGGTGTCACATTGCTACCATCTACTTCCATTGACATAATCGTATTTAATATTTTTTAGAAATTCTCTTGCTTATCTTAACACAATAGTTCTGAGCAAGAAACTCTTCAATCCAGAATTTCTGATACATGTCTTCATAGACTACCCTCATTTATTCTCTTTAATTAATATGTATATGTATGTATATACAGCAGTGCTAATATGTGCGTCGGCTGGACGCACCAACCCGAACAAACCGCTGGACCCAAACGGGAAAAACCCACCCTAGCAATTTTGACGGTAAAACTTGTGTTGCGCGATAGTAAAACTCGTTTGTCGTTTTACCATTGATCCCTGCCCCTATTGATGGTAAAACTTGCAATTCGTGTTTTCGATTCATGCGCAGATAGTTTGGTAGTAAGATCAGCATAACCGAACGGTAAAACCGACGCAATCAGGTAGTAAATTAGCACAATCAGACAATAAAATCTCAACAGCTGAATTAGCTATTGAATTGGATGGTAAAACTTGCAGTTCCAAATGGTAAAATTATGTTTTCGATGGTAAAATTTGTTTTCCATTCACATGTAGGTAGTTTGGTAGTAAAATTGGCACAACCAAATGGTAAAATTGACACAATCAAGGCAACCGAATTAGCTATTCAATTGGATGGTAAAACTTGAAGTTCTGAATGGTAAAATTGTGTTTTCGACGAAAAAGTTTTATTTCCATTCACACACAGGTAGTTTGGTTGTAAAATCAGCACAATCAAACGGTAAATTCTCGAATGTCTTTTACTATTAACAAGTCTGGCATGTTGACCGTAAAATCCATGACAATTTTTACTGCAACCTATCCACGCTATTACCATTGCGCACTCGCCACTTTAATAAAAAAAAAGAGGAGGTGTGATTTGAACCATGGACCTCATGCACATAGCTCCGCGCCTCTTAACAAACTAGACTATGTAAGTGATTGTGAACAACTAGATAAAATATTTCCTTTCTAGTATAGCATGATTGGGCATGCGGGAAATTGATGGCCGCGAGATAGTAAGAGCATATACAAATACTAGTAATTTTCGGGCGACGTGCATTTGGTAGGCAGTGCAGGCTGGGTTAGCCTAGCTCGGTTGGTTGGCAGCGCGGGTAGCATGCAGATTACGCTCGGGAGCATATTAGGGGATCTATATATATGTGTGTGTATACATATATGCATTAGGATGCTCTCCTTCTACTTTCCCAAAAAATTATACTTGTTAACTTTGTGATTCCAGATTAAAAAAAGAACTTTTTAACACTAGAAGAGAATATTCCTACAGCCTCTGCACCCAAAGATGCACACAACATACTTATTACATAGTCAATACATTATTCAACCATGCGGTGATATAGAAAGTGAAAAGCTACATAATCAAGAAAAAACAACTATTACATAGTCTGCTATTAAACTGCCATCCATATTAGAACATATATTTTCTAGTAGTCAACTCCAACCTCCTGGCACCGAAAACCATCTGCTCCTGCTCCGATGATTGGTTAGTTTCTTTTTCTCATAAACAATCTACATCACCAAATCGACCAACATAAAGCGGCTGCTCCCACTAAAACTTCTGGGTGAAAAGAACTATCTAGTCTCGGTAACTAATTCCCTAAAATATGAAGGATACTATGAGGTGAAAAGATGCCAAATGTTGAAGATAGCTTGTCATGCGAAACATGCAAAATGGCACTCCAAGAAGAGATGATGAATTGTCTCCTCATAGTCACAAAAGATGCAGACTTTGCTACCATTCTAATTGCACTTTGCTAAGTTATCCTTCATCATAATCACCCTAGGCAAAGATACCATAAAAAGATATTTATTTTGAGGGGAATTTTTAAACGCCATAGATATTTGGAACAGAATTGAAAGTGGAAATCGCCAAGGGCGGAATACATTGATTGGAACCAAAACAGTCCATTGTTGACGAGATTCCACCTAAATTTGTCCTTCTCTATTGTTAGGTCGAGAAAGGAAACCTTTGCAACAAGTGCATTCAAAGCCATTAACTTTGGCTCGAGAATGGCCCTTCGAAAGGAGATGTTGAGGGGAACGAAACTGAACACTTCCGCAACCATGGCATATATTTTCAGTGTGATATGCTATAAAGTGAGGAATTGGCCTTTTAGAGATAGACCATATAGGCACTTGTCCTCCTAGGACCGAATCTCAATCCTACAGTAAATAGAAAAGGTGTCAAACTGCTAGAATTATTCTTTCTCTTTCATTAACCACTCCAAAAATGGGACTCGCGCGGCTTGGCTTGGGCTGCGGACAAGGGTTTTCCCTTGAGATATTTGTTTCAGAGGATATCTTGCCATAGCCCCTCCTTGGTTAACATTTTAAATAACCACTTGCTCAATAAACATTTGTTCTTGAGTGCAATGTTCTAGATCCCAAGACCACCCTGATCCTTAGGTCTGCACAAGCTCCCCTATTTTGCAAGTCTATATTTGTGTTCATGGTTATCAGTTTACAAGAAAAATCTAGACCAGTAATATTCTAACCTCTTACGCACCCCTATGGCACTATTACAAAATGACACATCCGAGATGGTTCGAAAGGATAATCCTCAACATTTTGGCAACCGTCGAGGATTCACCGTCATTTATAAGCTAGCTTCATTCTCGGCAGTTCTCCGAAACGTCTGCGATGACATATATATCATCACCGGTTTTGGCAATAGAACCGTTTGGGATAACTAGAAATATCCCTAACAGTTCTGGAGCAATAACCGTCTGGACTATTTGTAACATCCCAAATGCCCATTGCTAAAACAGTCATCTGAGATATCAGATACATCCCAAACGGCTATTTTTTGCAATAGAAATATTTAGTTTACCTTTTGTTTAGCAAAACAGGAAATTCAGTAGAATTTATATATTCACAACACAACACAACAACATGCATTCACAAAACTGAAATTATCTCTAGAATCATGTTCACATCACAACATCCATTCACACATTAATCAAGTGAAATTACATAAATACAAGAAAAATATGATGAAAATTCATCTACAGAAGTGCATAATAACAAAGTAGCGGCTGAAATCAACTTCATCGCATTACAACACCACAGCACTACTCATGACCCATCTATAGAATGCGAAACTTGCCTTTCTCATGTATGACATTGCTAACAAAGAAGTAGGTAAATAGCCCTCTAATCTCTATGAGGCCGGCTTCCTTCAACGCCTTTGTGCTCATGAAAGCAAAACCTGTAGCAAGTAAGTTTAAGGTCATGCATATATCTGAAATGGAAAGTATTACTCAATAGTTCAGATTGACAAACCTCGATTATCCCTTAAGGTCTTTGATCCTCGAATATGGAATGAGTTTCATCATTTTGTGGCAAACATAATAACCACAAAGGTTGGTTTGGTTGGGTTGCTCGCTACACTTCAAAAATTAAAACCCATTAGTTATTGATAATATTTTTGTGAAGTTAGATGATATAGGAGAATTATGTACATAATTAGGGACTACCTTAAAGTCTTGTTGGTTCCTTTCTTGGATCTCCCTCCACGATCAACGTACCCAGCGAATGCCCTTCGATGATTCCAAATTTTTAGACAATTGGAAAAGGAAGAAACACATATCGATCAAAGTACAAGACGAATGCCCTATGATGAGGCTTAAGGGAACCAAGGTATACTGCCTTGTTCACTTTAGGTATGATGACAATCAAGATCCATTGAAAGCTCGAAAAGTTTATCTCCACGGTTACAATTCATGCAATTCATATTGTATAAAATATAAATAATCACGTGAGTATACTGTATAACTTACTTCTGGTTATGTGCTAGAATTATGAATTCTTTGCTCTGTTAAGTCCACTATGCTTCTACCAAGTAATTGTAGATGAGTTCTGAGTTAGCGACAATGCTTTGCACGGAGACCCGCTGGCTTAATTGGTCATGTGCCTAAGTATAGAAAACAGATAGAGTTATATGTATGCATTTAGCGACATAAGATGAATTGTAAAATACTTAAAATGTGAAGCATTTCATAAGTGAGGCATCAAATTCCTGAAGGTTGAATAGAAGGAACAAGTCTTCAAAGCCTACCATGCAATCACTCGCCTCGTGGAGAAAATGCTCCGGCTAGAAATACACTGCTATACTCGGTGCTCTTTCTGCGCCTTGCTTGTTGGAGTTGGTCATGTAGTACGTATGCAATTTTGGGAAGAACAAACCTACATGAGCGAGTTATTTTGGTGGGAGCAATGGCTATCCATTGGTGAACATGGTGTCCAGCTCCATGATGGGTACTCTTCTTCGCTTTGCCCTTAGCTTTTCCCTTGATGGGAGCCTAATTTTTGTTTGTAGTCTCCATTGCCCTTAGCTTCTTGATGGGAGCCCGCTTTTTTTGTAGTCTTCATTTGAGGCGGCGAAGTTAGTAGATCAAATGGACTAGAGCCTTCAATAGGCCCTAGTGAGTGGACCGGAGGAGATGCAAATGAATTCTTTAGGAAGCCAATGGTGTGAGTACTGCATTGTTCAAGACTATATCCTTCTTGAATCACTGGATGAATGACCCAATTGCTCATCCCAACATCTGCATCTTTTCATCTGACCATACGTGAAATAGCGGGACTTCCAAGAAATAAGGGAAACACTATCCACGATGCACCTCGCAAGACCTGGCACTATCACGACACCATGTAATGTAGCCCCTCCAATGGCCGGAAACACCAACCCAGAACCAGCCCCACAGAAAACCCAATTGCACTATAGGCACATGGAGTCTGCACTTCGTGGGCCCCCTAATGTCATCGACTGGATATCTGGATATCTGGCATTGGTATCATTGATACATTCAGGGCCGGTTAACGTGCAACAACTTCGGCGTGCACCATGGCTGGGGCATCCAAGACCTTCTTGTTGTGCTCTGTACTTTTCCTCCATGGAGGCTCTCTATTTGCTACCCTAGTCTCAAGCATTCTTCAAACTCAGGTGTTAGTCCATCATGAAGCTCTCCTTTCATCTGCACATTTTTGCACTCAGCTTTTTGCTCTCTTCAACTCATGCTTAGACTTTTTGTTGAGTGGGAATGCCTTGGTCTACGTTTCTAGAAGCCCTTTCCCTCGAGAACAACCCGGTTGCTCCTTGGTTCCAATATTGGCTGTCAGTGTGTCATTGGTCCTATCAGATGTGAAAGAGCCTTTGAAGCTTGAACACTCAACTCTTCTGCAAAAAGCTCGAGATGATATGTTAGTAAGCATTAAGTTATTTATGGACCAATTACTAAACTAGGTAATCGATCGTTATGTTACCAACTTTTGGTACACTTCCTGGTTTGTGGGGTTTGGGAAGGATCTTTCACCCACAGAGGTGGTAGTTGACCCCCCTCTACACCAGTGTTTGGCACGATCTGTCTCATTTCAACAAATGATGGGTTGATGCCCCACAGTCGCGCTTCCTTCTCCTCCTTTTCCCACAATCTCTTCTTACTCGTGTATCCTTTGGTATCCAGTCTATGGGGATGTTCTTTTGCCGCTAGAACCCTATATTCTTCAACGATGAAACTCAGGTGTCGTCTTCATCTTAACAAATTTTCTCAGACCTCTGGGGTCACCATAAGGTAGGCCTAGAGGGCTGCTTTCTTTTCTGCACATAAAATTTGTCAACGTGTACTTGAAGTTCTTCCACACCGGGCAAGCCTTAATCAACACAGCTCTTCGCACTTCATTCTTCCATTGATCAAGCACCTCAAATGATCACATTATCTCTTCCACCACATCGATGCACTCAGGCTCAAGAAGTTTCTTCCAGTCTTCCAAGAGGTACTGACCTGTTGCCTTATGACTACCCTACATATGGTCTTATATTTCTTGTATGTTCTTTCATGTACTAAAGGAGCCTCGGTTTCTTCATCAATCGCCTGCACTTCATATCGTCCTTAGGGCTTCATTGAGGGTTTTCTAGGACAGGGCTTTCATATTGCCAAGGAGTCAGACGTCCCTCTCAGCGATGTCCATTCATCGGACCCTCTCAGTGATGTTCGTTCATCAAATCCTCTCACTTATGCATTATCGAATGACATCTATTAAACATATATTAAGCATAATAATAACTATCAGCATTATGTTAATGACCAATTAATATTTAAAAATTCAAGCTAAGCACCTAATGAAGTACCTAAGGCCTCACATTGCATGTTCTATATTAAATATTTTCAGGTTCTATAGAAAAATTATAGAACTATTATCACAACAAGTGTATAAGATTATACAATCACATAATTAATATTATGATCTCATATTATAATCATAGAAGCACATATAGCAAAACTTATACAACTATAATCACAAAATTAAAGTTACCCCCACAAAATTTGCAACTTCTATAGCAGAAATTATAGAACTATAATTATGGCAAGTACCATTTTCAACACTAAACCATTATGTACATTTTCTATCATAATCTCCTATACACATAAAAAAAAATATGAAATGATTCAAAAAAATTATACACATAATCATTACACTAATTCTAGGGCATGGTGGAGGAGAAGGGGCGCAGGGGACGAGGCGGTGATGGTTGAGGAGGAGGGCGCCAGGGCACGGTAGAGGAGAAGGAGCACAGGGACAAGGCAGTTACCTTCTATCCGGCAGTGTTGGTGCAGGAGGAGGGTGCCAGGCGGTAGGAGGAGGACGCTAGGCAGCGACGGCGATGAAGAAGGGGACGGCTCGAGGTGGCATCTAGTGGAGAAGGGGGGCAGCTCAAGGCGGCGGTGTCTGGTGGAGAAGGCGGCGTCAAAGACGAGGAGGGAGCATGGAGAAGATGTCGGCTATTATCGGGCTCAGGGGCGTCATGCTCAAGGAGAGATGGTGTGCCAAGCTCGCAAGGAGACGACGGCCAGTGGAGGAGGGCACAGCGCTAGCAATGACACAGTGGCAATGTCGGGCTTAGGCCCGTCGAGTGTTTGAGTGTGTTGGGTGCGAGAGAAAAATCTAACCAAAATGGCTTGGCAGGCACATCCTAGACGTCTCAGTTGGACTGAACCATCTGTAATGTGCAACACATTCCAGACGGCTCTGCTGGGCTGAACCATCGCGAATGCGCACCATATCCCAGACAGCTAGGTGGGCTGAACCATTGTGGATGTGCTGCACATCCCAGATGGTTCATCTTTCTAAACCGTCCAAGAAGTGATCTTTTTATTTTTTAAAAAAATACAAAACATATGGCAAATATCAATGTGACACAAATGCATTAATTCGTTAAATTTATGTGATATAAATTCAAAAAATAAGATAATTCATTAATTCTTCAAGATCATATAACCCAAAAGATGATAGATATATAATAATATAAATTCTTCAAGTTTAATATAATCCAAAAGAGGATCTTAACTTAATTCTTCAAGTTCACTATAATCCAAAAGATGGTATAATACATTAATTAAAATTTATCATCATTCCACGGGCTTAGATCCTTTGAGCACTAGCCCTTTTGAATGATCTTTGTGTATGTAGCTAATTTCTTCATGTTGTTCTTCCTCGACCCTTATGCAGTCTCCAATAGGTGGCAAGTCATTGAGTTGATCGTATTCATTCTCGTCAACAATATTCTCAATTCTAACAATTCTCCTTTTCCCATACATAACCACATGATGCTTCTTATGTGTGAGGTCTTTTACATAGAAGATTTAGTAACTTGGCTGGCAAGTATGATTCATTTTTGTATGCGAAATAGTCGAGGTCGACATATGTGACGCCATACTTGTCGATGTTCACATGTTTGACATTGACCCATTGACACCGGAACAAGGGAACCTTGAAATACACATGGTCAAGCCCCCAAATCTCTTCTATGATCCCGTAGTAGAATGCTTTCTTCCCGGCTGTATCTCGGGCTTCTATTCAGACAAAGCTATTTTGGTACACGTTCTTTGCATCTTGAGCCTTCGTGTAGAATGTGTACCCATTTATGTCATATCCTTACCAAGTATGAACCGCAAATGTTGGCTCTTTAGCTAACCATGTTAGCGTGTTAGTTCATGATCCCCCAACAATTCAATTCTTCAGCCATTGGTTGAATATCTTGTTGTGCTCTTTCATCCTTCAAGCATCTGGTGCTTTCGGATACTCTCACCTTAGATTGGCCTCATGTTCTTTGATATAAGGGGACACTACAGTCATGCATTGTGACACCATGAAATGGGCTATAACATGTGTTTCAGCATCAAGGGTGATTGCTTTTCTTCCGATGGTCCCGATTCCATCAAGTCTCCCCTCATAGCGAGATTGAGGCACACCAAGTCGGTTGTGCTTGAGCCTTGTAATTATCGAGAACTCAACAACCTATTCTGAAGCATAATCTTCTACGATACCGCCCTTCGGACGATTTCATTTCTGAACATAGTGCTTTAGAATTCCCATGAACCGCTCGAAGGGATACATGCTGCGCAGAAACACAGGGCCACATATCTTTATCTCGTACACAAGGTGAACAATGAGATGGACTATGATATAGAAGAACGACGACGGGAAATATAACTTAAGTTGGCATACAATCTTCACCACATCCTCTTGTAGATCATTGAGTCCAAAGGAATTTATGAGCTTCTAAGAAATTTTGTTAAAGAAATAACACAACCTCATGAGTGCTTATTGGACCTTTAGTAGTAGAGTATTTCTAATTGCCACTATGAGCATCTACAACATCATCACATAACAATTATGTGACTTCATCACATAACAATTATGTGGCTTCAAGTCTTCCATAGAAATAAGATTCTTTATGTTGACGAAGTAACCAGAAAAAACTTTAACACTACGCACGAACTCACACAGTTCAGTTCTCTCGTCCTTGGATAAAGTGTAACTAGCAGGGAGAGGTACGTTCGCCCTTTATTGGTCTTTGTTGGTGCTAGCTCAGGTCTGATGTCCATATCGGCCAAGTCCAATCGTGCCTTACGTCATCCTTTGTTTTGTCACGGATGTTTAGTACATACCAAGCACGTTGTCACATATGTTCCCCTCTACATGTATGATAGCTATGCGGTAACGTACTTCTAGATCCTTCCAATAAGGTAAGCCCCAAAATATCGATCTCTTCTTCCATATGCTCTACTCATTGGGCCGCTTCTTCAATTTACATCTCTTTCCAAGCACAATATCAATATCCTTGACCTTATCATAGACCTTTGTCCTAGTAAAAGGCCTTGGTTTGTCACCATGTTCGTCTTCCTGTCGAATTGATCCTTCATGCTGCAGTATGGGTAGTTCCTCTGAAGGAACTTGCGGTGACGCATGTATACGATTTTGCCCGAGTTCTTCTGCCACACACTCGTGATATCTTCCAAGCATGTCAACGGGCTTTAGCTTTGTTTATAGTTTGCCCCGAGCAATTACCATATGCAGGATAATCATGGATAATCAAGAACCAGAATCCACGTAGATCGAAGTACTCTCTTTTGTATGCATCGCATACCTTTACCCCTTCGTCCTTCCACGGTGTTTGTAGTTCTTCCATCAATAGTGCAAAGTAAACATTAATATCATTTTCAAGTTGCTTTGGCCCTTGGATAAGTATAGAAATCATGATGTACTTATGGTTCATACACAACCACCGGGGAAGGTTGTAAATATAGAGAAGCAGATGCCAAGTCTTGTGTCTACTGCTCATGCTACCAAATGGATTTATTCTATCACTACTCAATCCAAACCTTAATTCCTCGGTTCCAACCAAATAATGGTACTTCATATCAATGTTTCTCCACTGGGCCGCATCAGCAGGGTGTCTCATCATTGTATCATTCTTACGCTCCTCAACATGCTAACACATTAACTTGGCATCCTTTGGGTTTGCAAACAAACACTTAAGTGAGGAATTACAGGAAAATATCACGTAACCATGCAAGGAATTCCTTTCATCACTTCATTGGCATCCTTGCCCTTGTCTGATCCACTCTTACGCTTGTATCGAGATGTTTTGAAGACCAGACATAATGCAAGTTGCATACTCTATATGGTACATGATACAGTCGTTCTGACATTCTTATATTCTTTCAACTTTCATTCCCAAGGGACAAATAACCTTCTTGGCTTTGTAGGTTGTTTTTGAACAACTCATTCCCCTCTAGAAGCATGTCTATGAGGAGACCGAATATCATCGTGAAGATCTTGTCAGACCATCCGCTACTTGCCTTTAGTTTCAAAAGTTCAAGTAGGGATGACAACTTAGTATTTTGTTTTGCAGCCTAGATACAAAAATTTCTTAGAATCCTCTAACAAGCCAATGAATTGCTTATACCCTCCATAATCATGGTTCCCCTTTACAAGATGCAGTGTCTGTTCTAGATCGGCCTCTTCATCCAACACCTCATCATCAAAAGCACAATTGACACCATCTTCATTAATGGTATTTGGCATATTGTTGATTTCATTGTCGCCAATGTTAGTATTTGTTGGAAATATGCCCTAGAGGCAATAATAAAGTTGTTATTATTCTATTTTCATGTTCATGATTAAGTTTATGTTCTATGCTAAAATTGCATTGGTTCTTGAATATGAGTTTCCCACAATGACTGATACGGAAGCCCCTACATGTGATGTAGAGACTTCGGTCGAGCCAGCAGCTGAACCACGAAGGTCTGGTAGGATTCGCACGAAACCCACAGTGGTTTTCGGACGAGGTATTGTTGTTAGACAACGATGAGCCTGCGACCTATACGGAAGCAATGATGGGCCCTGATCATTGGACAGCAGTGAAGAATATCCTAAAGTACCAGAGTGATCCAGGTCATGATCATTGGACAGCAGTGAAGAATATCCTAAAGTACCTGAAGAGGACTAAGGATATGTTTCTCGTATACAGTGGTGACGAAGAGCTCGTTGTAAAGGGTTACACCGACGCCAGCTTTGTCACAGATCCGGACTATTTTCGATCTCAATCAGGCTTAGTGTATACACTGAACAGTGGCGCAGTGAGCTGGAAGAGTTCCAAGCAGGACACTGTGGCGGATTCTACAATGGAGGCTGAGTATATCGCCGCTTCAGAAGCGGCAAAGCAGGGCATTTGGATTAACAAGTTTGTCACCGAGCTTGATGTGGTTCCGAGCACGCTGGATCCTATGGAGCTCTATTGTGACAATAGTGGCGCCATAGCTCAGGCCAAGGAGCCAAGGTCCCACCAGAAGTCCAAACATATACAACGCCGATTCCACATCATTCGTGAATTGGTGGAGCGTGGAGACGTAAAGATATGCAAAATACACACGGATCTGAATGTGTCAGATCCGCTGACGAAGCCTCTACCACAAGCAAAGCATGAGCAACACCGGAATGCCATAGGTGTTAGGAGCTTAAGCATTGGCTAGATTATTGACTCTAGTACAAGTGGGAGACTGTTGGAAATATACCCTAGAGGCAATAATAAAGTTGTTATTATTCTATTTTCATGTTCATGATTAAGTTTATGTTCTATGCTAGAATTGCATTGGTTCTTGAATATGAGATTCAGAGGAAAACCTAATTGCATGTGTGGAATAATAAACACCATTCAGATCCCTAGTCAGGCCTCTGGACTAGCTCATGTATTGTTGATGATCTTGTTTTCCTGATCATGGGCATTGTTAATGTAACAAGGATGCCGGCAATAATGGGAACACATTGTTAGGGTAACAATGGTGTTGGATAGACCCCCTTATGAGATACTGCGAGATCACTTCGTCAATATGTTGTCAGTATCTTCTCATGATGTGTTAACGTTTATTTGCGTCCTTAGACCATGAGAATATCATAGACCCGGATACCGGATGGTTGCTTTGGGGTTATCAAACGTTACTCCGTAACTGGGTAATTATAAATGTGACTTCCAGGTACACCAGAAAGTATATCGTGGTTTTAGATATGTCAAGACTGGGATTTGCCCATCCGGCGATGGAGAGATACACTCTGGGCCCACTCGGTATTATGGTGTCCAGCATCGCCTGGCCAGGTATTGTGACTAAAAGGTTAGTCACGGGGATACCGGAATACGGAAACGAGAAAAGAGTACAAACCGGTAACGAGGATAACTAGGTATGGTGATCAAGGAGTTGATCACAGGGATACCGTCAAAGTCTCGCCTCGGGTTGTGTAACGTATCGTGAGGCAAAAGGAATTGTATGCGACAATACAAGGTTCGCTCGATAAAGATCTTCGATGATATGTGGGAGTCGTTATGGGTGTCCAGATCCCGCTAACGATTATTGACCGGAAGGTGTCCCGGACATGTCCACATATACTCGAACCTATAGGGTCACACGCTTAACGTTTTAGCGACATTTAGGAATGCTACGATTTATGGAGAACGAGAGAGAAGGGTTCCGAAAGTGTTTCGGATGATCTCGAAAGTGTTCCGGGAGGTCCCGGATGGTTCTGGTGATGTCCGGAAGTGTTCCAGAAAGTATTGGAAGGTTCTAGAAGGTTCTAGAAATTCTAGAAATTTCTGGAAATTCTAGAAGGTTCTAGAAGGTTCTAGTGGAGTTGGACTCCAACTCCAACAGGGTGTCCCTGCTTGAGTAGGACTCCACCTGCCTAGGGAGAGCTGCCCCAACCCCTATAAATAGAGGGGACAGGGCACCTCAAAGAGGATCAAGGCAGCCCCAGAAGCAGCCCTAAACCCTAGGCCGGCCATCTTTAGATTGGCCACAACCTTCTTTTTCTCTCTCTTCTAGATTGGATCTAGTACAGCTGCCGGCGCGCTGCTGCTTCTCCTTCTCGTAGATCCCCGCTGTTCTTGTGTGCTGATCCACACATTACTGTGGTGTCGCTGATCCGGTACGCGTGGATACCTCGGAGACGTCGTATACTTCGGCGTTCGATCGGGCGAAACTATTCGCGAGGAGATCGCTCTCGCGGCTGGGAGGTATAAACTAGCTGCGGGAGTCTGCGGACTTCATCGACATCGGTCAACTTCTCCGCTGCATGACGTGATCGTCGAAGGTATGATCTCGTTGCCTGCACCTCGATAGTGATCTTGGGGTGGATTTGTGCGCGGTAAAATTTTTGTTTTGCGTAGCACGTTCCCCAACATCGTCACC
>JAGXJF010001072.1:267500-293206 GCA_019208055.1 Stipa capillata | reverse complement strand
ATAGCTTCTCATCATATTGCTGCGGGTACATTGGGCATATTAGCGGGTCTATTCCATCTTAGTGTCCGTCCGCCTCAACGTCTATACAAAGGATTACGTATGGGCAATATTGAAACTGTACTTTCCAGTAGTATCGCTGCTGTTTTTTTTGCAGCTTTCGTAGTTGCTGGAACTATGTGGTATGGGTCAGCAACGACCCCAATCGAATTATTTGGGCCTACTCGTTATCAGTGGGATCAGGGATACTTTCAGCAAGAAATATATCGAAGAGTTAGCAATGGGTTAGCCGAAAATCTTAGTTTATCAGAAGCTTGGTCTAAAATTCCGGAAAAATTAGCCTTTTATGATTATATTGGTAATAATCCGGCAAAGGGAGGATTATTCAGAGCAGGCTCAATGGACAATGGGGATGGAATAGCTGTTGGATGGTTAGGACATCCCGTCTTTAGAGATAAAGAAGGACGCGAGCTTTTTGTACGCCGTATGCCTACTTTTTTTGAAACATTTCCGGTTGTTTTGGTAGATGAAGAGGGAATTGTGAGAGCGGACGTTCCTTTTAGAAGAGCAGAATCCAAATATAGTGTTGAACAAGTAGGCGTAACGGTGGAGTTCTATGGTGGCGAACTTAATGGAGTAAGTTATTCTGATCCTGCTACTGTAAAAAAATATGCGAGGCGTTCTCAATTAGGGGAAATTTTTGAATTAGATCGGGCTACGTTGAAATCAGATGGTGTTTTTCGCAGCAGTCCAAGGGGTTGGTTCACTTTTGGTCATGCTACCTTTGCTTTGCTCTTCTTTTTCGGGCACATTTGGCATGGCGCTAGAACCTTGTTCCGAGATGTTTTTGCCGGTATTGATCCAGATTTGGATGCTCAAGTGGAATTTGGAACATTCCAAAAAGTTGGAGATCCAACTACAAGGAAACAGGCAGTCTGATACACATTGCTATGGTATCTTTCATTTCTCTTTTTTGATTTGACATGGGAAACATCTCCCATCCTTTCTTTGACTCTTTTTCTTTCTTTATATGGGAAATGATCCCAAATGACAAATGAATAGGTGTGGAAGTTATAATTGTAAATAAACCACGATCGAATCTATGGAAGCATTGGTTTATACGTTCCTTTTAGTTTCGACTTTAGGGATAATTTTTTTCGCTATCTTCTTCCGAGAACCGCCTAAGGTTCCGACTCCGACTAAAAGAACAAAATAATTTCATTGAAGTAAGAAGTCTACCAGATGGGTAGACTTCTTACTTCAATTAGTCCCCGTGTTCTTCGAATGGATCTCTTAATTGTTGAGAGGGTTGCCCAAACGCGGTATATAAGGCATACCCAGTAAAGCTTACAAGTAAACCAGATATGGAGATGGCGACTAAAGTTGCTGTTTCCATTTTTATAGAATTTCAAGATTACAATGGATCTACGAAAAGATCGTGTATTTACAACTACAACGGAATAGTATACAAAGTCAACACCAATGATTAAATAGAATTTATGGCTACACAAACCGTTGAAGATAGTTCTAAACCTAGGCCAAAACGAACTGGTGCAGGTAGTTTATTGAAACCCTTGAATTCGGAATATGGGAAAGTAGCTCCGGGTTGGGGGACTACTCCTTTTATGGGGGTCGCAATGGCTTTATTCGCGATATTCCTATCTATCATTTTAGAAATTTATAATTCTTCTGTTTTACTGGACGGAATTTTAACGAATTAGGTTTTTACTAACTAAAACTATGAAGTCATAGTTTTTCCATCCAAAAAAGCCTTTCTACTTTAAGCTCTACATTTCTAGACATTCTGGTAGTTCGACCGCGGAATTTTTTTGTTTCGGTATCTCTGGAATATGAGTGTGTGACTTGTTAGAATTGATCCTATTGATAATACATAGAAAGGGCCTGTTATCTCTATCAAGATGATTCTAATTCGTCAGATATTATTTATTCTAGTATCTGGAACACGAAATAGATAGAGTGGATCAAAAAAAAATGGAACTATGATTCATACTCACTATTCAGACCTCGCAACCAGACTGAAAAAAATTCAAGTAGTTCTTAATAAAAATAAAAAAAAGAAATTTTCTTCCTTCCAATTTTGTTTGCCCAAAAGACAACTTTTTTTCTCTCGATTTTGTCGAGTCATTACACTGATTCAATAAATGATCATCAAGTGGTTCTTAATTCGAAGAACTCTTGCCTTTTGTTTAGCTTGAGACTCAATCATCGTGGCTCTAGTATGAATCTAAGGTTTTAATTGAACTGATTCATAGGATCGCAACAAGATAATTTCTATCAGAAAACTACTAGAATTTTTGCTTTATTTATTTACTAGTAAATAAAGAGTAAATCCGCATTACGCACAAAAAAACAAATCCAAAATAGGGAAGAGAAAAGTCAAGAGGCCTCTAATGACCAACATAAGGGAAAGGAAGAAAGACAGATGAGCCAACTTGAGATTTTTTGGCATTATCATCACAAAGAAGATATTCCGGATTTTTCTTATTTCATATCTTCAAGGCAAATCGACCCAATCCAGTGGCTGATGAAGTTTTGAACCTTTTTTTTCTAATATTCGTTGAAAATTTGTGTGTTTCTGCTTGAGCCGTACGAGATGAAATTTTCATATACGGCTCTTAGAGGGGGACTTAGGTTAGTTACCTATCTCAATAAAGTATATGATTGGTTTGAGGAACGTCTTGAGATTCAGGCAATTGCAGATGATATAACTAGTAAATATGTTCCTCCTCATGTCAACATATTTTATTGTTTAGGGGGAATTACACTTACTTGTTTTCTAGTACAAGTCGCTACCGGTTTTGCTATGACTTTTTACTACCGCCCAACCGTTACAGAAGCTTTTTCCTCGGTTCAATACATAATGACCGAGGCCAACTTTGGTTGGTTAATCCGATCAGTTCACCGATGGTCAGCAAGTATGATGGTTCTAATGATGATCCTGCATGTATTTCGTGTGTACCTAACAGGTGGATTTAAAAAACCCCGCGAATTAACTTGGGTCACAGGTGTGATTTTGGCTGTATTGACTGCATCGTTTGGTGTAACTGGTTATTCTTTGCCTTGGGATCAAATTGGTTATTGGGCAGTCAAAATTGTGACAGGCGTACCTGACGCGATTCCGGTAATAGGATCGCCTTTAGTGGAGTTATTACGTGGAAGTGCTAGTGTGGGCCAATCCACTTTGACTCGTTTTTATAGTTTACATACCTTTGTACTGCCTCTGCTTACTGCCGTATTTATGTTAATGCACTTTCCAATGATACGTAAGCAAGGTATTTCGGGTCCTTTATAGGGAAGACATATCATAGAGAATTCTAATTCTCATATATCATATCGGGTAGGTTGTGGTATTTCATTGCTACAAACATGGATTATTGTAAAATAACACATGTCATTTGGATACTTCTCTTCAACTCCGAAGTATTTTGATACAATACAAATAGTTGAAGTTAATTTTACGAAAGAAAATAAGGCGGATTATGGGAGTGTGTGACTTGAATTATTGATTTGGCCATGCAGATAAAGAATTGGATCTGCCACATTAGAATTCACAACCAAAGGTGTCTCCGCATCCAATCAACACGTAAGTCCCCTACCTAGGAAGGATAGGCTGGTTCACTTGAGGAGAATATTTTCTATGATCATACCCCAACCATGTCGTCCATGAACAGGCTCCGTAAGATCCCATAGAGTAGAAATGGAATAAGTCATGTGACATGATCCAATTCTCTATTTATTACACTTACTTTTTTATTATAGTATGGAAATGCATTCATTTTCTTTGCATCGATTGTGATCCGCAATACTATCGGAGTAAAAGAAGGGATCTAAGGAAGAACGTAGGCTAAACTTTTTTATTTTTTTATTAGTAACAAGTAAATACTTTGTTTGGACGTAAGAAACTTGCGATATTGAGGGGATAAACACCAACTAATCAAGAGACATGAGACAATCCACAAAGCAATTGATCATGATCAAATTTGTAAGCCCACTTGGATATTGAGCATTTACCCATAAGAATAGGATTCTTTTCAATGAGTAGTTATAGGTGTAACTTCGGAAAAGAGAATCTGATAAAGCTTTTCTTGCCTAGAGTCATTGAGTCATTATATACCTTATTCTATTATGGATCTTCCGCGGTCTTATTTCTTTCATTCTTGCTCGAGCCGGATGATGATAAATTCTCATGTCCGGTTCCTTTGGGGGATGGACCCTAAAGAGTTCACCTATCCCAATAACAAAGAAACCTGACTTAAATGACCCTGTATTAAGAGCAAAATTAGCTAAAGGGATGGGACATAATTATTACGGGGAACCCGCGTGGCCCAACGATCTTTTATATATTTTTCCAGTAGTAATTCTAGGTACTATTGCATGTAATGTAGGTTTAGCGGTTCTCGAGCCGTCAATGATTGGTGAACCGGCGGATCCGTTTGCAACTCCTCTGGAAATATTACCCGAGTGGTACTTCTTTCCCGTGTTTCAAATACTCCGTACGGTACCCAATAAGTTATTGGGCGTTCTCTTAATGGTTTCTGTGCCAACAGGCTTATTGACAGTCCCTTTTCTAGAGAATGTCAATAAATTCCAAAATCCATTTCGTCGCCCAGTAGCTACGACCGTTTTTTTAATCGGTACTGTAGTAGCTCTTTGGTTAGGTATTGGAGCAACATTACCCATTGATAAATCCTTAACTTTAGGTCTTTTTTAGGTATTTTTCAGGTTGATTCATTCAACCGTGAAGTACCGTGCATAGGTATCTAGGAAATAGTTACTTCCAAGTGAATCTTCCCTAGATACCTAAAATCCATTTTATTATGATCCATTTCACGAAAATATAGATTGTGCCAAAGATGCAAAATTGTTTTCTTTTTATTCTAACTCGAAAAAGAAGAAGAGCAAAAAATTGCAATGAATTTAAAACGAGAGCTTATTCTTAAGTAAATCAATTGGCAGATGCTTCTCTAGAGTGTCCCATATCTGTTTTCCATCTTCCATACGAAAACTGTCAATTCTCATAAGATCTTCTTCAGTCTTACTCAAAAGGTCCAATAGTGTATGTATATTGGCCCTTTTGAGACAATTATACGTTCTAGAAGGCAATTCTAATTGATCAATAAAAATACAATTCAATGGAATTCCCTTTTTGTTTTTCTTTAGATTAGTTAATTTTTTTTGAAAAGTAAAAAGGGGTGGAGTAAACCTGTTTTTATTTTCTTCGAAATTAGTGCCCTCTTCCTCCGCGTGTAGAAAAGGAAGAAATAAATCAATCAAATTACGAGAAGCCTCATAAAGCGCTTCTTTAGGGGTTAAACTTCCATTAGTCCATATTTCTAGAAAAAGTATCTCGTGTTTTTCATTTCCATTCCCACAAGAAAAAATACTATAATTCACATTTCGAACAGGCATGGATACAGCATCTATAGGATAACTTCCATCTTGATAGTTATTTTTGAGTTCCGTCTGATATCCACGATCTCTCTTGATCTGTAACTCAATACAGAAATCAATGGGCTCTGTCAAGTTAGCTATAGGTTGTGCCGTATCAACGATTTCTACGGAAGGTGGTAAGATGATATCTTGAGCAGTTATGTATCTAGGACCTTTGACGCAAATTGATGCGTCTCTAACTCCATAGAGATTACTTCTTAATACAATTTCTTTCAAATTTAGTAAAATTTCTTGTACTAAAATCAAAAAGATCCCAATGTTCTTGGTGCTAACGATTTAATAACTATGGATTAATCACAAGCCGAAACATGGTCAGAGCTCTAATATGTCTTGAACTTATATTGAATTCAATTAATCTTAATCTCGTAACATTTTCTGATCTATTTGATAGTCGCCAATTAAAAGGAGACATTTTCGCAATTTTTGTTATAGCCCTTGCGGCTGCTGAAGCCGCTATTGGACTATCCATTCTTTCTTCCATCCATCGTAACAGGAAATCCACTCGTATCAATCAATCTAATTTTTTGAATAATTAGACTTTAGAATAATTAGACATAGAATCCCCTAAACAAAGGCGCACATATAATAAAAATACCAAATATTAAGATGAATAGAAATCTAATACTATTTTCTTATTATTATTTGAGAATATCCACTTTTTGAGTAGGTTATTGCATAGTATTCTTTTTTACTTAAATGAATTTTTGTAATTCATTGATATTGCAATTTGAATATTGCAATAATTTATATTGAAAAGACGATAGCCAATTTATTGGCTAATTCAAATTCATATGTACAATTCGTATAATTATGACTGTTGAAGTCCAAAATTCAAGTCTCTTGGCTCTTTTCACGCTTTCTCACAAATGGATTAAAAAATAGATTTTTATTTTTGTTGAAGTTTGGATAAACCATTGCTTCGTCTGGTGTCTACAATACATATGACTCATTATAGTACTAATTTCATTTTTACCAGATCGAAAAATTTTATGTTGAAAAGAAGAATTTATAGATCCAATGTCACATTCCGTAAAAATTTATGATACATGTATAGGATGCACTCAATGTGTACGAGCTTGTCCAACAGATGTATTAGAAATGATACCCTGGGATGGATGTAAAGCCAAGCAAATAGCTTCCGCGCCGAGAACTGAAGATTGTGTGGGTTGTAAGAGATGCGAATCTGCCTGCCCAACAGATTTTTTAAGTGTCCGCATTTATTTAGGGTCTGAAACAACCCGTAGCATGGCTCTATCTTATTGATACGTTACAAAAAACTCCACTTGAATCATCTGATTTCTCTTTACCGAAGAAGCCTGTGCTCGAAATAATCGAGCACGGGCTTTTCTGGTCAAAACATATCTTGTCTTTATTACTTTATCATGAGTTATTTTCCTTGGTTAACAATGCTTGTTGTTTTGCCGATATTTGCAGGTTCATTAATTTTCTTTTTACCTCATAGGGGAAACAAAATCGTTAGGTGGTATCCTATATCTATTTGTTTATTAGAATTCCTTCTAATGACTTATGCATTCTGTTATCATTTCCAACTGGAGGATCCCTTAATCCAATTAAAGGAGGATTCTAAATGGATAGATGTCTTTGATTTCCACTGGAGATTGGGAATCGATGGACTTTCATTAGGATCTATTTTATTGATAGGATTTATCACTACTTTAGCTACTTTAGCAGCTTGGCCAGTTACCCGGAATTCGCGATTATTCTATTTCCTGATGCTAGCAATGTATAGTGGTCAAATAGGATTATTTTCTTCGTGAGACCTTTTACTTTTTTTTATCATGTGGGAATTAGAATTAATTCCTGTTTACTTACTTTTATCCATGTGGGGGGGAAAGAGGCGTCTATATTCAGCTACAAAGTTTATTTTGTATACTGCGGGTGGTTCTATTTTTTTCTTAATTGGAGTTCTGGGTATGGGCTTATATGGTTCCAACGAACCAGGGTTAGATTTGGAAAGATTAATTAATCAATCATACCCTGCAACTTTGGAAATACTTTTATATTTTGGCTTCCTTATTGCTTATGCTGTCAAATTGCCGATTATACCCCTACATACGTGGTTACCAGACACCCATGGGGAAGCGCATTATAGTACATGTATGCTTTTAGCGGGAATCCTATTAAAGATGGGAGCATATGGATTGATTCGGATCAACATGGAATTGTTACCTCATGCTCATTATCTATTTTCGCCCTGGTTGGTAATAATAGGAGCAATCCAAATAATCTATGCAGCTTCAACTTCTCTTGGTCAACGAAATTTCAAAAAAAGAATAGCCTATTCCTCTGTATCTCACATGGGTTTCATAATTATAGGAATTGGTTCCATAACCAACATTGGACTCAATGGAGCTATTTTACAAATATTATCCCATGGATTTATTGGTGCTACACTTTTTTTCTTGGCAGGAACGGCTTGTGATAGAATGCGTCTTGTTTATCTCGAAGAACTGGGGGGGATATCTATCCCAATGCTGAAAATTTTTACCATGTTTAGTAGCTTTTCAATGGCTTCTCTTGCCTTACCAGGAATGAGCGGTTTTGTCACAGAATTAGTAGTATTTTTTGGGCTAATTACTAGTCCAAAATTTCTGTTAATGCCAAAAACGCTAATTACTTTTGTAATGGCAATTGGAATGATATTAACTCATATTTATTTATTATCTATGTTACGCCAAATGTTCTACGGATACAAGCTATTTCATGTTCCAAACGCAAATTTTGTGGATTCTGGACCACGAGAACTCTTTCTTTTAATCTGTATCTTTTTACCAGTAATAGGAATTGGTATTTATCCAGATTTTGTTCTCTCCTATCCGTTGACAGGGTAGAGGCTCTCTTATCCAATTATTATCCTAAATAGGTTTTTTTTAACTAGTTCGCTCTATATTCCTATAGTGGAAAAACCCAATAACTCAGAAAAAAGTAAAAAAGTATAATTAGATCTATCTCGAATTTTTGAGAACCCTTTGAAAAGGCGTTCAAGGGGTTCTCAAATAAAACAAAAAAGTAAAAAACGTTCATTTCATGAAGGTTTTATTTTATGTAATCATTTAGGTGTTAATGTAAACGAACCATAACTATGTAAACCTATTCCTAATAGATTGATACCAAAATAGCAGATCCAAATTATAAGAAATCCTATTGAAGCTACAAGTGCAGAATTGGTACCCTTCCAATTTGGATTTGTTCTACTATGTAAATAAATTGCGAATATGGTCCAAGTAATAAAAGCCCAAGTTTCCTTAGGATCCCAATTCCAATAGGATCCCCACGCCTCATTAGCCCATACTGCTCCACAAAGAATACCTATGGTTAAAAGGGTAAATCCTAGGCTAATGACACGATAACTCCAAGAATCCAAACGCTCAGTTAATTGATATTTGTAATAATTTGGAAATGAAGGAAAAGAAGTGCTTTTTAAAGCACTTCTTTTTGCATAGAAATTTTCAATCTGACTAAAGAAAAATGTGTTAAATAAAACATTTTTTTTCTTTTTAGAAAAGAACTGGAAATTATTTCGAAATCTAATGATTAGAAGAGCGGCGGATAATAAGGATCCGCACAAAAGAGTTGCATAGCTTAGTAACATCATACTGACATGCATCATTAACCACTGAGATTGTAGAGCAGGTACTAGTATTGTGGATTGATGCATTTCAGTTAAAAGACCCGATGTGGCAAAGCCTTGCGTTAAAATAGTACTTGGCGTAGTTATTCTGCTTAAATCATTTTTAGAGTTCTGTATCTTAGGAATCGTATGAAGAATATACAGAGCCCATGAAAGGAAGATCAATGACTCATATAAATTACTTAATGGAAAATGTCCCGAAGAAGCCCAACGAGAAACTAGGAATCCTGTTATAGATAAAAAAGTGGCTATCATTCCTTTTTCTAACGAATCACGTAATCCCCCAAGTTCATGAACTAATAAGGTTATCAAATGAATCGTAATCGCAATTGAAATGGTTGAGAAAGAGATATGAGTTAGTATATGTTCTAAGTTGCAAATAGCATAAGGGGAAGGTCCCATTACAAAATTGTAAATTTCAAATTGAATCTATTTTCTAATCTATTGTATTCTTTTTCGAGAATGCCGCCACTCGGATTTGAACCGAGATGCTTGAGCACTACTTCCTAAGAGCAGCGTGTCTACCAATTTCACCATGGCGGCTAACTTCAAATAATAGGTAACTTAAAAGAATAATAGTTATTTTCTCGTGAATCGTCGAGATTGGGAAAGTCCCTAAAATTTAGGAAGATTAGAATCTTTATTAAAATAGACTTCATTTGGTAGTATCGTTAGTATTTTTTTTAACAATAAACTCTTGCTTTGCCCAATAGAAACACTGCTTGAAAGAGTTTGAACTGCTTTTTTCTAACTTGCAATATAGAACTAATTTTTTTCTAATTAGTTTCTCATTTAAATTTTAAAAATTCTTTCAATGCAACGGAAAAAATCCAAAAAGCCTTTTCTATTTATCCATTTAATTTCATCATTAAATAGAAACCCCTTTGGATTTTCGCAAAATTTCTAGAATGAAAGCCTTTATGCTCTTATTAATAAAATTTATCAACCTTAAACCAATTTACTTGTGAATTTTGGATAAGATTAGGTAAAAGTTGTAAGTCCTATTGAAAAAATACTCCACTTTTCATAATAGAATCCTCATATTTTATTATGAGAATTCTATTATGAAAAGTTCATTAATAGGAAAATAAATAGTTAGCACACAGTATACCAAAAAAATTTATTCTATATATCAGAGGGGTTTGTTCTAAGAATATTGTACCGAGTAATTCGACACATAAAAGTACATTCATTAATTAATCCAAATTTTTCATATTAAATAATTGGAATTCTTTTTTGATAGGTCAATTCAGATTATTCCAAAACCTGATTATTTGTTTGTTTGTTGCCCAGAAAAACCCTTTGGTTTTGGATGCTCGTTGCCGCTAGAAAATGATCTTGATTTTGCTAAAGAATAAGATTGTACTATGGAAAAATAAGTCTTTTTCTTCCAAAGATTTTTATGAATACGCTTTTTTAACATCGAAGTACGTTTTTTTGGAACTGCCATTCAAAAAGGAAATTACTTTTTTCTAGTTGTATGTGAAAGACATCTATTGCCGCAAATCAATCCTTCTTTCTTCTTTTTCTTAGTATTTAGACTTAGATACTGAAAGATACTGAAATTCTAAATTATTTTTTACTTCATTTTGTCTAATGTGGATAAGACAAGAATTTTTTAGCATATTTTTCGTATATATTTTAGACTTTGTTTTAATAATATAGAATATACAGAAAGATTTTCCATTTAAATCTATGATCGATATCAAAATCAAAAAGATTTCCTATTCAGCAGACTGCTAAATAGGAAAGTAAGATAAGATAAGCTTATCTTATCTTAAAGAATTTCTTACGTCAATTTATCACTTTCTTCTTGTATTAAGACACTTGGTACAACCCAAAAACATCATTCATTTTGGTTCGCGCAACCTCATATGTATTTTTTAGTTTCCAATACTTAGATCCGGCTCTACCCAAACTTTAAGGTTATCTTTTTTAGTATTTTTTATTCCTATCCAAAATAAGATAAGATAAGCTTATTCCAAAATAAAATTTTAAGCCCCTTATATGAAAGGTTCCTCATATAAATTCACGTAAGATAAGATAAGCAATAGAAATAGAAACCAGGAAAGTAAGATAAGATAAGCAATAGAAATAGAAACAAGGATAGCTTTTGACTTTTGTATATAGTTCTTGATACAATTCCTTATTTTTGAACTTTGAACGTTGGGATTTCTACAACCTCATATGTATTTTTTAGTTTCCAACACTTAGATCCGGCTCTACCCAAACTTTAAGGTTATCTTTTTTAGTATTTTTTATTCCTATCCAAAATAAGATAAGATAAGCTTATTCCCATGATTTCAAAAGTCATGATGACTGAACTCAGTCAATTCAAATATGTCTGGGAATAAGCTTATCTTATCTTACTTTCCTGGTTGTAATTTTATTGAATAGAAAAGGCTTTTTTGCCTTTTTCTTGTGTCGATTCTTCTTGTATCGAAATAAGAATCCTTTTTCTTCCTATTCGTCAAAGATTACTATTTCTTTTTTATTCGGATCTGTCTCTTGGACCTCTTTTGCTTAGGTTCAGGTGAGGTAGTGGACAAACAGAGGGAAAGAAAATATGGCGGGGGACAAATTTCTTGTGAGCAAATAGAATTGCTTGACTTGTTCAATTAAGTTCAACTTCGAACTTACAGAAATTTTGCAAAAAAACGTATACTCTTCCGTTGAAGGGTGGTTTTTATTTTTAGGCTAGTTGAGTAGTTTTGATTAAGGTTTTATTAGTTTATTACTCTAAACTAAATCAATAATTTGCAGGATACTCCCTTCGTGCAATAAAATATTGGATCCTCCATTGATCTCTTCTTTCTTGTTGCTTCATAAGAGTGAATCAAATAGATTAAAGTCGCGTTATAAGAGTAATAATTCCGCGGGTCCTTTCCGCTCTAATCAGATAAAGGGGGGTAAGGACCCGCTAAGCTCCTACTTTTTCATGTTTACAATCTGGTCCCTCCGATTACTATAGAGATGAACCCAATCCAGAATATGAACCGTAAAAGAAAACACCTACTAAACCAATCACAGGAATACCAGCTACAGTACCTATCAGCCAAAGAGGAATTCTTCCAGTAGTATCGGCCATTTCCCCTACTTTCCTCCACATTTTATCAAGTGGTCATGCTAGAGACAAAAACAGTCATGGATAGTTATAAGGATGGTATCCTTCCAAATGGGATAAGAGAATTCTTACTACTCTCTTTCTTTCTCTCAATTGAAGAAGTAATTGGAAAATAAAACAGCAAGTACAAAAATGAGTAATAAACCCCAGTATAGACTGGTACGATTCAATTCAACATTTTGTTCATTCGGGTTTGATTGTGTCATAGTTCTATAGTTGGAATTTGGTTTATCGTTGGATGAACTGCATTGCTGATATTGATCCCAAGAAAAAAACAGTAGGTACAGCTAGCCCGTGAATAGCCAGCCATCGCACTGTAAAAATAGGATAGGTTCGATCTATGGTCATTGAGGGCCTCCTAAAAGGATCTACTAAATTCATCGAGTTGTTCTAAAGAATCAAAACGGTCGGTTATTAACGGAATTCCTTGTCGGCTTTCCGTGAAATACTCGTTTGGCCGAGGACTTCCAAACACGTCATAAGCTAAACCCGTACTGACAAATAACCAACCCGCAATGAATAGGGAAGGTATAGTAATGCTATGAATAACCCAGTATCGAATACTGGTAATAATATCAGCAAAAGAACGTTCTCCCGTGCTTCCAGACATGCTGAGCTCCCCAAATTTTTGTACATTCAAAAAAGGAATTGATTCCGTAAAAGATGGGATCAACCAGTAAATAGAAAATTACTGATATTTCATCCTTGTGAGATTGTCAATTTTGTACCAAAGGTGTATTTTGAGTATACCGAATTAGTATAGCTATCCTTCCTATGGCACAGCAATCCAGTTTTGCTTGGTCCCGAAACATAATTCCTTTTTTATCTTCTTTGTTCTTTGTCTATAGATAAGCTATATGTTATTCAAGGCATCAATAGAAAACCCCCAATTTTTGTAGGTCCTACTTATTTTCATTAGCTTCGGAATAGTAGAATAATTCGGAATAGCGGCCAAGATCTTGGGAAAATCTAAGTTAATGATCAATAGGTTTAGATAAAGAATTTAGGAAAAATATTCTCATACTGACACAATACAAGGACAAGTATATGTGAAATCTATCCTTTTTTAGTTAAAAGTTTTCTTCGAATCCAACCTTTCCCTTTAAAGAATTTAATTGGTTAGCATAATATCTAATAAATAGAAAATCGAATAGTAGATAATCTGTTATGAAAGAAAGAAAACATTCTTTGAAGAATCAAGATTCGTACTTTCTTGACCAAACTGCAAGCGTGGAACTTTACGAGATGAAATAGGGAAAGACAGAAGATAGAACTTAAAAGGATAATTGAAGTGACTCGTCTTCGAATCTACTTTGGTTGGGGTTCGAAAAAGGAATAAAAATAAAGTAAATTCAAGGAAGAGCTGTTCTTTTTCTAATTCAATTCTTTATTTATCTCTTATTCCAAAATTCCCCCGAAAATCCAATTTCATTTTTCAATGGGGTTAGATGATCTAGTTCTTAATATTATTACTTTACTCAATTGACAAATTCCACAACAAATCTCTTGATTCGGAATTAGGGACTCATGTACCATCTGATGAATCGACTTTCTTTTACACTTCTGTATCTCACTCTATCTTGTTTTTTAGTATTATCTAAAATAACTGATGAATTATGAATTTTCCATAACTTAGGTAAGTGCTTTACCAACATATGTAGTGTAGTAAAAAAATAAATGGAATTTAACCCTTTCATGCTTACTATAACTAGTTATTTCGGTTTTCTACTGGCTGCTTTAACTATAACCCCAGCTCTATTTATTGGCTTGAACAAGATACGCCTTATTTGAATTGACTGAATAAGTCAGAAAAGAAAAATCTTTCTTTTGGATTCCTGGTATTCTACGACTCTTTTCCACACTAATTAGGAATTCTTTTCTTGGTCATTGAGATTCGTGGATAATTTAGACTACTATTTAGGGATAGATCGTACCTCTTTTTTTATCCCCTTGAACAAATCGAAATGATTGAAGTTTTTCTATTTGGAATCGTCTTAGGCCTAATTCCTATTACTTTAGCGGGATTATTCGTGACTGCGTATTTGCAATACAGGCGTGGGGATCAGTTGGATCTTTGATTGAGTAATATTTCTTTTTTGATTGACCTCCTCTCTGGTCTGGAGGAGGTCAAATTGGAGTTGCAATTCAACTTTGTTTTATTAAGTTATTTTACTCTGCTTCGACATAAGATAGATGGAATCACGCTCTGTAGGATTTGAACCTACGACATCGGGTTTTGGAGACCCGCGTTCTACCGAACTGAACTAAGAGCGCTTTCATTCATTCAAAAAGAAAACCGTTTTCTACTCCTAACGTGTCTCACGTACGTATAGTATCCACAAATTCAAGTTATACCCACTTTACTTTAATCGATCTCTTCGCTACTGCCCATAAAGAAGAAAGAAGTAATAGGTAGGGATGACAGGATTTGAACCTGTGACATTTTGTACCCAAAACAAACGCGCTACCAAGCTGCGCTACATCCCTTTTCCAAATTGTTGTACAATGCCATTGTACACAATTACTGTCTTCTTTTCCACATCGTAATTTTCTTCTCTTTCTCTATCTATATAGAATCCTCCTGTCATTTCTTCTTTTTGGTCTCATATAATCAAGGAATGGTATACATCTAAAATCCAATCGAATTTCGCCTATAAAAGAAAGATTACTATTCCTTGGTAATGTATAGGAAGAAGGGGTCATCTTTTTCTTTTTTAGGGATAGGAAAATCTCGTCTATACGATTCATTTTATATATAGCATATTGATTTTATATAGCATATTTCTTTTGTTTTTTAGTTAGGAATTTCGCCTAAACAAAAGAAATACAAACGATCTTGGGCAAGAGTATCTGATCATATATGTATTCCAATAAGGAAGGAGGATTTTCAATGCGGGATATAAAAACATATCTCTCTGTAGCACCCGTGCTAAGTACTCTATGGTTTGGTGCTTTAGCAGGTTTATTGATAGAAATTAATCGTTTATTCCCAGATGCTTTGTCATTCCCTTTTTTTTAATTCTAGTTATTGCTATGCGAGGAATAGAATTCTTCGTGACATGACGAAAAATTTCCCCTTTTCAATCCTTTTTTAGTATTAGTATCGGAAGGAAAAAGAAAGAAAAGATGGATTGGGTTGAACCTCAGAGTCATGAAAAATTTGGTAAATCCCATTTTGGAAAACAGAAATTCAATTAAAAGCGGTATACAAGCTAAATCAGGCCTCAGAAATCAGAGCATAGAAAAAGGCTGGACCGGCTACTTAAATGAAAGGATTTCGAAGCAAAATCTTTGCTAATTCGACAAGGATTGTATTCTTTAATTATTTCTCTATTTTTTATTACTTAATTTAAATTTAAGAATTTCAAAAATTTTTTATTCTAATGGATTTTATTCTTCTTCTTCGGATTCAAAATAGAAGAATAAAAGAATAAGTAGAAGAATTAAGTTAAGTCAATCCAAAAAGGAAAGGAGGTTCATGGCCAAGGGGAAAGATGTTAGAATCAGAGTTATTTTGGAATGTATCAGTTGTGTTCGAAAAGGTGCCAATGAGGAATCGACGGGGGTTTCTAGATATAGTACTCAAAAGAATCGTCACAATACACCCGGACAATTAGAATTCAAAAAATTTTGTCGTTATTGTCGCAAGCATACGACTCATCACGAAATAAAGAAATAGGAGCATCGTGTGTTCGATCTTTCCAAAGAACAGAAAGAGTAAGAACTTCATATTTAATATATAAATAAAACATAGTATAGAATACAAAATACAAATCAACTCATCTGATTTCAGGTAGATATTATTTCATATGTATAGAGGGTATTCATATACTATAAATATGAATCAAAACGGATCAAAGAAAGACTACTTCTTCTGGATCCTCAATTAATAAAATAAAGAAATGAATTTTTTTTTCAAATTTTTAAATAAGGAATAAATCATGTATACACCTAAACAACCTTTTCATAAATCTAAGCAACCCTTTCGTAAATCCAAGCAAACTTTTCATAAATCCAAGCAAACCTTTCGTAAATCCAAGCAAACTTTTCGTAAATTCAAACAACCTTTTCGTAAATCCAAACAACCTTTTCGTAGGCGTCCTCGGATTGGCCCGGGAGATCGAATTGATTATAGAAACATGAGTTTAATTAATCGATTTATTAGTGAACAAGGAAAAATATTATCGAGACGAATAAATAGATTAACCTTGAAACAACAACGATTAATTACTCTTGCTATAAAACAGGCTCGTATTTTATCTTTCTTACCGTTTCGTAACTATGAGAACGAAAAGCAATTTCAAGCCCAGTCAATTTCAATAATTACAGGTTCTAGACCCAGAAAAAATAGACATATTCCTCAATTAACGCAAAAGTACAATTCCAATCGAAACTTAAGAAACTACAACCAGAATTTAAGAAACAACAATCGGAACTTAAGTTCCGATTGTTGATGTTTTATTCGAAAGGGCCAGACCTATATATATTATAAAGAAAGTTATCCAGCTCGTTGATTCCTACCACTTAATCTTAATTTATTGTATCTTCCCGGAGTTGCCTCTCCGGGAATTCGGTTTTTATTATTCCAGTATATTACTTTTTTCCCTTTAATTGATGATCTTTATTTTATTGGAAATCGTGTAAAGATTATTTGGATTTGATACAGCTACTTGTGCAAGCATTTTACGATTAAGAATCAATTTCTTCTTGTAGAGGTTGTGTATTAATTTACTATAACTATCGAATACTTTATATATCCGTGTTGCTGCGTTTATCCGAGTGATCCACAAACGACGAAAATCCCTCTTTTGCCTACCTCTATCTCGATGAGAGGAAACAAAAGCTCTTTTTACCTGTTGAGTAATCATTCGATTAAGTCTTAAATGAGCCCCTCTAAAGTTTGAGGCAAATGAACGCATTTTTGTTCGTCGTCTCCGGGCTATATATCCTCGCGGAACTCTGGTCATTGAATCAAATTAACCTTAATGAATAACTAATGATTTCTCTTCTTTTAGCCATCCTTTTTCCCATTAATAACAAAACGAATTATTCCGATATATAAAATATAAATTCCAATGGCTTTTGCTATAGTAACCTTCCCAACCACGATTTTTTATTCTACTCCCTTCAGTTATTTCTATGCGAAATAACAAATTAATTCTAACGATACTAAAAAAAATAGTGGGTTCCTTCGTTTCTATGGTTCCCTTTTAAACGGTGAGGCCCTCTCTATACACCGGAGCCCTTTCTTTCATCAAAAGGTATTGTGAACTTGTATAGTTCACATTCTTTGGCTCTACCTATCCATTATAGAGTAAATAGCTCTTTTCACAATAAGAGTTATCCATACAGTGACGGCATTTAATTATGAAAGTTGGCTAAGTAGCTGACCCTGTTAGTCCGTTCTTTTAAGATAAAGGAGCATAAGCCTTTTTCTTTTTATTACTATTTCCTCCGCTTAATGGATAACCATTTGCTACCAATGGGGGAATTGCTTCTTATTTCCAATTTAGATAATTGGATTTGCACCAAAGGAAACCAGAAATTCCATATACCATAGAAATCTAGGATTATCCTATTCATTGGTACCAATCATGGATACTTCAAAAATTTTTTTATTTGTTTGAAGTCATGATAAAATAGAGTACGTTATAAGAAATTAATCAGTCAGTTGAATATCCGGGAGCAGTAATTTAATCGTTCGAATTTTTTTATTATTTTATTAGTAGTCTTATAGTAGTCTTAGATTTTGCATTTTGATGAGCCTCGTTTTGAGGAATTCATGGAATAATCCATTTTCATGGAATAATGAATTAAGGAAGAAAGGATATGAGTCTACCGCTTACAAGAAAAGATCTCATGATAGTCAATATGGGCCCTCAACACCCATCAATGCATGGTGTTCTTCGACTGATCGTTACTCTCGATGGTGAAGATGTTATTGATTGTGAACCCATATTAGGCTATTTACACAGAGGAATGGAAAAAATCGCGGAAAACCGAACTATTATACAATACTTACCTTATGTAACACGGTGGGATTATTTAGCTACTATGTTTACAGAAGCAATAACGGTAAATGCACCTGAATTCTTGGAGAATATCCAAATACCCCAAAGAGCCAGCTATATTAGGGTAATTATGTTAGAGTTGAGCCGTATAGCCTCTCACTTGTTATGGCTTGGGCCTTTTATGGCGGATCTCGGCGCACAGACTCCTTTTTTCTATATTTTTAGAGAGAGAGAATTAATATACGATCTATTTGAAGCTGCTACGGGTATGCGAATGATGCACAATTACTTTCGCATCGGAGGAGTAGCCGCCGATCTACCTTATGGATGGATCGATAAATGTTTAGATTTCTGTGATTATTTTTTACGCGGAGTTGTTGAATATCAACAACTTATTACAGAGAATCCTATTTTTTTAGAACGAGTTGAAGGAGTAGGTTTTATTAGCGGGGAAGAAGCAGTAAATTGGGGCTTATCGGGACCGATGTTACGAGCTTCTGGAATACAATGGGATCTTCGTAAAGTGGATCCTTATGAGTCTTACAACCAATTCGATTGGAAAGTCCAATGGCAAAAAGAAGGGGATTCGTTAGCTCGCTATTTAGTACGAATCGGTGAAATGAGGGAATCCATCAAAATTATTCAACAGGCTGTAGAGAAAATTCCTGGAGGACCTTACGAGAATTTAGAAGTCCGACGCTTTAAGAAAGCAAAGAATTCCGAATGGAATGATTTTGAATATCGATTTCTTGGTAAAAAACCTTCGCCAAATTTTGAATTGTCAAAGCAAGAGCTTTATGTAAGAGTGGAAGCTCCAAAAGGTGAATTAGGGATTTATCTGGTAGGAGATGATAGTCTTTTCCCCTGGAGATGGAAAATTCGGCCACCCGGTTTTATTAATTTGCAAATTCTTCCTCAGCTAGTTAAAAAAATGAAATTGGCTGATATCATGACGATATTAGGTAGTATAGATATCATTATGGGGGAAGTTGATCGTTGAAATGATAATAGATAGGGTAGAGGTAGAAACTATCAATTCTTTTTCGAAATCGGAATTATTAAAAGAAGTCTATGGACTAATATGGATTCTACCCATTTTGACCCTCCTTTTGGGAATCACAATAGAGGTACTCGTAATTGTGTGGTTAGAAAGAGAAATATCTGCATCGATACAACAACGTATTGGTCCTGAATATGCTGGCCCCCTGGGACTGCTTCAAGCTATAGCAGATGGGACTAAGCTACTTTTTAAAGAGGATATCCTGCCATCCCGAGGAGATATTCCTTTATTTAGCATTGGACCCTCTATAGCAGTCATATCCATTTTATTAAGTTTTTTAGTTATCCCTTTGGGATATCGTTTTGTTTTAGCCGATCTTAGTATTGGTGTTTTTTTATGGATTGCCATTTCAAGTATTGCTCCTATTGGTCTTCTTATGGCAGGATATAGCTCAAATAATAAATATTCTTTTTCAGGCGGTCTACGAGCTGCTGCTCAATCCATTAGTTATGAAATACCATTAACTTTTTGTGTGCTAGCAATATCTCTACGTGTGATTCGTTAAAATAGGATATTTTTCCTCTAAAATCCATTGAATATTTATCTTCCTTTTCTTATTCTGTATTCGGGTTGGTAAGTTAAACTAGATAGCTATATGAGTGAAACAAAACAGCTTATTAATTTGTAGTAAAAAGAAAAAATCTCATTTCCTACGTACAAGAAAAAAGTTGAAGTAAACATAAGCAGTGTAAACTCTTTACCCCAAGGTTGATATTTTTTAATTAGTAATCATATCTTGAAGCGGGCAAAAATAAAGGATTCGCGATATGGAATTCCATTACTAGAATATTCCTAGTTATTACTATAACTTATAATCATAAAAAGAATCCATCAAAAGTTAGTGAGGGGTTAGGAACACTAAAGTACATAAAGGATTTGTAATGGGGGAATCTAAGACATTAGGGATTTTCCCTCATAAAAGGAATCATAATAAAGACTTGAAATTGGTGGAAATGATCAAGTAGTACTTTCTTCGGATTCCGATCCAGAGTATGTTCCCATTCACTTGTTAAGGAAATGGCTATCAAGAACGAATTAACCCTTTATTCCTTTTTTCTTTTTAACTACCCCCTCCCCGGGGAAAGAAGAATAGGACAAAAGATATGGAATGCAATACAAAAAAAAATATTTTTATTAATTCTTTCCTTCCTCTATCTATATTCATACAGAATTCTTCATGAACTAATGCCCAACTCTTTCCATTTATTAATTTAATTTCTATAACGAGTGTTTTATTCCAAGATTAAGTTATTACTGAACAAAGAAAAATTTTCATTATATTATAAAGGATGAGATCAATTCGGAAGCGCTTTTTCTTAGTCTAGCAGACGGAATTCCTTTGGTCTAATTTAGGACTTTTTCCTATCGATTTTATTTTACCTAAATCTATCTACGCCCCAGGGGATAATACCGAAACGAAACAATCCTTTCCTTTTTCTGATCATAGAGAAGCCGTATGAAGCTAAGGCTTCATGTACGGTTTTGGAATAGCGGTGGGAACTGTGATGTTATCATCGACTATGATTATCTAACAGTTCAAGTACAGTTGATATAGTTGAAGCACAGTCAAAATATGGTTTTTTTGGATGGAATCTTTGGCGTCAGCCTATAGGTTTTCTGGTTTTTCTAATTTCTTCTTTGGCAGAATGTGAAAGATTACCCTTTGATTTACCAGAAGCGGAGGAAGAATTAGTAGCAGGTTATCAAACCGAATATTCCGGTATCAAATACGGTTTATTTTATCTTGTTTCTTACCTAAATTTATTAGTTTCTTCTTTATTTGTAACAGTTCTCTACTTAGGCGGGTGGAATTTCTCTATTCCTTATATATCCTTTTTTGAATTTTTCCAAATGAATAAAGCAGTTGGAATTTTGGAAATGACAATGGGTATCTTTATTACATTAACTAAAGCTTATTTATTTCTCTTCATTTCTATCACAATAAGATGGACTTTACCCAGGATGAGAATGGATCAGTTATTAAATCTTGGATGGAAATTTCTTTTACCTATTTCCCTGGGCAATCTCTTATTAACAACCTCTTCCCAACTTGTTTCACTATAAATATTGTATCAGCACCCAGTTCATTATTCTTGATAGAGAGGGAGGATCCGCCTTCTTAGATTTCTTTTTCTATTTATTTTTCCATCTAGGATTAGAACCGTATACTTGGTAATAATAGTAACGGCACATTATGGCAAAAAAAAGTTTGATTCAGAGGGAAAAGAAGCGGCAGAAATTAGAACAGAAATATCATTTGATTTGTCAATCTTTAAAAAAAAAGATAAGAAGCAAAGTTTCTCCCTTGAGTTTGAGTGAAAAAACGAAAATGCGAGAAAAATTGCAATCCCTACCACGTAATAGTGCACCTACACGCCTTCATCGACGTTGTTTTTTGACCGGAAGACCTAGAGCTAACTATCGAGACTTTGGGCTATCCGGACACGTACTTCGAGAAATGGTTTATGAATGTTTGTTACCGGGTGCAACAAGATCCAGTTGGTAAGGATAAAATACCCTTTCGTATTTGTATGGATTTCTGGAATTGATGATCGTAGAAGAGCCCTCTTTACCATTCTGTATAAATGGACTATTCTATTTGTATAGATATGGTAGAGGGGCGTATCCAACCCTCTTTTATCCACTAGTTCCCCCTCTTTAGTTTAAGAGGATAGAGCTGTTTGGTAGCTCACAAAGCTCATAACCTTGGGGTTGCGGGTTCGATTCCCACTACCGGCTCCATACTCCCTCTTTATGATATATGCATGATATATGCATCATCCATTTGTATATGGATTTTTTTTCTTTCCTAAAAGAGTTTCGGTCTAACAGTTTTTTCTCGGAACAAGAAAAAAAGAAAGAAGAAAATACGAATGAAAAGCGTCCATTGTCTAATGGATAGGACAGAGGTCTTCTAAACCTTTGGTATAGGTTCAAATCCTATTGGACGCAATCTTATTTCTATCTATTCTTTAAATAACTATATTAAAAACTAAGAAAACTTTTTTGCATGATTCAAATGAAAAATCTTTCTCAACGATTCCTCTTCTATTAACAAGAGTAGACATGCAAAATTTATGTTTGTTGCTGAAGGGAAAACCGTTCGAGCTGTTCCTGAATAGCTTCCTTCAAAAGGATTTCCGCTTGCTCGGTGAATGTCTTGCTAGAAGATATAATTTCTTGGAATTGAGGTTTAGTATCTTTTAGGTGTTTACGTAACTCATCCAGAAATTTATTTACCTGTTCAATTTCTAACGAATCAAGATATCCTCTCGTTCCGGTATAAATAGTAGCTATCTGCTCTTCTACTGGGAGAGGGTTTGCCTGGGATTGTTTAAGCAATTCCCGTAATCGTCGACCCCTTGCCAATTGATTCTGACTTGTTTTATCGAGAGCAGAGGCGAATTGTGCAAAGGCTTGTAACTCTGCGAATTGAGCTAGTTCCAATTTTGATTTGCCAGCTACTTGTTTCATGGCTTTAATTTGAGCCGCAGATCCTACTCTGGAAACAGAAATACCCACATTAATAGCAGGTCGAATTCCGGCATTGAATAGATCCGCGGATAAGAATATTTGTCCATCTGTAATGGAGATTACATTAGTAGGAATATAGGCAGAAACGTCTCCAGATTGAGTCTCAACTATTGGTAAAGCGGTCATACTTCCTTCGCCTAAAAGAGAATTTAATTTAGCGGCTCTTTCTAAAAGGCGTGAATGCAAATAAAAAACATCCCCCGGATAAGCTTCACGGCCGGGGGGTCTTCTTAATAGAAGGGACATTTGGCGATAAGCTTGTGCCTGTTTGGAGAGATCATCGTAAATTATTAAAGTATGCCGTTCCCGGTACATAAAATACTCAGCCAGGGCTGCTCCCGTATAAGGAGCGAGGTATTGTAATGTAGCAGGTGAATCTGCCATTTCAGCTACTACAATAGTATATTCCATGGCCCCCTCCTCATGGAAAGTAGTAACTACTTGAGCCACGGAGGATGCTCTTTGACCGATAGCTACATAAACACATATTACACCTTGCCCTTTTTGATTGAGAATTGTATCTGTAGCTACTGCTGTTTTGCCAGTCTGTCTGTCCCCAATAATTAACTCTCGCTGACCGCGCCCTATAGGGATCATCGAATCGATAGCAATAAGCCCTGTTTGAAGGGGTTCATATACGGAACGCCTGGAAATTATACTTGGAGCAGGAGATTCAATTAAGCGAGATTCCGAAGCTATAATTTCGCCTTTCCCATCAATAGGTTTAGCCAGAGCATTTATAACACGACCCAAGTAAGCCTCGCTCACGGGTATTTGAGCAATTCTTCCTGTTGCTTTTACAAAACTTCCCTCTTGTATCATCAACCCATCGCCCATTAATACAATCCCAACATTTTTGGATTCCAAATTCAGAGCAATACCCCTAGTCCCTTCCGCAAATTCGACTAATTCACCTGACATTATTTCACCAAGACCTATAATACGAGCAATCCCATCCCCCACTTGAACTACGCGACCGATATTCTCAATCCCTACTTTCCTATTATATTGTTCAATACGTTCGCGGAGAATTTTATGAATTTCGTCGACTCGAAGGGTTGCCATTAGTGTTTCTTGACTCTTTTTTTCGTAAGCAAGGGGAAAAATAATGCCTAAATTCTAAACGAAAGTAGAAGTTCAAGGCCTAATTAATTTAATTATTTCTTCCATTCCATGGACCCGAGAATGCCAATATTAGCACGAATCGTACGGAAATGTAACTCGGTATTCAAACAACTATTCAGAGTTCCTAGAGCTCCTTGTACGGCCTGTTGGAAAACCCGTTGTCGCACCTGATTCATTGCCCTTTGTTTTTCAAAATAAAGGGTTTCGTTTTTAGACTTTTCTAATTGTTCCAAACTAATAGAAGTAGCATTAATCAAATTTGCTTTTTCTCGTTCTATCTCAGAGTATCCATTCATTCGATACTCATCCGCTTCTAGTTCGACTTTCTGTAATCGAATCCGAGCTTTTTCGAGTTGCTCCATGGTCCCTTTACGCAATTCTTCCGAATTTCGAATAGTACTCAAGATCCTCTGTTTTCGATTATCTAATAAATCTTTTAATGAAAGTAGATTATCTTGCTATTAAGTTTACAACTTTTATGATCTCTTCCCGAACCAAACATGAATCTTTCGATTCATTTGGCTCTCACGCTCCTTTGTTTTCTTTTTTTGCTATGGCTATTTCCATATCTTTTTTTTTAAGTAATGAGCCTATCCTCTATCTTTTCTTTTCCGTTTATATTTCAATATACCGAAACCTATATAAGACTAGATAAATATTAAGAGGACTCTTCCGCCTAGATAAAAATCTATCATGGTCAGCAAAGTTGTTTCTTTATTTGTATTTGCCCTTTAGTTAATAATTTTCATTTCATTAAGAAAAACTAACTAAATAAATGAAAATTAATAGAATTCTTTTTTTACTTTTTCCTCAAATCCAAAAAATTTCTCTTTTTTTATACATAGGTCGTCGATTCGGCATTGGATAAAAAAGGGCAGGGTGCCCCTTTTTTTTCTAGTAAATAGTTCAAACCATTTTATCGATATGAGTGTTCTATATCAGATAAATTCTACATTAGCTATTTCCCGTTTAAAGCATTTCGGTACTAGTTATTTATTCTTTTTTAGAATGAAATTAGGAATGATTATGAAATAAAAAATTCTGAATTTTTTTTGAATTATTGTGAATTCATTCCAATCGAATATTGAGTAATCAAATCCTTCAATTCATAGTTTTTGAGATCTTTTAAAAAGTGGATTAATCGGACGAGGACAAAGAGAGAGTCCCATTCTACATGTCAATACTGGCAACAATGAAATTTCTAGTAAAAGGAAAATCCGTCGACTTTATAAGTCGTGAGGGTTCAAGTCCCTCTATCCCCAAACCCTCTTTTATTCCCTAACTATAGTATTTATCCACTTTTTTTTTATCAATGGGTTTAAGATTCATTAGCTTTCTCATTCTACTCTTTCACAAAGGAGTGCGAAGAGAACTCAATGGATCTTATCCTATTCATTGAATAGATTTCTTTTTTATTAGAGTATCGGCAAGGAATCTCGGTTATTAACTCTTTAAGTATTATTTTATTAAGTAAACCATGCACAATGCATAGGACTACAATTTTCAAATTTGGAATTTGAAATACTTTAATTGATTTTTTAGTCCCTTTAATTGACATAGATACAAATACTCTACTAAGATGATGCACAAGAAAAGGTCAGGATAGCTCAGTTGGTAGAGCAGAGGACTGAAAATCCTCGTGTCACCAGTTAAAATCTGGTTCCTGGCAGAGAAAAAAAAAGGATCTACCCAATAGGTATTGATAGTAATACCTCAAGATGGATTGGGATA
>JAGXJF010001072.1:0-257500 GCA_019208055.1 Stipa capillata | reverse complement strand
TATCGTTCCGGGAAGAGCGATATGCATGAGACCATTGAAGACTTTGATGACATGGAGAAACTCGGACAAGGGTTCTCATCGGCCGACCCGCTTGAAGAAGTCGACATTGGTGACGGAAGAGTTCCCCGACCTACGTTCATTAATGCCAATATGGAAGTCGATCAGAAGGACGAGGTATGCACATTACTTAAAGAATTTATTGACTGCTTCGCTTGGAATTACACTGAAATGCCCGGGTTGAGTAGAAGTCTAGTCGAGCACAAATTACCTATTAAGTCGGGTTTCAGGCCACACAAGCAACCACCTAGGCGTTTCAACCCTAATCTATATGACCGTATCAAAGAAGAAGTCGATCGGCTGGTGAAAGCCGGGTTTATTCGGCCGTGTAGGTATGCCGAGTGGATCTCAAATATTGTGCCGGTCGAGAAGAAAAACACTGGTAAAATTAGAGTATGCATCGACTTTAGGGATCTAAATAAGGCTACTCCTAAAGATGAATATCCCATGCCAATAGCCGACATGTTAATAAACGACTCTTCGGGACATAAGGTGATTAGCTTTTTAGACGGCAATGCCGGGTACAATCAAATCTTTATGGCCGAAGAGGACATGTTTAAGACTGCCTTTCGTTGCCCCGGTTTTGTCGGGTTGTTTGAGTGGGTTGTCATGACATTCGGGTTGAAGAATGCCGGCGCCACATATCAACGAGCTATGAACTTGATATTTCATGATCTTTTGGGCATAGTGTTGGAAGTATACATTGATGATGTTGTCGTAAAGTCGGATGGATTTGATCATCATTTAGCCGACTTGCGACTAGCCTTTGAAAGGATGCGTCGGTATGGGTTGAAGATGAACCCCTCAAATGTGCTTTTGGGAGTGTCGGCTGGCAAGTTCTTAGGGTTCATAATTCATGAACATGGTATAGAGATTGACCCTAAGAAAGATAGAAGCCATCAGGAAGTTAGAAGAACCCACATGCAAAAAGGATGTGCAGAGTCTATTGGGGAAAATAAATTACTTAAGACGATTCATATCTAACCTGGCGGGAAAGATTGAATCGTTTGTCCCTTTACTTCGGCTAAAGCACGAAGCCGAGTTCACTTGGGGGGCAGAGCAGCGAGATGCTTTCGATAACATTAAGAGATACTTGTCGAGCCCTCCGGTGCTTCGAGCACCCAAGTCAGGGTGCCGTTCAGATTGTATATTGCTGCCCAAGACAAGGTGATCGGCGCGGTTTTAACTCAGGAAGTCGACAAGAAAGAGTGCATCATTGCATATATGAGTCGCCGTCTACTCGACACCGAAAGTCGGTACGTGTTCATTGAGAAGTTATGCTTATCTTTATTCTATGCATGTACCAAGTTTCGGCATTATCTGCTTTCGAGTACTTGCGTGGTAGCTTGCCAAGTCGACGTGGTCAAATATATGTTGCAACAACCGATTCTTAGCGGTAGGATTGGGAAATGGGCTTATGCATTGATAGAATACGATCTAACATATGAGTCGCTGCGTTCTATGAAAGGTCAAGTCATCACCGACTTCATTGTTGATCATAGGGTTCGGGATGAAGAAAATATTAATTATGTTAGCGTGTGCCCATGGAAGCTTTATTTTGATGGATCGGTTTGTAGAAGCGGGCAAGGTATTGGCAATGTTTTAATTTCACCAAACAATGTTGTTTATGAAGCATCGGTCCGATTAGAATATCCTTGCACTAATAACCAGGCAGAGTATGAAGCACTGTTGTTTGGTTTACAAAATTTGGTAGATATGGGTGTAAAAGACATAGATGCTTTTGGGGATTCGTTGCTAGTAGTTCAGCAAGTTAATGGAGAGTTTCAGTGTTTTGATGGGCTACTAAATAGTTACCTAGACCGATGTTTAGATATAATCAAGTCCCTAGATACTTTCACTATCAGCCATGTGCCTAGGGAAGATAATTCTAGAGCTAATTTTCTAGCACAGCAAGCATCCGGGTATCAAGTCGGCAGAGGAACATTCTTTATATCAAAGGAACCGATGCTAGCTGCTGTTAGAGGCAAGGCCGACTTGTTTGAAGTCGAGGCCGACTTGTCGGAACTCGAAGCCAACTTGCCTAGAAGCGGCACCGACTCGATAGGCACTAGTTCAGTACAAGAACCACAAGTAGCCGAGTCGGCGGGCAACTTAGAATTTAATGATTGGAGAGTACCTCTAGCTAGTTATTTGAAGGATCCGAGTCAAACAAGGGATAGGAAGATTCGGCGACAAGCTATAAAATATACCTTGTTGAACGACGAGTTATATCGCCGAACAATAGATGGAGTATCTGTTAAAATGTTTGGGTCCCGACCAGTCGAGAGTAGCTATGGGGGAAGTACACGAAGGAATATGTGGAACACATCAGTCGGCCCCTAAGATGCAATGGTTATTAAAAAGAGCAGGCTTCTATTGGCCGACGATGTTGGAAGATTGTTTTCGATATTATAAGAGGATGTGAAGCATGCCAGAAATTTGGAAACATACAATTGGCACCCGCGCTATGATGACCCTATTGTAAAGCCGTGGCCGTTTAGAGGATGGGGTTTAGACTTTTATCGGACAGATACATCCTGCTTCATCTAGGGGTCATCGTTTCGTCCTAGTGGCCACAGATTATTTTACTAAGTGGACTGAAGCAATTCCTTTGAGAAATATGACCCATAAGGAAGTAATTAGTTTTGTTCTAGAGCACATTATTCATAGGTTCGGCATTCCTCAAACTCTGACGACTGATCAAGGTGCTTCTTTTATGTCTCACCAATTTAATGAGTTTCGCCGAGTCCTTTGGAGTTAAATTGCTGAACTCGTCGCCCTATTATGCCCAAACCAATGGACAGGCCGAGTCCAGCAATAAAACATTGATTAAGCTTATAAAGAAGAAAATTGAAGAGCATCCGAGGAGGTGGCATGAGGTGCTTTCGGAAGCTTTGTGGGCTCATCGGATATCTAGACATGGAGCAACCCGAGTAACGCCATATGAGTTAGTATATGGACAAGAGGCAGTGTTACCTGTGGAAATTAATTTGCAAGCTCTTAGAGTAGCCAGACAAAATGACTTGTCGGCTGTGGATTACAATAATTTGATGCTGGACAGGGTAGATGAAGTCTCGGAAGAAAGACTAAAAGCCTTACGAGAGATTGAGAAAGAGAAGTTGAGAGTAGCGAAGGCTTACAACAAAAGGGTAAGGGAGAAATCGTTTCAGATAGGAGACTTAGTATGGAAGACGATTTTACCTATTGGAACCAAAGTAATAAATTCGGCAAATGGTCGCCGAGTTGGGAAGGCCCGTATAGAGTTGTAGAGATTGTCCCGGAAATTCTTATTTTGTGCAAAATCTGCAGGGAGAGGGTTTACCTAAAGCTCTCAACGGAAAATATTTGAAGAAGTATTATCCCAGCGTGTGGCAGGAGGCTTGATAGTCCTAAGGCCGATATGACATTTACGATATCGCCCTAAGCAACACTGTGGTTCGTAGTATTTTCGGTAAATACCATTATACCGAAAACAGGGGGGCATGTGTTTATAGCGTAATTTGGCTTTAGGGTTTATTCAGTTGGCCAAATTAATTTTGCCATTGGAGGTTAAGATAATGGACTAACAAGCTGTGGATTTAGTGTTAAACTCTTAATGCAGGCTTGACTATTTCAGCACCTGGTGGCTATGCCATCAAGTAACGAGTAGTACCTCCGGGCACCAAGCATCGGCGGGCCCAAGTACTCGTAGCCCGAGTACCCGTGATGCCGAGTCCCGAGTACTGGTGTTCACTCCCCGAGTACCAGCGCCCCGAGTACCAGTACTCGTTCCCGAACACTGGCGTTCCCGAGCACCAGCGGCCCGAGTACCGGGTACTCGTTCCCGAACGACTGGCGTTCCCCGAGTACCCGACGACGGGCCGAGTCCTTCTTAGGAGAACCAAGTCACGGCGCTACCGAGTTGATCTACAGATGGGTTGATACGACGAGTCATCTACTTCCAAGACTTATCCAACGCCAGAGACTTCAGCTTGGAGAACAAGAAACCGCGGGTGATCACAGAAGGAAAGTTCATCGCGGATTCGGAGAGATACTCGGTTTATATGGAAAGGAGGTCTCGTACACGAGGAGGAGTCCTGATCACGGTGATCAAACTACTTAAAGAAAGGGAAATTACATGAACGTTAGAGTCAGGATCCGTTAGGAAAGGAAAGTGACATATCTGTATTTAGTTAGGATCAGGAGTCCCGATCTCCTACAGAAAGACCAACCGCCCTATAAATATGTAAAGGGTGACGGCCGATTATAAACCCAACAATCGACACAAACCAATCTATTACCTTTACCTTTTACCTTTTTGTTCTAGCAGTAGATCTTTGCTGTTTTGCACTGAAAAACAGTCGTTCCTTCTTCACGAAAGTAAGAAGATCTTTGTTGCTTTGCTCGAAAAGCAATTGTTTATCGTACACGAAAGTTCGGTTGGCGACTCCACTTACCTAGGTGTTCCGCGGATCCAATTTTTGCGCGAACAGAGTTATGTTGATAAATACAAATGATCACTGATGTGCCCGCATCACAAAGGCTTTCTCATTGGAGTTTGTTGTTGGGGTGGGTATTCCATTTAGGCTTTCCTAGTAATCTTTCCTAGTTATCTATCCAATCCGTGAAGATCGGGAGCCTCCGTATCACAAAAAGTCCAAGATCATCCAAATCAGAGTCCGTATGCTTGAGATATATAAGTTTGAAGTCAGGGCTATCTTAGGAATCTGAATCAGAGTCCAAAACTTGTTGGACTTCTTGGACCAAAAGTGATGTGGGAGATCTCCTTGTACAGCACAAATCCATATGAGACATCTTCAGAGGATGGAAGTAGTGGAAGTAGAGCTAGCAGTGGGTGCATCCATGGGGGTCATGTCCTCATCACTCATGTTTTCAGCTCAAGAGTTACAAGAAGATGTTGATGTTGTTCACAAGTATTTGCTGATTCAAGAATGTGTGGAGTTTCAGCGGGAGGTGAGGGAGGAGAATGTGCCACTTGAGGGGAAAGGAAAATAGGAGATCGAGTCTATTTTTCAACTAATCATACAGTGTATGATTTGGAGCTCTCTAGAGAAAGTTATGACGTTAAAAGCGAAGGCTGCACAAACTAGTTCGGACAACGAAAGTGGATTGCTATACTTGAAGAGTCCCGAACTTGTGTGTCAAGTATTAGTGGGATCCAACTCCTAGATAACAATCCAAACGTTCCCAATAACTTACTTAGATGACTCCAAACGGATTTGGGGCGAAAAAGGCAAGGAAATAGAAGATGGAAAGCGTTGGGCTTGATTTGGATTCAGTTCGGACAGCCAAGAGGTCCGAATTTAAAACAGCCGTGGTTTCCTCATACGAACTCCAAATTAGGCAAATAAGCACTTCTTGGAAACTAACTCCGAGTAATTTCCAACGGGTATACGCATATGCTCAGATTCCTTTTGGTCTGTCTGCAATCATCAAAATAAGTCGGAGGTTGTATCTGTTCTTTTCCAAATAGTCCTAACTTAGGGATGTTAGAGTTAGGTTGGATTTTGACCCTAACACTAGGGTGGACGTCCTAGAGTCTTTATATACTACTATACTTCGTGGCTTTTAGCCTCAAACCACTTTATGCATAAGAATTGAAACATAACTATTGCTTGTTCTTTCGTAACAGCGTTCATGTGTTGCATTCTAAGGTCAAGCCATCGTTCCATTGGGAATTGGGGACTTGGCGATCATTGCTTGTGGTCTCATGACGATCATCTACTGTTGTGTTTTGGTGTTTTCCGAAGAGTTGAGGGTTCGTGCATTGGCACGGGTGTTCGGCTAGTGAGATCGTCAATTCATACCATCTATCCACGGTTCCTCGCCGAGAAGATCAGGCCACCCCGTATCATCGTGGTATCAGATTCCAGGGCCACTCAGTGAGAGCTATTTACCCGTTGTTTTAGACATCTAGTTTTTGTCCTATACACCCTAAAAAGCCTACACAAATATTTGTCTTTTGCTATAGTTTTACTTCTGTAATTTCTGTGGGTCGTGTTAGGTCCACTTTACTAGATTGTAGTGTCGAGTTGCTGAACGTGTTCCTTTTGCGTCACTTTAGCTGTCTAGCAACATCATCCGGATGGTTCGATAGGAAGTTCCTGGACGGTCCGGTTGGAGCGTCTAGGATGGTCTGGCTGGATGGTCCGGTCGGAGCTTTCGGGACTTCTTGAGGAGATCCGGACCTTCATCTGGATGGTCAGGTTGGATGGTTCTTGACGGTTCGGTCGGAGGGTTCATGACTTCAAGAGGAGATCTGGAACTTCATCTGGATGGTCCAGTTGGAGGCTCCGGGACGGTCCGGTTGGACGATCCGGTCGGAGGGTTTGGGACTTCTAGTGGAGATCGGGAACTTCATCCGGACGGTTCGGTTGGAAGGTCCGGGATGGTCCGGTTGGATAGTCCGGTCGGAGGGTTCAGGACTGCTAGAGAAGATCCAGACTATCATCCGGACGATCCGGTTGGAACATCCGGGACAGTCTAGTTGGAGGGTCCGGGACTAGCCGGTTAGACGGTCCGGTCAGAGGGTTTGGGACAACTAGAGGAGATCCAGACCATTATCCGGACGGTATGGTTGGAGGGTCCAGGAGTCTCCGGCTGGACGGTCCGGTCGGAGTGTTCGAGACTTCTAGTGGAGATCTGGGCCTTCATCCGGACAGTCTGATTGGAGGTTCTGGGATGGTCCGGTTGGATGGTATGGTCGGATGGTTTAGTTGGAGGGTCGTGGACGGTTCGGTTAGAAGGTTCGGTTGGACGGTCTGGACAGAGGGTTCGGGGCTTCTAGAGGAGATCCGAAACATCATCCGGACGGTCGGGTTGGAGGGTCCAGGACTAGCCAATTAGACGGTCCGGTCGGAGGGTTCGGGACTTAACATTATCCGGACAGTTTGGTTGGAAGATCCGGAATGGTCCGGTTCGACGGTGCGTTCGGAGCGTTAGGGACTTCTAGAGGAGATCTCGAACTTCATGCGGATGGTCCGATCGAAAGGTTCGGGGCTTCTGGAGGAGATCCGAAACATCATCCGGACGGTCGAGTTGGAGGGTTTGGGACTTCTAGAGGAGTCCGCTCCATCATCTGGGCGGTCCGGCTGGAGGGTCCTTGATGGTCCGTTCAGAGGGTTCCGGACATCTAGAGGAGATCCAGAATTTCATCGGGACAGTCCGGTTGAATGGTCCAGGACGGTCCGTTTGGAGGGTCCAGAATGGTCCGGTCAGGTCGTTCGAGAGTTCTAGACAAGATCCTGACCTTCATTTGGAAGGTCCAGTTGACGGGTCCAAGACGGTCTGGTCGGATGGTTTGGAACATCAAGAGGAGATCCGATACATCATACAGACGATTCGGTTGGAAGGTCCGGGATGGTCCGTTTGGAAGGTCTGTTCGGAGGCTTGGGACTTGTAGAGGTGATCCGGACCATCATCCGGATGGTCCGGTTGGAGGTTCCAGGACGGTCCAGTTGGAGGGTTCGGGACTATCCGGTTGGACGGTTTTGGTCGAAGCATTCAGCACTTCTAAAGGACATCCAGACATTCATCCGGACGGTCCGGTTGGAGGTTCCGAGATGGTCTATTTGGTCGGTTCGGTCGGACGGTTCAGTTGGAAGGTTCGACACGGTCCGATTGGAACGTCTAGGACGGTCCAGTTCGATGGTCCGGTCGGAGTGTTTGGGACTTCTCAAGGAGATCTGGACCTTCATCTGGACGGTCCGGTTGGATGGTCTGGGACGGTCCGGTTCGAAGGTCCGTTCGGGACTTCTAGAGGAGATCTCGAGCTTCATGTGGACAGTCTGGTTGGAGGCTTGTGGATGGTCTGGTTGGACGGTCCAGTTAGAAGGTCCGGTTGGAGGGTTTGGGGCTTCTAGTGGTGATCCGGAACATCATCCGGACGGTAGGGTTGGAGGGTGCGGGACGATCCAATTGGACGATCCGGTTGGAGGGTTCGGGACTTCTAGAGGAGATCCGCACAATCATCTGGACGATCCAGCTGGAGTGTCCTTAACGGTCCGATCGGAGGGTTCGGGACATCTAGAGGAGATCCGAAACTAAATCCGGACGGTCTGGGTGGATGGTTCGGGAAGGTCTAGTTGGAGGGTCCAGCACGGTCTGGTCAGAGGGTTCGGAATACTAAAGGAAATCCTGAGCTTCATCCGGAAGGTCCGATTGGAGGGTCCGGGACGGTTAAGTTGGACGGTTCGGTCATACGGTTTGGGACATCAAGAGGAGATCCGGAACTTCATCCGGACGGTTCTATTAGAAGGTTTGGGACGGTCCGGATGGAGGGTCCGGGATGATCCGGTTGGACGGTCTGGTCGGACTGTTCGGCATTTCTAGAGGAGATCCGCTTCATCCGGACGGTACTGTTGGAGGGTCCTAGACGGTCCGGTTGGACGGTCCGATCGGAGCATTCGGGACTTCTAGAGGAGATCCGGAACTTTATTCGGAAGGTCTTTTTGAAGGGTCCGGGATGGTCCGGTTGGACGGTCCGGTCGGAGTGTTCGGGAAAGCAAGAGAAGATCCTGAACTTCATCCGGACGGTTCCATTCGAAGGTCCAAGATGTTCCGGTTGGAGGGTCCGAGACGGTCCAGACGGAGGGTTCAAGACGTGTAGAGGAGATCTGCTCCGTCATCCGGATGGTCCGGCAAGAGTGTCCTTGACGGTCCGGTCTGAGGGCTCAACACATCTAGAGGAGATCCGGAACTTCATCCGAACAGTGTGAGAGTCTAGTTTCAACTACTAGACCTCCCCTGTGTATATCCTCGTCAGTCCAGGATCACGCTGACGATACACAGTCGAAATGAATAACATTGCATACATTTAAAGTTTAAAACTTAACTTGAGTACAATATGCCACACGGCTTACAAAGCTCCATGTCTAATGACATTTATTACATCAGAGACAAACAGCGGAAAGATAAAAGCGAAGCGACTCCATCCGTGCCATAGGCAATTGACGGCAGCCACTCAACCTATTCTTCGGGCTCATCATAGAAGAAGTCTTCATCGGCTCCTTCCTCAGCATACTCCTCTGCACACCACCACAAAAACATGCACGATGAGTACTTCACGTACTCTGCAAGCCACCTGGTGGCAGATGGTCCTACCATGCTATATGCAAGGCTTCAAAGGAAGGCTTTAGGGCTTAGTTACGTAAAGCAAACTTTTAATTGAAATATTAAGGTAGATTCAAAGACATTGTTTTGATGTAAAACAGTTTTATTATCAGGGGTATTTTCCAACGTGTGGTCCTCGACCAACACCTTCGAGTAAGGAACTCCTGCCTTAGCTTGGCCATAGGTTTCATCAGCAAAGGGGTAGAGGGAAATAGCAAGGGGGAGAGGGACAGGTCCTTTTCATCAAGAATGAGTCATGTGCTGTCCATAACCGTGGACACGGCTAATCGATTAGTTTATTACTCTACAGAGTTTGTATACTTTACCCACATGACATAATTTCGCCTTGTTGCCACTGGCCATCGCCAGCATTATAACATGAAGATTGTGACGAGGTCTTTTAGCTAGATCCTCCTAAGGTGTGACATGCCCACCGGGTCTGGCTCGGAGTCGAGAGTATGTCCCCGCAATCCGGTCCCCCATCTGTGCCGAGGGTCCTCGTCGCTACGTCCTCCCCTTCTGCAGTACGACAACATCGGCACCAAAGGCTGACTAACCTACTTGACCAAGCCATTGCCCATATAGCATGTGGTTGCACTGTTGACACACTTCTCCACCTTCAAGACTTCGGCCTTAAGTGGTACGGACGACCAATGGTTCCTTTCAACCGGCCTTCTGCGGGTAGGACAACCATATGCTCTTTCATCACATGATCCAGCTGTCGCCCGCACCATATTAGATGGAAAGTTTTACCCAGAGTAGAATAGGAAGAATAGAGAGAGAGGGAAAACATCGGGCATCTGGCTCTAGCTCAGCGAGCTCAACAAGTTTCAACAAGGATCATCGATCCGATATTCATTCCTCCGTAGAGGCAAATCAAAACAACCTAAAGATGTATTTAAGCATGGCTAAGCATATCTCTACTCTATTCAGAATAAATCCTATTAATCTACTCAGGGTATCAGGTAAATGGTGACAAGCGGACAGGTAATGGTGTGTCAATCGACACGCTAGCTACTGGAATAAAACAGCATGCATGTTTATAAACAATAAAATATAATGACTTTAAAAATATAGGATCAAGTATAATCAAGAAAAAGTGGTATGCTTCGTGGTAGTACTCTCCTTCTTTAGCTGCTTCGGTCGTCGGGTCGGTCTCTTCACTCCCTATTATCGCAACGCAACGAGCAAAGCAAATAAATAACCAACTCCAATAAGAATAACTCGGAAACAACACGCGAAGAAGCACGACGAAGGTAAGATGAGGTGGAAAGGAACAATGGCACGATAGCATCATCGCGAAGGAGATAGAATGGACTTCTAGGATTGGCCATAACCATATACCTATATAGCTTATAACCCTCACCGGATATTTTATACAAACACACATACACCTTAACATGCTAGTAATTGTGATAAAAGGATAAAACAATTCACAATTAATCACAAATACACATTTAGGTGATTCCTAAACATTTATAATGGTTGATAACAGTAAAGAATAAGTTAACGACATCTAATCATATTTACACATGTTTTTCTATTAATTTAAAGACTAGTAATTAAGCTAAAATTTATTCTCTACTATTAACATGAGCTAACTAAGCATGAAACATCTTGGAACATGTTACCAGTACTGGAACAGTACCAAAAATGATTTAATAATAATTTCTAATCTGAACATTATTTAATTAAAGCATTTTCTAGCATTTCTAGTGTAACAAATAAGTAGAAAATACTAATTATCCTCAATAAATCATATAATTTGGACTAACATCTTATATTACCAATTCCAGAGACATTTCATGTTCAACCATGCTCTGGAAATATATTTTAACCAATTTAAACTATTTTTCTAAGCATGGAAACTACCTTAAAAATATAGTAAACCATTATTTAATTAAGCTAAATGGGTTTTCATGACTTTTTAACATTCATATAACATAATATGAATTATTGGGTACTGGACATGCATTTTTAGAGGGTAAAACAGATTTATAAAGGACTTATTACTAGAAACAGCATTCAAATAACAATTTTAAATGGATCTAGAACACTTCTTGATTTCTATAGCCCTAACCATTGCAGATAAAATATTTTGGTTTATATGATAAATGAGTTATAGGGTTCTCTGATCCTAGACAAAAATTGGATAAAAATAACAGAGAAGATTTCTATTTTTAATAAATAAAACAGAGTTTATTTTAATTCTAGGAAATTCTACACATGTCCAAAAATTATGAAAATTTCCAGAACTACTCCTTAGCATACTAATGATCTACAGAAAAAGATTCAACTCGAAATAATTATCCAGTACAAAGATATCATGAAATTTGCTCAAATTTTATACTACTTTAATTATAATTCAAAATCCGACGGTCGGATTAAAAATCCGATTGCACCGTTGGATTCGTGGGGTTCTAAGGGTTCCATTTTAATCTTAAGATCACAGATCGAACAAGATCTAGATGCATCCAAAAATTAGACAGGGAATAGGCCATTAGGGTTTACTGTTCATATGAACAGTAGCACAAGCTACTGTTCATGATGCAGTACCAGAGGGCAAAAGAGATGATTCCAAGATTAATGGCCACATATATGGTTGAATATTGGCAAAATTAGTGGAGGGGAATTGATCATTGGATTGATAGGAGCCTACCAATACAAAGAATTGGAGAGAAGCTCACCGGAGGTGGAGGAAACGAGGAGAGAAGGTGCTCGCCGGAGTTGAGAAAAAAGCTCGCGGTTCGGCTGATGTAGAGGATGAAGCTCGCGTTTTGTTGGGGTAGAAGATGCGCGTCGGCGTGGGGAAGCTCCTCGTGGCCACGTCTCGGGTGGAGATGCACCTGTGTCGTCGGAATTCCTCGCCGGAGCTCCGCCGGAGTTGGAGCAGAAGAGATGGAGGAGAGGAAAAATTTTGGTGGAGAAATCAAAGAAAAGAACTGCAGGGATTGGGGGCTTTTTATAGGGGAGAGAAGGGAGGGGAAGAGGCAACAATCAAAGATTTATGGAAGAAATAAATAGGGAGGAAAGAATCAAAGAATTAGAGCTAATCACGGAATTAAATTTCCAAAGAAAACGGCCGGCGGCGTTAACGCATGCGGCCACGCACTCGCGCGAGGCAAGTAGCCGTGCATGCCCTGGCCGGCTGCTGGGCTGAGCGGGGCAAAGGCCCAAGGCACAAGGGGCGGCCCAAGAGAAAAAAAGAAAAGAAAAAAAAAGAAAAAGAGAAAGAGGGGGCGGCCCAATAGGGGAGAAGGAGGCAGCCCAAGAGAAGGAGGGGCTCGGTGGGCCGGCCCAGGGGGGACGAATGGGCTTTTAGCCCAGGTTGAGGAAAAAAACAAAAACACATTTTTCTAATTATAAAAATGGTAGAAAATCATTCGGGGGCTTTAAAAATACCAAAACACCTCTGAAAAATCTAGAAAAATTCCAGAAAATCAATTTGACCATAAGGAGCTCGATAAAAATACTTTTGGGACAAATTCTCAAATGATGATTAAATTAAAAATCATAAACACACTTATTGCTCTCAAATTAATTCATATAGTTGGATTAATTTGAAATAAAATCCGATAAAAATATTTTTAACATATATTATATAGTTGCACATCCTTCTCTCTTTAAAAAAAATTTCAAGCCCCAAAAATTGAGGATGTTACAGACAGTCTGGTTGGAAGGTTCGCGATGCTCCGGTTGGAGGGTCCGGCACGGTCCGGTCGAAGGGTTTGGGACTTCTAGAGGAAATCCTAACCTTCTTCTGGAAGGTCCAGTTGGAGGGTCCAGGACAGTCTATGATGAGACGCTGGCCCGATCTTTCGGTGAGACGAAGGTAGCTAACGGTTTGGTGGAGTTTGACCTTAACGATCCGACTATATCGTACGCGACGGTACGCCTTAGCAATCGCTAAACCAACCACCGATGGTTATGGACCTTGCCATAGCCATGATCAACCTGACCAACGAAGTACGAGTTCCTGCAAGCAATCGAAGAACCAGCAAAGAACTATGATAAATTGCAATCTAAAATTGCAAGTATTAAATTGGCACAAGAGATAGAAGAAAGTATATTGGGATTCCACTGGCGATCTAAACAAGGCGGTAGTCCTACATGACTTGTAGATGCGATAATGTAGCAGTAGCTAAACAACTCAATGAAACTCAAAAACTAAAGAGACAATCCTAGGGGGTATATAAAGACAAGAGGTGATCTGTTACAGAGGCAGTCTCGCATTATTTTTGTTGTTGCAATTGGCTCGTAAGGAATTTGGATATGGGATTGGACAGATCGGAAAGTGCAAGAGATAAGCTTTCTAGAGAGCCCAAGATCACCCAAATCGGAGTCCATATGCTTGAGATAAAGACGTTTGAAGTCGGGGCTGTCTCAGCAATCCGAATTAGAGTCCAGTTCTTCTGAGACTCTATCTCTAGCACTTCTTGGACCAAAAGTGACGTGGGAAGACTCCTTGTACATCACCAATTCATGTGGGCGCATCTTCATGGACACATGAACTCCATTCCTTCCTCCTCCTGAGAGGTTGAACTTGAATCCTCGTTTGTTCTTGATGATCTTGACGAACCGTTGTTTGTTCTTTATAGCTCGAGTAGTGGATGTACCTGAAGTAGTGGAAGTAGAGGTGGCAGCGGGTATATCCATGGGAGCCATGTCCTCATCACTCGTTGACCGGACCATCAAGGACCCTCCAGCCGGACCGCCCGGATGACAGAGCGGATCTCCTCTAGAAGTCCCAAACCCTCCAACTTGACCGTCCGGATGATGTTCCGGATCTCGTCCAGAAGCCCCGAACCTTCCGACCGGACCGTCCGCATGAAGTTCGAGATCTCCTCTAGAAGTCCCTAATGCTCCCAACGCACCGTCGAACCGAGCCATCCGGATAATGTTAAGTCCCAAACCCTCCGATCTGACCATCTAATAGGCTAGTCCCGGACCCTCCAACCGGATAGTCCCAGACCTTCCAACTGGACCGTCCAGATGATGGTCCGGATCTCCTCTAAATGTGCCGAACGCTCCAATCGGACTGTCCAACCGGACCGTCCCGGAACCTCCAACCGAACCGTCCTGAACCTTCCAACCGGACCGTCCGGATGAAGTTCTAAATCTCCTCTAGAACTCCCGAACCATCCGACCGGACCGTCCAAGACCCTCCAACTGTACCGTCCAGATGAAGGTTCAGATCTCCTCTACGTATCCCGAACGCTCCGACCGGACCCTCCAACGAATCGTCCTAGACCCTCCAACTGGACCATCCCAGACCTTCCAAAAGAACCATCCGGATGAAGTTCCGGATCTCCTCTTGATGTCCCGAACCCTCTGACCGAACCATCCAACCGGACCAGACTGCACCCTCCAACGGGACCTTCCGGATGAAAGTCAGGATTTCCTCTAGAAGTCCCAAACCCTACAAACGGACCGTGCCGGACCCTCCAACCAGACCTTCCCCGACCTTCCACCCGGACCATCCGGATGAAGATCCGGATCTCCTCTAGAAGTCCCGAACGCTCCGACCGGACCATCCAACCGGACCATCCGGATGAAGGTTCGGATCTCCGCTAGAAGTCCCGAACCCTCCGACCGGACGTCAAGGACACTCTCGCCGGACCGCCCAGATGACGGAGCCGATCTCCTCTAGAAGTCCCGAACCCTCCGACCAGACCGTCCTGGACCATCCAACTGGACCATCCCGGACCATCCAACCGGACCATCCCGGACCTTCCAACAGAACCGTCCGGATGAAGTTTGTGGTCTCCTCTTGATGTCCCGAACTGTCGAACCGACCATCTAACCGACCATCCCGGACCATTCAACCGGATCTTCAGAATGAAGCTCTGGATCTCCTCTAGAAGTCCCGAACGCTCTGACCGGACCGTCCAACCGGACCGTGTAGGACCCTCCTACCATACCGTCTGCATGAAGGTTCGGATCCCCCTAGAAGTCCCGAACGCTCCGACTAGACCGTCCAGCCGGATTGTCCCGGGCCCTCCAATCGGACCATCCTAATCCTTGCAACAGAAACCGTCCAGATGAAGTTTCGGATCTCCTCTTCATATCCTGCACCCTCCGAACGAATCATCGAACTGGACCGTCCCGGACCCTCCAACCGGACCTTCCGGTTGGACGGTCCAGTGAGAGGGTTCGGGAGTTGTCGGGGACATCTAGAACTTCATCCGGATGGTTCGATTAGAAGGTTTGGGATGGTCCGGTCGAAGGGTTTGAGACTTGTAGCAGAGATCTAGAACTTCAACCGGAAGGTCTAGTTGTAGGGTCCGGGGCGGTCCGGTTGGACGGTCTAGTCGAAGGATTTGGACTTGTAGAGGAGATGCGGAACTTCATCTGAACGGTTCGAGTGGAAGGTCCGGGACGGTCCGGTTGGGGGATCTGGGACGGTCCGATTGGACGGTCTAGTCGGAGGGTTTGGGACATGTAGAAGAGATCTAGAACTTCAGTCGGACGGTTCGATTGGAAGGTCCAGGACTGTCCAGTCGGAGGGTTCGAGACATGTAGAGGAGATCCAAAACTTGATCCGGACGGTCCGGTTGGACGGTCCCGTCGGAGGGTTCGGGACATCTAGTGGAGATCCGGAACTTCATCCGGACGGTTCGGTTGGAAGGTCTAGGACGGTCCGGTCGGAGGGTTAGGGACCTGTAGCGGAGATCCGGAACATCAACCGGAAGGTCTGGTTGGACAGTCTGGGACGGTCCGGTTGGATGGTTCGGTCTAAGGGTTCGGGACTTCTAGAGGAGATTCGAAACTTCACCCAGACGGTTCGATTGGATGGTCCGGGACGGTACGGCTGGGGGGTCTGAGACGGTCCAGTCGGAGGGTTCAAGACTTGTCGGGGAGATCTGAAACTTCATCCGGATGGTTCGATTGGAAGGTCCCGGACGGTCTGGTCGGAGGGTTCGGAACTTTTTGCGGAGATCCGAAATTACAACCAGAAGGTCCGGTTGTAGGGTCCGGGACGGTCTAATTGGACGGTTCGGTCGGAGGGTTCGGGACTTCTAGAGGAGATCCAGAATTCTTCCGGACGGTTCGATTGGAAGGTCCGGGAGTTGGAAATATGCCCTAGAGGCAATAATAAAATTGTTATTATTCTATTTTCACGATGATGATTAAGTTTATATTCTATGCTAGAATTGCGTTGGTTCCTGAATATGAGATTCGTAGGGAAACCCAATTACATGTGTGGAATAATAAAACACCAAACAGATCCCTAGTCAGACCTCTAGACTAGCTCATGTATTGTTGATGGTCTTATTTTCCTGATTATGGGCATTGTTAATGTAACAAGGATGCCGGCAATAATGGGAGCACATTGTTAGGATAACAATGGTGTTAGATAGACCCCCTTATGAGATACTGCGAGATCACGTTGTCAATATATTATCGGTATCTTCTCATAATGTGTTAACGTTTACTTGCATCCTTAGACCATGAGAATATCGTAAACCCGGATACCGGATGGTTGCATTGGTGTTATCAAATGTTACTCCGTAATTGGGAATTATAAAGGTGACTTTCGGGTAAACCGGAAAGTATGCCATGGTTCCAGATATGTCAAGACTGGGATTTGCCCCTCCGGCGATGGAGAGATACACTCTGGGCCCACTCGGTATTACGGTGTCTAGCATCCCCTGGCCAGGTATTGTGACTAAAGGGTTAGTCACGGGACCGGAATACGGAAACGAGAAAAGAGTACAAACCGGTAACGAGGATAACTAGGTATGGTGATCAAGGAGTTGATCACAGGGATACCGTCAAAGTCTCGCCTCGGGTTGTGTAACGTATCGTAAGGCAAAAGGAATTGTATGCGACAATACAAGGTTTGCTCGATAAAGATCTTCGATGATATGTGGGAGTCGTTATGGGTGACCAGATCCCGCTGACGATTATTAGCCGGAAGGTGTTCCGGACATGTCCACATATGCTCGAACCTATAGGGTCACACGCTTAACGTTCAGTGACATTTAGGAATGCTATGATTTCATGGAGAATGAGAGAGAAGGGTTCCGAAAGTGTTTCAGAGGATCTCGAAAGTGTTCCGGTGATGTCCGGAAGTGGTTTGGACGGTTCAGAAGGTTCTGGAAGGTTCTAGAAGCTTCAGAAGGTTTTGGAAGGTTCTAGAAGGTTCAGAAGCTTCCAAAAGGTTTAGAAAGTTCCGGAGTTTCCCGGAACATTCTAGAAGACTCCTGCTGGTGGAGTTGGACTTTATCAGGGAGTCCCTAGTGGAATTGGACTCCATCAGGGAGTCCCTAGCGGAGTCGAACTCCTCCTTCCCAGCGTAGCCACCCCATCCCCTTGAAATAGAGGGGCAGGGCGCACCAGGGAGGCATCCCAAGCAGCCCTAGCCGCACCTCTCTGGCCGGCGCCCTCCCCCCTCTAGTTGGCTGTGGCCTCCCCTTCCTCTCTCCTCTAGATTGGATCTAGTACAGCTGTCGGCGCGCTGCTACTACTCCATCTCGTGGATTCCCGCTACTCCTAGTGTGCTAGTCCACACGTTGCCGCGGTGTTGCTGATACGGTACGCGTGGATACCTTGGGAGACGTCGTACACTTCGGCGTTCGATCGGGCGAATCTTCACGAGGAGAATACTCTCGCGGCTGGGAGGTATAACCTAGCTGCGGGAGTCGGAGGACTTCATTGACATCATCAACTTCTCCGCTGTGTTGATGTGATCATCGAGGGTATGATATCGTTACCTACACCTCGATAGTGTTTCTTCGTTTGGTTCGTGCGCGCTAAAAATTTTGTTTTGCGTAGCACGTTCCCCTACACCGGGAAGGTCCGGTTGGGGGTCCAGGATGGTCTGATGAGGACATGGCCCCTACTGATATACCCGCTGCCACCTCTACTTCTACTACTTCAAGTACGTCCGTTGCTCAAGCCATAAAGAACAAACGACGGTTCGTCAAGATCATTAAGAACAAGCGAGGATTCAAGTTCAAGCTCTCAGGAGGAGGAAGGAATGGAGTTCATGTGTCAATGAAGATGTCCCCACATGAATTGGTGCTATACAAGGAGTCTTCCCACGTCACTTTTGGTCCAAGAAGTGCTAGAGATAGATTCCCACAAGATCTGGACTCTGATTCGGATTGTTGAGACAGCTCTGATTTCAAACATCTTTATCTTGAGCATACGGACTCTGTTTTTTGTGATCTTGGACTCTCTGGAAAGTTTATCTCATGCTCCTTCTAACCTGTCTAATCCCATATCCAAATTTCTCACGAGCCGATCGCAACAGCCAAAACAATCTGAGACTACGTCTATTACAGATCACCTCTTGTCTTTATATACCCCCTAGGATTCTCTCTTTAGTTTTTAGGGTTTCATTGAGTTGTTTAGCTACTGTTACAATATTGCATCTACAAGTCGTGTAGGACTACCACCTTGTTTAGATCTCCAGTGGAATCCCAAATTTGTTCTTCTAAGTCTTGTGTCAATTTCAAACTCGCAATTTCAGATTGCAATCATAGTTCTTGCTGGTTCTTCGATTGCTTGCAGGAACTCGAACTTCGTTGTTCATGTTGGTTGTGCCTACGGCAAGGTCAATAACCTAAGGCGTATCATCGTGTATGGTATAGTCGTATCGTCAAGTTCAAACTCCACCAAACCATTAGTTACCTTCGACTCCCCGAAAGATTGGGCCACCGTCCCATCGCGGTCTGGTTGGACTGTCTAGTCGGACGGTTTGGGACTTGTAGGGGAGATCTGGAACTTCATCCGAACAGCTCGATTGGAGGGTCCGGGACGGTCCGGTCAAAGCATTCGGGACTTCTAGCGGAGATCCGGAACTTCAACCGAAGGTCTGGTTGTCGGGTCCGGGACGGTCCGGTCGGAGTGTTTGAGACTTGTAGAGGAGATGCGGTACTTCATCCGACCAGTTCGATTGGAAGGTCCAGGACAGTCCGGTTGGGGGCTCCGGGACGGTCCGGTTGGATGGTCTGGTTGGAGGGTTCAGGACTTGTAGTGGAGATCCGGATCTTCAACCGGACGGTTCGATTGCATGGTCCAGGACGGTCTGGTCGGAGGGTTCCGGACATGTAGAGGAGATTCGGAACTTCATTCGGACAGTCCGGTCTGATGGTTCGGCACTTGTAGAGGAGATCCGGAACTTCACACGGACAATTCGATTGGATGGTCTGGGAATAGTCCGGCTGAGGGGTCCGGCACGGTCTGGTTGGACTGTACAGTCGGACGGTTCGGGACGTGTAAGGGAGATCCAAAACTTCATCTGGACGGTTCGATTGGAAGGTCTGGGACGGTCCGGTCAGAGGATTCGGGACTTCTATAGGAGATCCGGAACTTCATCCAAACGGTTCGATTGGAAGGTCCGGGACGGTCCGGTTCGGGGGGGTCCGGTTGGACGGTCCGGTCGGAGGGTTCGGTACATGTAGAGGAAATTCGGAACTTCAGTCAGACGGTTCGATTGGAATGTCTGGGACGTTCCGGTCGGAGGGTTCGGGGACTTGCAGAGGAGATGCGGAACTTCATCCGGACGGTCGGTTGGAAGGTCCGCGACTGTCCGGTCGAGGGTCTAGGATGGTTCGGTTGGACGGTCCCATCGGAGGGTTCGGGACTTCTAGCGGATATCCGGAACTTCATCTGGACGATTCGATTGGAAGGTCCGGTGTGGTCCGGTCGGAGGGTTCAGGGCTTGTAGCGGACATTCGGAACTTCAACCTGTAGGACCGGTTTGAGAGTCTAAGACATTCCGGTCGGAAGTTTCGGGACATCTTGCGGAGATCCAGAACTTCATCCAGACGGTTCGATTGGACGGTCCGGGACGGTCCGGCTGGGGCTTCGGGACGGTCCGATTGGACGGTCCGGTCGGAGGGTTTGGGATATGTAGAGGAGATCCGAAACATCATCCGGACGTTCGATTGGAAGGTCAAGGATGGTACGGTCGGAGGGTTCGGGACTTCTAGCAGAGATCCGGAACTTCAACGGGAAAGTCCGGTTGTAGGGTCCGTGACGGTCCGGTCCGGTTGGACTATCCGGTCGGAGGGTTCGGCACTTGTAGAGGAGGTCCGAAACTTCATCCTGACGGTTCGATTGGAAGGTCCCGGAGGTCTGGTCAGAGGGATCGGGACTTGTAGCGTAGATCCGGAGCTTCATCCGGACGGTTCGGTTAGAATGTCCAGGATGGTCCACTTGAACGGTCCTGTCGGACGGTTCAGGACTTGTAGGGGAGATCCGGAACTTCATCCGGACAGTTCGATTGGAAGGTTCGGGACAGTCCGGTCGGACGGTTCGGGACTAGTAGCGGAAATCCGGAACTTCAGCCGGTCCGGTTGAAGGGTCCGGGACGGTCCGGTCGGAGGGTTCGGGACTTCTAGAAGAGATCTGGAACTTCATCCGAACGGTTTCGATTGGAAGGTCCGGGAAGGTTCGGTTGGGGGGTCCGGGTCGGTCTAGTTGGATAGTCCTGTCGGAGGTTTCGGGACTTGTAGTGATGAGACGGTGGCCCGATCTTTCGGTGAGACGAAAGTAGCTAACCATTTGGTGGAGTTTAACCTTAACGATCTGACTATACCGTACGCGACGGTATGCCTTAGCAATCGCTAAACCAACCTCCGACGGTTACTGACATAGCCGTAGGCACGATGAACCTGAACAACGAAGTTCGAGTTCCTACAAACAACGAAAAATCAGCAAGAACTATGATAAATTACAATATGAAATTGTGAATATTAAATTGTGAACAACTCAATGAAACCCCAAAAACTAAAGAGAGAATTCTAGGGGGTATATGAAGAGAAGAGGTGATCTGTTATAGAGGCAGTCTCCGATTGTTTTGGCTGTTGCGATCGGCTCGTAAGGAATTTGGATATGGGGTTAGACAGGTTGGAAAGAGCATGAGATAAGCTTTCCAGGGAGTCCAAGATCACCCAAATCGGAATCCGTATGCTTGAGATAAAGACATTTGAATTCAGGCTGTCTCAGCAATCCAAATCAGAGTCCAGATCTTGTGGGACTATCTCTAGCACTTCTTGGACCAAAAGTGACATGAGAAGACTTCTTGTACAGCACCAATTCATGTGGGGACGTCTTTCTGGACACATGAACTCCATTCCTTCCTCCTCCTGAGAGCTTGAACTTGAATCCTCGCTTGTTCTTGACTATCTTGACGAACCGTCATTTGTTCTTTATAGCTCGAGCAGCGGATGTACGTGAAGTAGTGGAAGTAGATGTGGCAGTGGGTATATCCATGAGGGTCATGTCCTGATCATCCTTCCTTCCTTGAAAACAAAACCATCCTCGGCTTTGCATAAGCTAAAAACCATCAAAAGCAAAGAAAGCGTGTATGCAGCATATATGTATCTATCAATCATGGTTAGCTCTTCGTGGTTAGCAATTACATCCAAACCAGAATTGAAAATGTGATGCGTCACAGTAGATTTGACAAGCATGTTTAGTGCCATATCCTTCTTAGATTTCCAGCAAGCATTGCAACTCAATTTGCAAATATAAGTGAATAACTTGTCTTTGTGATGAGCATTAGCAAAAGGGAAGAGCTTATCAAAACTATCCATACAACAAGTATTGCAACTAGTTTTGCACGCATACTTGAAGCATTCATCATAATATTGCTCAAACATGTGCAAACGAAAATTATGCGAATGTACATTCAAAGAAATGAATGGATTATCACTAGCATGCTGAATTTTAGGATGTGGAGGAACACAAAAATTTGTGGCAACATGCAACATAAGTCTTTGAATAAAATTCTCACATTGCCAAGTTGACAAGATAAACAATTACAAATGATTATCGTCGGAACGAGTAAGTTTGTCAGTAATTTCAGCACAGGTGATGCAAAAGCTATGCACTAAAATTCCACAATTTACACTATATTTTCCAATCACATTAATTTGATAGCGCAGAGTATAGATGGAATTCCACGAAGGTAAACTTACTAGTTTAGAAACTTTTATTAGAGCATGTGACAATTGCATAGGCATGTCAAGATTAACATAGCACAATAAATTAGAGAATATGGCATCAAGTTCCTTTTCAGGTGCTACTAACCTATCACATCCTATCTCAGAATCATCCGACTCACAAGGCTCAAAGTTTGGCACTGCTAGACTCTCATAGCAACCATTCTCAACATGTGAAGCAATCAAAGCAGTAGAGTAAATATCACTATTTGGGAGGCCTAAAATAGTACTGCCATTGTCTAGAGGAACATTAAGCACACCCAAATCTAAAATTTTAGAATTCATATTATCGATATCAATGTTTGATGCAACCAAATCAGCAAACAATGCATTGGTTCCAGAAAAAGTATCATGTGATTCTTGGAAAACAATTTCAGCATGTTTAATCGATTTCTCATGAGGGCTAGTAATAATTTCAGCACATGAAACACTAATTTGAGCACTAACCATGAGATTCCAAAACACAAGTAGCATGTTCATCATCTAGTTGTGGCATGGATATAAGTGAAGTATTATCACACAACTCTTCCTTATCACAAGGAGCATTACGTAATTCTTTACAAATAGCAGTCTCAACTTGTGGTAAAGGCAAAGTAACAAGCGGTTCCACCCTAGGTTACTCTAACATAGCATGAGTAGTAGACAAGTAGAGTTCATCACGGGGAGCATGAGGACTAGTACCTTTAGTAGGTTTGATACGGCGTGGCCCAATCTTCTCGGTGAGGAACCGTGGATAAATGGTATGAATAGATGATCTCGCTAGCTGAACACTCGCGCCAATGCACGAACCCTCAACTCTTCGGAAAACGCCGAAACACACCGATAGATGATCGTCGCGAGACCACGAGCAACGATCACCAAGTCCCCAATTCCCAACGAAACGATGGCTTGACCTTGAATTGCAGAACAAACACGATCGCCTAATTCTCTCTCAGCTATCCTCGCATGAACGCTCTTTGAAAGAACAAGCAATAGCTATGCTTCAATCCTTATGCATAGAGTGGTCTGAGGCTAAAAAGCCACGAGTACAGTAGTATATATAGACTCTAGGATGTCTACCCTAGTGTTAGGGTCGAAATCCAACCTAACACTAACTTCCCTAATTTATAGGACTCTATTTGGAAAAGAACAGATACAACCTATGACTTGTTTTGATGATTGCGGACAGGCAGAAGTAATCTGTGGATGGGCATTTAGCCGTTGAAAAGTACTCGGAGTTATCTTTCCAACAAGTACTTATTTGCCTAATTTGGAGTTCGTATGAGGAAACCATGGCCGTTTTAATTTCGGACTTCCTGGCTGTCCGAACCGAATCCGAACGGAGCCAACCCTTTCCATCTTCTATTTCCTTGCCCTTTTCACCCCAAATCCGTGTGGAGTCATCTAAAGAAGTTATTGGGAACCTTTGGATGGTCATGTAGGATTTAAATCCCACCAATACTTGACGCACAAGTCCCGGACTCTTCAAGTATAGCGTTTCATTTCCGTTGTTCGAACTAGCTTGTGCAGCCTTCACTTTTAAGGTCATAACTTTCTCTAGAGAGCTCCAAATCATACACCGTTTGATTCGTTGGAAACTAGACTCGATCTCCTGTTGTCCTTTCTCCTCAAGTGGCATATTTTCTACACTCACCTCCCGCTGGAACTCCACACGTTCTTGAATCAGCAAACACTTGTGAACCGCATCAACATCTTCTTCTAACTCTTGAGCTGAATACCTGAGTATCATTAAACAATTGGATTTAGGTAGTATAAAGCTCTCATCAATAATATTAGCATGTACATTAAGGAGTGAATTCACCTGTTCATTACGTAGCTTTGCTTTAGCGCTGGTTAGTGGACCTTGTGGTAGCTCTATGTGTATCTCCTTATTGGCATGATCATCAGCGACGGGTGAAGATGAATATGAGCTATGGATGCCCGCATCATCCTCCCTTTCTTCAAAACAAACCGTCCTCGGTTTGTCGTATGCATGAAGGCTACTATTATTCATTGTCTTTCTCATATCAAGATTGCAACATGGGAACTTATACCTTGTGTTTATTGGCCTCATTTACCATCTCTTGATCACTTGTTCAGCTTTGCAAGCAAGAAGAAACAAACGATTGATAGAAAAGTAGTCCTTATGCATAAGTTTGTCCTGAATATCATGGTTCAAACCTTTCAAAAATCTATTAAGAGTAGCTTCCTCACTTTCATTGGTATTACAACAAAATAAGTAATATTGAAGATCTTGACAGTACTCATCAACGGTGTTACTACCTTATTCTAAATATTGCAACTTTCGAAGCTTGCTACGTATAAAAGAGGATAGTACGAATTTGTATCTCATTGTAAATTTCAAATTATCCCAAGTAGCAGGTATATAATCAGCGTATAATCAACAATATTCATCCCACCAAATAGAAGCAAAATCAGTGAATGTACTAGTAGCAGCTCGTATTTGCTTATGCTTACGAAATACATGGCTAGCAAATATTTCATTGAGTCTAATTCCCAATCGAGATAGAAATCAGGCCTATTACAACCGTCAAATATTGGCATGGAGAAAACATGAGCATGTACCTTTTCAAGTTGTGGTACCTTTTGCGGAGGTAGTCGTACCTGCCGTGGTGGTGATGAAGAAACGCGCGCCTCAGGGTACGGCACATCTCCCACTATAGAGCTAGCCCAAGAATTGATTACTCCAGAACCTGTCATTGTTAGTGGAAGGCAAAGAAACAAATCACAAGTATATGTTCCTACCAGCTACTAGAGTTGATGAAACGGTGACCCGATCTTTCGGTGAGACGAAGATAACTAACGGTTTGGTGAAGTTTGACCTTGACGATCCGACTATACCGTATGCGACGATATGCCTTAGCAATCGCTAAACCAACCTCCGATGGTTATTGACTTTGCCGTAGGCACAATCAACCTGAACAACGAAGTTCGAGTTCCTGCAAGCAACCAAAGAACCAGCAACAACTATGATAAATTGCAATCTGAAATTGTGAGTATTGAATTGGCACAAGATATAAGAAAGTGTATTGGGATTCCACTAGCGATCTAAACAAGGCGGTAGTCCTACATGACTTGTAGATGTGATAATGTAGCAATAGCTAAACAACTCAATGAAAACCGAAACTAAAGAGAGAACGCTAGGGGGTATTTAAAGAGAAGAGGTGATCTGTTACAAGATAGTCCTGAATGTTTTGGCAGTTGTGATCTGCTCGTAAGGAATTTGGATATGGGGTTGGACAGGTTGGAAAGAGCACAAGATAAGCTTTCCAAAAGGTCTAAGATCATCCAAATCGGAGTCCGTAGGCTCGAGATATAGAAGTTTGAAGTCAAGGCTGTCTCAGGAATTCGAATCAGAGTCCAGAACTTATTGGACCTGATCTCTGACTCTTCTTGGACCAAAAGTGACATGGGAGATCTCCTTGTACAGCACAAATCCATATGAGACATCTTTATGGTCACATGAACTTCATTTGCTCCTCCTCCCGAAAGCTTGAACTTGACTCCTCGCTTGTTCTTGACAATCTTCATGGAGCTCCTTTTATACTTTTATAGCTTGAGCAGCGGACGTAGTTGAAGTAGTGGAAGTAGAGGTGGCACTGGGTACATCCATGGGTGTCATGTCCTCATCAAGAGTGTGGGGTGTGGGGTGGAAGGAATCTCAACAATGTTTGTAGCAAATACCAAGCTCTTACCAGTTCTTATGGTGCTGCAGTGGTTGTCGGCCTTTGATGGTGTCAAAGATGATCAAAAGATTAGTATAGCGACTACCAAGGTGACCGAACAAAGTACAATATAGGAAGGTGGAGCTTGGTTGGCTTCAATATGGTAGCAAGGAATAGCAAATGATCAATTCAGCAAATGCAAGTTGAATAAGTGCTCAAAGTACTAGTCGATGTTGCTGATCCTAGCCTAGACTGGGTACTAGACAATCAATGCCTAAAAGATATAAGTGAAGCTCAAAGAGATGAAAAGCCCTAAAATAAAAGTGAGAGTTCTGGTTGATCTTAGAAACTGACTCAAACAAGCAAACGGGCAAATAGCTGAAATTTGGTTGTCGTTGGCTTGCCACGGCAGCAAAAATAGCTAAATATGGTGCCACGGCAGAGAAGTGGCAGCAAACAGCAAGCTCAAAGCTGCCGTGCTGCTGTCGCGGTAGCAGAAACAATCAAAAACTTTGCTGCAGATAGGAATAGAATTCAGAGGTACCGATATTAGTTGCTGGAAATAGGCAAATGACCTCGGAGCCTCCGGGACTGGAGTCAGCGGTTCTTAGTTTAGCTTCGGGGAACATGCAGTCGCCCTCGGAGTCTCGGAAGTTACGACCTCGGAGCCTCCGGGTCTGAAGTCGGAGGTTCCGAGATTAGCTTCGAGGAATGCGCAGTCGTCCTCAGAGTCTCTGAAGTTGACTCAGAGTTGAACTCAGAGGAAATGAGCTTAGCCTCTCGAAAGTGCGAGCGTTCCCGGAGCCTCCGGGACTGAACTCGGAAGATCCAAATTCACCTTCTGTTCCTGCACGAGATGGAAGTCGGAGGTAAAGATGATTCCTCCGGCAATGTCGGAGCTTCCGGAAAAGTCGGAGCCTCCGGGAGTTGAACTCAGAGGGACCGAGCTTAGCCTCTGAAAAGTGTGAACATTCCCGGAGCCTCCGGGATTGAACTCGGAAGATCTGATTTCACCTTCTGTCCCTGCACGAGTTGGAAGTCGGAGGGAAAGTCGATTCCTCCCATAATATTAGAGCTTCCGGAAAAGTAGCAGCCTCCGGGAAAGAGCTATCCTCTACTGCGGCAGCAAAATCTACTATTTTTCTAGCCGTGGCAGGACTTTGGCAGCTTCTACTGGGAGTTTGGATGCCCGCAAAGAACTGAAGCCTTTGGGGGCAGAAATCAGCACATATATCTCCCTTGATTTTTGGAGTCCGGAACTACTAGGAGTTGTGTTTGCCTTGGACTCTATCCATAACAGATATGGAATTGATCTCTACTTTTTCCCCGAACCTATCAAACAAACCCAAAGAGATGGTGGTGCCAGCGATGGTGGTGAGCGTGCAGCAAGATGATGATGCCAGTGGTAGGGATGATGATGGTGGCAGCGGCAATACAATGGTGGCAATGGCAAGATGAACTAGACACGATCTACAACTATGACCAGCAACTTGACACGACGATGCAACCACGAATTCAACAATGCAAAATTACTGAAAAGAAAGATGCAATGGCTCGAAGTGGTTTGGATAGTGGGGGAACCAATATACTATTTTTTTGTAGGCTTTTCTAGACAATAGGCTTTTACAAATCAAACTATGAAAACAGTAAATTTTTCATGGATCAACTTGTGCTCTGATACCACTTGATGAGACGGTGGCCCGATCTTTCAGTGAGATGAAGGTAGCTAATGGTTTCATGGAGTTTGACCTTGACCTTGCCGTAGACACGATCAACCTGAACAATGAGAGTTCCTACAAGCAACTGAAGAACCAGCAAGAACTATGATAAATTGCAATCTGAAAATGCGAGTATTAAATTGGCACAAGAGATATTGGAATTCCACTGGCGATCTAAACAAGGCGGTAGTCCTACACGACTTGTATATGCGATAATTTAGCAATAGCTAAACAACTCAATGAAACCCCAAAAACTAAAGAGAGAAAATCCAGAACATCAACCGTAAGGTCCGGTTATAGGGTCCGTGACAGTCCGATTGGACCGTCCGGTCGGAGGGTTCAGTACTTGTAGAGGAGATCCGGAACTTCATCCGGGCGGTTCGATTGGAAGGTCCGGGACGGTCCGATTGGGGGGTCCAGGACAGTCCGGTTGGAATATCCGAGATGGTCCGCTTACGGTCCTGATGGACGGTTCGGGACTTGTGGGGGAGATCTGGAACTTCATCCGGACGGTTCGATTGGAAGGTCTGGGACGGTCCGGTCGGAGGGTTCGGGACTAGTAGCGGAAATCTGGAACGTCCGGTTGAAGGGTCTGGGACGGTCCGGTCGGAGGGTTCGGGACTCATAGAGGAGATCCAAAACTTCATCCGGATGGTCCGGTTGGACAATCCAGTCGGAGGTTTCGGGACTTATAGCATAGATCCGAAACTTCATCCGGACGGTTCGATTGGAATGTCTGGGATGGTCCACTTGAACGGTCCTGATAGACGGTTTGGGACTTCTAGGGGAGATCCGGAACTTCATCCGGACAATTCGATTAGAAGGTCCGGGGCGGTCCGGTAGGACAGTTCGGGAGTAGTAGCGGAAATCCGAAACTTCAACTGGAACGTCCGGTTGTAGGGTCCGGGATGGTCTAGCTGGACTGTCCGGTCGGAGGGTTCTGGATATCTAGAAGAGATCTAGAACTTCATCTGGACGGTTCGATTGGAAGGTCCAGGACGGTTCGGTTGGGGGGTCCGGGACGGTCCGTTTGGACAGTCCCGTCGGAGGTTTCGGGACTTTTAGAGTAGATCCGGAATTTCATCTGGACCATTCGGTTGGAATATCCGGGATGGTCTGCTTGAACGGTCCTGACGGACGGTTCAGAACTTGTAACGGAGATCTTTTCATCTGGACGGTTCGATTGGAAGGTCCGGGACGGTCCGGTCGGACGGTTCGGGACTAGTAGCAAAAATTCAGAACTTCAACCGGATGGTCCAGTTGTAGCGTCTGGGACTATCCGGTTGGACGGTTGGACGGAGGGTTCGGGACTTCTAGGAGAGAGCCGAAATTTCATCTGGACGGTTCGATTGGACGGTCCGGGACGGTCTGGCTGGGTGGTCCGGGATGGTCCGGTTGGACGGTCCAGCCGGAGGGATCGGGACTTGTAGAGGAGATCTGGAACATCATCCAGACGGTTTGATTGGGAAGGTCCGGACGGTTCGGTTGGGGGGTCCCGGACGATCCGGTTGGACAATCCCGTCGGAGGTTTCGGGACTTGTAGCGTACATCCGGAACTTCATCCGGACGGTTCGGTTGGAATGTCCGGGATGGTCCGCTTGAACAGACCTGACAGACGGTTCGGGACTTCTAGGGGAGATCCGGAACTTCATCCAGACGGTTCGATTGGAAGGTCCGGGATGGTCTAGTCAGACGGTTCGGGACTAGTAGCGGGAATCCAGAACTTCAACCGAAATGTCCGGTTGTAGGGTCCGGGACGGTCCGGTCGGAGGGTTTGGGAGTTCTAGAGGAGATCTGGAACTTCATCCGGATGGTTCGATTGGAAGATCCGAAACGGTTCTGTTGAGGGGTCCGAAATGGTCCGGTTGGACAGTCCTGTTGGAGGTTTCAGGACTTTTAGCGTAGATCCAGAACTTCATCTGGACAGTTCGGTTGGAATGTCCAGGATGGTCCGCTTGAACGGTCCTGATGGAAGGTTCGGGACTTGTAGCGGAGATCCAGAACTTCATCCGGACGGTTCAATTGGAAGGTCTGGGACGGTCCGGTCGGACGGTTCGGGACTAGTAGCAGAAATCCAGAACTTCAACCGGAAGGTCCAGTTGTAGGGTTTGGGACTGTCCGGTTGGACGGTCCGGTCGGAGGCTTCGGGACTTCTAGGAGAGAACCTGATGAGACGGTGGCCCGTTCTTTCGGTGAGACGAGGTAGCTAACGGTTTGGTGGAGTTTGACCTTGACGATCGGGCTATACCGTACACGACGGTATGCCTTAGCAATCGCTAAACCAACCTCTGATGGTTATTGACCTTGCCATAGGCACGATCAACCTGAACAACGAAGTTCGAGTTCCTGCAAGCAACCGAAGAACCAGCAAGAACTATGAGCGCAATCTGAAATTGCGATTATGAAATTGACACGAGAGCTCGAAGAACAAAGTTTGGGATTCCACTGGAGATCTAAATAAAGCAGTAGTCCTACATGACTTGTAGATGCAATATTGTAGCAGTAGCTAAACAACTCAATAAAACCCCAAAAACTAAAGAGAGAAACCTAGGGTGTATATAAAGAGAAGATGTGATATGTTTCAGATACAGTCTCGAATTGTTTTGGCAGTTGCAGTCTGTTCGTAAGGAATTTAGACATGGGGTTGGACAGATTGGAAAGCGCACGAGATAAGCTTTCCAAAGAGTCCAAGATCACCCAAATTGGAGTCCATATGCTCGAGATAAAACGTTTGAAGTCAGGGTTCTCTCAGCAATCCGAATCAAAGTCCAGATCTTGTGGGACTCTATCTCTAGCTCTCCTTGTCCCCAAAGTGACGTGGGAAGACTCCTTATAGAGCACCAAATCCTCTCTTGCATTTGCACTTGAAATCTGGGTGAAAACTTGTTTGTATATTGGCTGCCTTGTTCATCCTTCCTTGTCTTCATGCTCCATTGCTTGTCCAACTTAGCTTGGACCTCCATTCGTAACAAGCACAAGAACACATCCTTTAGGCAGCACCATATGTTCTTTAATATCAAACAAAGTACCAAGAAATGACAATACCTGATAAAGGTGCCGAGCACGAGCCCCAGTTATAGGTCTTTGTATTTCTGGCATGGTACTTGGGGCGGATGTAGCTGTGGTTGTATCATTAGTAGGGATGTCCTCATCAGAGCCGAAACATCATCTGGATAGTTCGATTGGACGGTCCAGGACGGTTTGGCTGGGGGGTACGGGATGATCCAGTTGGTCGGTCCAGCCAGAGAGTTTGGGACTTGTAGAGGAGATCCGGAACTTCATCCGGACGGTTTGATTGGAAGGTCCGGGACGGTCCGGTCTGAGGGTTCGGGACTTGTAGAGGAGATCCGGAACTTCAGCCGGACGGTTCGATTGGAAGGTCCGGGATGGTAGATCGGAGGATTCGGGACTTCTAGAGGAGATCCGGAACTTATCCAGACGGTCGGTTAGAAGGCTCGGTACTACCCGATTCGAGGGTCCGAGACGGTCCGGTCGTAGGGTTCGAGACTTCTAGCGAAGATCCGGAACTTCTTCCGGACGGTTCGACCGGGAGGTCTGGGACGGTAGGTCGGAGGGTTCGGGACTTCAAGGGGAGATCCAGAACTTCATCCGGACGGTCGGTTGGAAGGTCCGGGACTGTCCGATTCGAGGGTCCGGGACGATCCGGTTTGACGGTCCCGTCGGAGGGTTCGGGACTTCTAGCGGAGTTTTGAAACTTTATCCTGACGGTTCGGTTGGAAGGTCCGGGATGGTCCGGTCGAAGGGTTCGGGACTTGTAGCGGAAATCTGGAACATCAACCGGAAAGTCCGATTGTAGAGTCTGGGATGGTCCGGTTGGACGGTTCGGTCGGAGGGTTCGGGACTTCTAGGAGAGATCCGAAACTTCATCTGGACGGTTCGATTGGACGGTCCGGGACGGTCCGGCTGGACGGTACAGCCGGAGGGTTCGAGACTTCTAGAGGAGATCTGGAACTTCATCCGGACAGTTCGACTGGAAGGTCCGGACGGTCCAATTGGGGGTTCGGGACTGTCCGGTTGGACGGTCCGATCGGAGGGTTTGGGACTTCTAGAGGAGATTTCGAACTTCCTCCGGATAGTTCGATTGGAAGATCTGGAAGGTCCGGTCGGAAGGTTCGGGACTTCTAAGGGAGATCCGGAACTTCATCCGGACGGTTTGATTGGACTGTCCGGACGGTCCAGTTGGGGTGTCCAGGATGGTCCGGTTGGAGGGTTCGAGACTTCGAGAGGAGACCTGAAACTTCGTCCGGACAGTCCGGTTGGACGGTCCGGTCGACCGGTCGGGACTTCTAGAGGAGCTCTAGAAATTCATCCGGACGGTTCGATTGAAATGTCCAGGTCGGTCTGGTTGGGGGCTCCGGGACGGTCCGGCTGAGGGGTCGGGACCTGTAGAGGAGATCCAGAATTTCAGCTGGACGGTTCGATTGAAATGTCCGGGATGGTAGGTCCGAGGGTTCGGGACTTCTAGAGGAGATCCGTAACTTCATCTGGACGGTCGGTTGGAAGGTACGAAACTGTCCGGTTCGACGGTCCGGGACAGTCTGGTTGGAGGGTGTCGTCGGAGGGTTCGAGACTTCTAGCGGAGATTCGAAACTTCATCTGGACGGTTCGGTTGGAAGGTCCGGGACGGTCCAGACGGCGGGTTCGGGACTTGCAGCGGAGATCCAGAACATCATCTGGAAGGTTCAGTTGTAGAGTCTGGGACGGTCCAGTTTGACGGTCCGGTCAGAGGGTTCGGGACTTCTAGGTGATATCCGAACCTTTACCTGGACGGTTCGATTGGACGGTCTGGGACGGTCCGGCTAGGGGGTGGGCGACGGTCCGGTTAGACGGTCCAGCCGGAGGGTTCGGGTCATCTAGAGGAGATCTCGAACCTAATCCAGACAGTTCGATTGGAAGGTCCGAGACGCTCCAGTTGAGGGGTCCAGAACTGTCCGGTTGGACGGTCCGATCGGAGGGTTCGGGACTTCTAGCGAAGATCCGGAACTTCATCCGGACGGTTCGATTGGAAGTTCTGGGACGGTCCGGCCAGAGGGATCTGGACCTGTAGCAGAGATCCGGAACATTAACCGGAAGGTCTGGTTGGACAGTCGGAGACGGTCCGGTTGTGTGGTCCGGGATGGTCCCGTTGGAGCGATCAGGACCTGTAATAGAGATCCGGAACATCAACTGTAAGGTTCGGCTGGACAGTTCGGGACGGTCCAGTTGGACGGTCTGATCTGATGGTTCGGCACTCCTAGAGGAGATCCAGAACTTCATACGGACGGTTCGATTGGACGTTCCGGGACGGTCTAGCGAGGGTTGACGGTCCCGTTGGTGGTTTGGCACTTGTAGTGGTGAATCGGAACTTCAACCGGAAGGTCCGATTGTAGGGTCCGGGACGGTCCGGTTGGACGGTCTGGTCTGAGTGTTCGAGACTTCTAGAGTAGATTCGGAACTTCATCCGGACGGTTCAATTGGAAGGTCCAGTTGAGGGGTCCAGGACGGTCCGGTTGGACAGTCCGGTCGGAGGGTTCGGTACATGTAGAGGAGATCTGGAACTTCAGCCGGACGGTTTTGATTGGAAGATCCGGGATGGTCCGGTCGGAGTGTTCGGGACTTGTAGAGGAGATCCGGAACTTCATCCGGACGGTCGGTTGGAAGCTCCGGGACTGTCCGTTTCGAGGGTCCGTGACGGTCCGGTTGGACGGTCCTGTCGTCGGAGGGTTCGGGACTTCTAGAGGAGATCCGGAACTTCGTCCGGACGGTTCGATTGGAAGGTCCGGGACGGTAGGTCGGAGGGTTCAGGACTTCTAGAGGAGATCTAGAACTTCATTCGGACGTCGGTTGGAAGGTCCGGGACTGTCCGGTTCGAGGGTCCGGGACGTTCCGGTTGGATGGTGCCGTCAGAGGGTTCGAGACTTCTAGCGGAGATTGGAACTTCATCCGAACGGTTCGGTTTGATGGACCGGGATGGTCCAGTCGGTGGGTTCGGGACCTGTAACATCAACCGGAAGGTCCGCTTGTAGAGTCTGAGACAGTCCGGTTGGACGGTCTGGTTGGAGGGTTCGAGAGTTATGGGAGAGATCCGAAAGTTGATCTGCACGGTTCGAATGGACAGTCTGGGAAGGTCCGGCTGGGGGGTCCGGGATCGTCCGGTTGGACGGTGCAGCTGCAAGGTTCGGGACATCTAGAGGAGATCTGGAACTTCATCTGGACGGTTCGATTGGAAGATCCAAGACGGTCCGGTTGGACGGTCCGATCGGAGCGTTCGGGACTTCTAGAGGAGACCCCGAACTTCATCAGGACAGTTCGATTGGAAGATCCGGGACGGTCCGGACGGTGGGTTCTCGACTTCTAGAGGAGATTCGGAACTTCATCCGGAAGGTTTGATTAGATGGTCCGGACGGTCTGGTTGGGGTGTCCGGATGGTCCGGTCGGAGGGTTCGGGACTTGGAGAGGAGATCTAGAACTTCATCCGGACGGTCCGGTTGGAATGTCCGGGACGGTCCGTTTGGATGGTCCGGTCGGATGGTTCAGGCCTGTTAGCAGAAATCCGGAACGTCAACCATAAGGTCGTTTTGTAGGGTCCGTGACGGTCCAGTTGGACTGTCCGGTCGGAGGGTTTGGTACTTGTAAAGGAGAACCGGATCTACATCCGGACGGTTCGATTGGAAGGTCCGGGACGGTCCGATTGGGGGGTCCAGGATGGTCCGATTGGATGATCCCGTCGGAGGGTTTGGGACTTGTAGCATAGATCCGGAACTACATTCGGACGGTTCGGTTGGAATATCCGGGATGGTCCGCTTGAACGGTCCTGTCGGATGGTTTGGGACATAAAGGGGAGATCCGGAACTTCATGAAGGTCCGAGACGGTCCGGGTCGAACTGTTCGAGATGAGTAACGGAAATCTGGAACTTCAACCGGAAGGTCCGGTTGTAGGGTTTGGGACGTTCCGGCTGAACTGTCCTGTCGGAGGGTTCGGGACTTGTAGGGTAGATCCGAAACTTCATCTGGACGGTTCAAATGGAAGGTGTGGGACGGTTCGGTTGGGAGGTTCAGGACGATCTGCTTGGATAGTCCTGTCGAAGGTATCGGGACATGTAGCGTAGATCCAAAAGTTCGTCCGGACGTTTCGGTTGGAAGATCTGGGACGATCTGGTTGGGGGGTCTGGGACGGTCCGGTTGGACGGTCCGAACAGAGGGTTCGGGACTTCTAGAGGAGATTTCGAACTTCATCCAGACAGTTCGATTGGAAGATCTGGGAAGGTCCGGTAGGAGGATTCTGGACTTCGAAGGGAGATCCAGAACTTCATCCGGACGGTTCGATTGGATTGTCCGGACGGTCCGGTTGGGGTGTCCGGGACGGTCCGATCGGACGGTCCAGTCGGAGGGTTCGGGACTTGGAGAGGAGATCCAGAACTTCATCCGGACGGTCTGGTTGGAAGGTCCAGGATGGTCCGATTGGACGGTCCGGTTGGACGGTTCGGGACTTGTAGCGGAAATCCGGAACTTCAACCGGAATGTCCGGTTGTAGGGTCCGGGACGATCCGGTTGGACGGTCCGGTTGGAGGGTTCGGGACTTCTAGAGGAGATCCGAAACTTCATCCGGACGGTCCGACTGGAAGGTCCGGTTCGGTCCGGCTGAGGGTTCGGGATCTGTAGAGGGGATCCGCAACTTCATCCAGATGGTTCAGTTGGAAGGTCCGAGACGATCCAGTCGGCGGGTTCGGGACATGTAGCGGAGATCCGGAACATCACCCGGAAGATCCGGTTGTAGATTCGAGACGGTCCAGTTGGATGGTCCGGTCGGAGGGTTCGGGACTTGTAGGAGAGATCCGAAACTTCATCTTGACGGTTTGATTGGAAGGTCCGGGACGGTCTCGCCGGAGGGTTCGGGACTTGTAGTGGAGAATCAGAACTTCATATGGACGGTTTGATTGGAAGGTCCGGAATGGTTCAGTTGAGGAGTCAGGGACGGTCCAGTTGGACGATCTAGTTAGAGGGTTCGGTACGATAGATCTGGAATTTCGGTCGGACGGTTTGATTGGAAGGTCCGGGACGGTCTGGTCTGAGAGTTCGGGACATGTAGAGGAAATCTGGAACTTCGTCCGGACGGTCGATTTTAAGGAACGGGACTGTCCAGTTCGAGGGTCCAGGACGGTCCGGTTGGTCAGTCCAGTCGGAGAGTTCGGGACTTCTAGAGGAGATCCAGAACTTTGTTCGGACAGTTCGATTGGAAGGTTCGGGACGGTTCGTTTGGGGGGTCCGGGACGGTCCGGTTGGACGGACTGATCGGGTGGTTCGGGACTTCTAGAAGAGATCCCGAACTTCATCCGGATAGTTTGATTAGAAGATCCGGGAAGGTCCGGTCGGTAGATTCTAGACTTCTAGGGGAGATCCGGAACTTCATCCGAACGGATTGATTGGACTGTCGGGAAGGTCCGGTTGGGGTATCCGGGACGGTCCGGTCGAGGGCTCGGGACTTTGAGAGGAGATCTGGAACTTCATCCGGACGGTCTGGTTGGAAGGTCCGGGACGATCCGTTTGAACGGTCCGGTCGGAGGGCTCGGGACTTGTAGCGGAAATCCGGAACGTGAACCGTAAGGTCGAGTTGTAGAGTCTATGACGGTCCGGTCGGAGGGTTCGGCACTTGTAGAGGAGATCCGAAACTTCATCCGGACAGTTCAATTGGAAGTTTAAGGACGGTCCGGTTGGAGGGTCCAGGACGGTCCGCTAGGACGGTCCCGTCGGAGGGTTCGGGACTTATAGCGCAGATCCAGAACTTCATCTAGACGTTCAGTTGGAATGTCCGGGATGGCCCGCTTCAACGGTCCTGTCGGACGGTTCGGGACTTGTAGGGGAGATCCGGAACTTCATCCTAACGGTTCGATCGGAAGGTCTGGTATGGTCCGGTCGGACGGTCCGGGACTACGTGCGGAAATCCAGAATTTCAACTAGATGGTCCTGTTGTAGGGTCCGGGACGGTCCGGTTGGACCGTCCGGTCGGAGGTTTCGGGACTTCTAGAGGAGATCCGGAACTTTATCCGGACGGTTCGATTGGAAGGTCCAGGACGGTCTGGTTGGCGGGTCCGGGATGGTCCGGTCTGAGGGTTCGGGACCTGTAGAGGAGATCCGAAACTTCAGACGGACGGTTCGATTGGAAGGTCCAGGACGGTAGGTCGAAGGGTTCGGGAGTTCTAGAGGAGATACAGAACTTCATCCGGATGGTTGGTTGGAAGTTCCGGGACTGTCCGGTTCGAGGGTCCAGGACGATCCGGTTGGACGGTGCCGTCGGAGGGTTCGAGACTTCTAGCGGAGATCTGGAACTTCATCCGGAAGGTTCGGTTGCAAGGTCCCGGACGATCCGGTCGACGGGTTCGGACTTGTAGCGGAGATCCGGAACATCAACCGGATGGTCCGATTGTGGAGTCTTTGATGGTCCGGTTGGTCGGAGGGTTAGGGACTTCTAGGAGAGATCCGAAAGTTCGTCTGGACGGTTCGATTGGACGGTCTGGGACGGCCCAGCTGGGGAATGGGACGGTCCGATTGGACGGTCCAGTCGAAGGGTTCGGGACTTCTAGAAGAGATCTGGAACTTAATCTGGACAGTTCGATTGGAAGGTCCGAGACGGTCCGTTTGTGGTGTCCGGGACGGTCCGATCGGAGGGTTCGGCACTTCTAGAGGAGATCCCGAACTTCATCCGGACAGTTCAATTGGAAGATCCGGGACTGTCCGGTTGGACGGTCCCGTCGGAGGGTTCGGGACTTATAGCGGACATCTGGAACCTCATCTGAACGGTTCAATTAGAAGGTCTGTGACGGGTCTGTTGGGGGCTCCGGTACGGTCTGGTTGGACGATCCTGTCGGAGGTTTCGGGACTTGTAATGTAGATCTAAAACTTCAGCCAAATGGTTCGGTTGGAAGGTCCGGGACGATCCGCTTGGACGGTCTGGTCAGACAGTTCGGGACTTGTAGCGGAAGTCTGAAACTTCAACCGGAAGGTCTGGTTGGAGGGTCCAGGATGGTCCGGTTGGACGGTCTGGCCGGAGGGTTTGGGACTTGTAGAGGAGATGCGGAACTTCATCCAAACGGTTCGATTGGAAAGTACGGGACGGCCCGGTTGGGGGGTCCGGGACAGTCTGGTCGGAGGATTCGGGACTTGTAGAGGAGATCAGGAACTTTAGCCGGACAGTTCGATTGGAAGGTCCGGGACGGTCCGTTCGGAGGGTTTGGGACTTGTAGAGGAGATTCGGAACTTCATCCGGACGGTTCGGTTGGAAGTGCCAGACGGTCCGGTCGGAGGATTCAGGACCTGTAGCGGAGATCCGGAACATGAGCCGGAAGGTCCGGTTGGACAGTCCGGGATGGTCCTGTTGGAGGGTCCGAGACGGTCCGGTTGGGGTGTTTAGGACCTGTATTGGAAATCTGAAACATCAACCGGATGGTCCGGTTGGACGGTCTGGTCTAAGGGTTCAGCACTTCTGGAGGAGATCTGGAACTTCATCCAGACGGTTCGATTGCACTGTCCGGGATGGTCCGGCGGGGGAGGGGGGTCCGACACGGTCTGGTTGTACGGTCTAGTCGGAGGTTTTGGGACTTGTAGGGGAGATTTGGAACTTCATCCGAACGGTTCGATTGGAAGGTTCGGGACGGTCCGGTCGGAGGGTTCGGTACTTGTATCGGAGAATCGAAACTTCAACCGGAAGGTCCGGTTTTACATTTTGGGACGGTCCGGTTGGACGGCCCGGTTGGAGGGTTCGGGACTTCTAGTGGAGATCCGGAACTTCATCCGGACGGTTCGATTGGAAGGTCCGTGACGGTCCGGTTAGGGGGTCTGGGACGGTCCGGTCATAGGGTTCTGTAATGTGGAGGAGATCTGGAACTTCCGCCGGATGGTTCGATTAGAAGGTCCAGGATGGTTTGGTCGGGAGGGTTCAGGACTTCTTGTGGAGATCCGGAACTCATCCGGACAGTTCGATTGGAAGGTCCAGGACGGTTCGATTGGGGGGGTCCGAAATCGTCCGGTTGGACGGTCCGATCGGAGGGTTCGGGACTTCTAGAGGAGATCCTGAACTTCATTCAGACATTTCGATTTGAAGATTAGGGATGGTCCGGTTGGATGGTCCCAAAGGAGTGTTTGGGACTTCTAACAGACAACTGGAACTTCATCTGGACGGTTCGATTAGAAGGTCCAGGACGGTCTGGTTGGAGGCTCCGGGACAGTCCGGTTGGACGGTCCCGTCGCAGGTTTCGGCACTTGTAGCGTAGATCCGAAACTTCAGCCGAACGGTCCGGTTGGAAGGTTCGAGACGTTCCGCTTGGACGGTTCGGGACTCGTAGAGGAAATCCGAAACTTTGATCGGAAGGTCCAGTTGGAGGGTCCGGGACGGTCCGGTTCGATGGTCCAGTCGGAGGGTTCGGGACTTGTAGAGGAGATGCAGAACTTCATTCGAACAGCTCGATTGGAAAGTTTAGGATTGTCCGGTTGGGGGGTCCGGGACGGTCCGGTCGGACGGTTCGGGACTTGTACAGGAGATCCGGAACATCAGTCGGACTGTTCGATTGGAAGGTCCAGGACGGTCCAGTCGGAAGGTTTGGACTTGTAGAGGAGATCTGGACCTTCATCTGGACGGTTGGTTTCGAGGGTCCGGGACGGTCTATTTGGACAGTCCCCTCGGAGGGTTCGAGACTTCGAGCGGAGTCCGGAACTTCGTCCGGACGGTTCTGTTGGAAGTTCTGGGACGGTCCGGTCGGAGCGTTCAGGACTTGTAGCGGAGATCCCGAACATCAACCGGAAGGTCTGGTTAGACAGTCTGGGACGGTCCGGTTGAGGGTTCCGGGACGGTCCGGTTGGGTGGTTCAGGACCTGTAGCGGAGATCCGGAACATCAACCGGAAGGTCCGATTGGATAGTTTGGGATGGTCCGGTTGGATGGTTCGGAATGGTCTAGTTGGGGGGTCCGGCACGGCCTGGTTGGACGGTCTAGTCGGAGGGTTCGGGACTTGTAGGGGAGATACGGAACTTCATCTGAACGGTTCGATTGCAAGGTTCGGGATTGTCCGGTCGGAGGATTTTGTACTTGTAGCGGAGAATTGAAACATCAACCGGAAGGTCCGGTTGTAGGTTCCGTGGTCCGGTTGACGGTTCGGTCGGAGGGTTCGGGACTTCTAGCGGAGATCTAGAACTTTATCCGGACGGTTTCGATTGGAAGGTCTGAGATGGTCCGGTTGGGGCTTCGGGACGGTCCGGTTGGACGGTTCGGTCGGAGGGTTCGGTATATGTAGAGGAGATCTGGAAATTCAGCCGGACGGTTCGGTTGGAAGGTCCAGGACGGTCCGCTTGGATGGTCTGGTCGGACAATTCGGACTTATAGCAAAAATCCGGAACTTCAAACGGAAGGTCTGGTTGGAGGGTCCGGGACGGTTCAACCTGAACAACGAAGTTCGAGTTCCTGCAAGCAGCTGAAGAACCAACAAGAACTACGATAAATTGCAATCTGAAATTGCGAGTATTAAATTGGCACAAGAGATAGAAGAAAGTATATTGGGATTCCACTGGCAATCTAAACAAGGCGGTAATCCTACATGACTTGTAGATGTGATAACGTAGGAGTAGCTAAGCAACTTAATGAAACCCAAAAACTAAAGGGTGAATCCTAGGGGGTATATAAAGAGAAGATATAATCTGTTTCAGAGGGTGTCTCAAATTGTTTTGGCTGTTGCGGTCGGCTCGTAAGGAATTCGGAGATGGGGTTGGACAGGTTGCAAAGAGCACGAGATAAGCTTTCCAAAGAGTCCAAGACACCCAAATCGAAGTCTGTATGCTTGAGATAAAGACGTTTGAAGTCAGGGCTGTCTCAGCAATCCGAATCAGAGTCCAGATCTTGTGGGACTCTATCTCTAGCTCTTCTTGGACCAAAAGTGACGTGGGAAGACTCCTTGTACAGCACCAATTCACGTGGGGACATCTTCATTGACACATGAACTTCATTCCTTCCTCCTCCCGAGATTTTGAACTTGAATCCTCGCTTGTTCTTGACGATCTTGACGAACCGCCGTTGTTCTTTATAGCTCGAGTAGTGGATGTAGTTGAAGTAGTGGAAGTAGAGGTGGCAGTGGGTATATCCATGGGGGCCAAGTCCTCATCAGGGGGTCCGGGACAGTTTGGTTGGACGGTCCCATCGGAGGGTTCGAGATTCTAGCGGAAATCTGGAGCTTCATCCGGACAGTTCGGTTGGAATGTTCGGATGGTTCGTGACTTGTAGCGGACATTCAGTTGGACGGTCCGGTCGGAAGATTCAAGACTCTAGCGGAGATCCGGAACTTCATCCGTACGGTTCGATTGGACCTTCAGGGATGGTACGGCTGGGGCTCCGGGATGTCTGGTTGGACGGTCCGGTCGGAGGTTCGGGACATGTAGGGAGATCCGGAATATCATCTGGGACGGTTCCATCGGAAGGTCTAGGAAGGTCCGGTGAGAGGGGTTCGGGACTTGTAGCGGAGATCCGGAACTTCAACGAGAAAGACCTGTTGTAGGATCCGGGACGGTCCGGATGGACGGTCTGGTCGGAGGGTTCTGGACTTCTAGAGGAGATCCAAAACTCCATCCCTGACGGTTTCAGTTAGAAGGTCCGGGATGGTCCGTTTGGACGGTCTGGTCGGACGGTTCGGGACTTGTAGCGAAAATCTAGAACTTCAACTGGAAGGTCGGTTGGAGCGATCGGGACGGTCCGATTGGAGGGTTCGGGACTTGTAGAGGAGATGCGGAACTTCATCCGAACCGCTCGATTAGAAAGTCCGGGATAGTCTGGCTGGGGGGGGCCGGTACTGTCCGGTCGGAGGGTTCTGGACTTGTAGACGAGATCCGGAACTTCATCCGGACGGTCGATTGGAAGGGCTGGAATTGTCCGGTTCGAGGGTTCGGGACGGTCCGGTTGGACGGTCCCGTCGGACGGTTCGGGACTTCTAGCTAAGATCCGAAACTTCATCCGGGACAGTTCGGTTGGTAGGTCTGGGACGGTCCGGTCGGAGGGTTCAGGACCTGTAGCAGAGATCTGAAACATCAACCGGAAGGTCCGGTTGGATGGTCTGGGATGGTCCGGTTGGACGGTCCGGTCTGAGGGTTCGGCACATCTATAGGAGATACAGAACTTTACCCGGACGGTTCGATTAGACGGTCCGGGACGGTCCGGCTGGGGGGTCCGGCACGGTCTGGTTCGACGGTCCAATCGGAGGATTCGGGACTTGTAGCGGAGATCCAAAACTTCATCGGTACGGTCAGTTGGAAGGTCCGGGACTGTCCGGTTCGAGGGTCCGGGATGGTTCCGTCAGAGGGTTAGGGACATGTAGCGGAGATCCGGAACTTCAGCTGGATGGTTCAGTTGGAAGGTTCGGGACTTGTAGCGGAGATCCGGAACTTCATCTGGATGGTCCGGTCGGAGGGTTCGGGACTTGTAGCGGATATCCAGAACATCAACCGGAAGGCCTGGTTGGAGTCTGGGACAGTCCTTTTGGACAGTCCGGTCAGAGGATTCAAAAGTTCATCTGGATGGTTCCATTGGACGGTCCGGGACGGTTTGGCTGGGGGATTCGAGACGGTCTGGCTGGACGGTCTGGTTGGACGGTCCAGCCGAAGGGTTTGGTACTTCTAGAGGAGATCGGGAAATTAATCTGGACAATTCGATAGGAACGTCCAGGACGGTCTGGTTGGGGGTTCCGGGACGGTCCGATCGGAGGGTTCGGGACTTCTAGAGGAGATCCCGAACTTCATTCGAACGGTTCGATTGGAAAATCCAGGATCGTCCGGTTGGCGGGTCCGGTACTGTCCGGTCGGACAGTTCGGGGCTTGTAGAGGAGATCCAGAACTTCATCCGGACGGTCGGTTGGAAGGTCCGAGACTGTCCGGTTCGAGGGTCCGGGATGGTCCGGTTGAACGGTCCCGTCAGAAGGTTCTGGACTTGTAGGGGAGATCCAGAACTTCGTCTGGACAGTTCGAATGGAAGGTCCGGGACGGTCCGGTCGGATGGTTCGAGAATTGTAATGGAGAATCAGAACTTCAACCGGAAGGTCCGGTTGAAGGGTCTGGGATGGTCCGCTTGGACAGTCCAGTCGAAGGGTTTAGGACTTCTAGAGGAGATCCAGAACGTCATCCTGACGGTTCGAGGGTCCGAGACGGTCTGGTTGGACGGTCCTGGCGAAGTGTTCGGGACTTCTAGAGGAAATCCAGAACTTCATCCGGACAGTTTGATTGGAAGGTCCAGGATGGTCCGTTTGGGTTCCGGGACGGTCCGGTTGGGTGATCCCGTCGGCGGGTTCGGGACTTCTAGCGGAGATCCAGAACTTCATCCGGGCGGTTCAGTTGGAAGGTCTGGCACGGTCCGGTCGGATGGTTCGGGACTTGTACCGGAGATTCGAAACTTCAACTGGTAGGTCAGGTTGGAGAGTCTGGGACAGTCCGGTTGGATGGTCCGTTGGAAGGTTCGGGACTTCTAGTGGACATCCAGAACTTCATCTGGACGGTTCAATTGGACGGTCCGGCATGGTCCGGACGGATGGTTCGGGACTTGTAGCTGATATTCAAAACTTCAACCGGTAGGTCCGGTTGGAGAGTCTGGGACAGTCCTGTCGAATGGTTCGGGACTTCTAGCGGAGATCCGGAACGTCATCTGGACGGTTTGATTAGAAGGTCCGGCACGGTCCGGTCGGATGTTTCGGGACTTGTAGCGGACATTCGAAACTTCAACCGGTAGGTCCGGTTGGATAGTTTGGGATGGTCCAGTCGGAAGGTTCGGGACTTCTAGCAGAGATCTAGAACTTCATCCGAACAGTTCGATTGGACGGTCCGGAACGGCCCGACTGGCGCTCCTGGATGGTCCAGTTGGACGGTCCGGTCGGAGGGCTCGGGATATGTAGAGGAGATCCGAATATCATCTGGACGGCTGACTCGGAAGGTCCGAGACGGTCCGGTCAGAGGGGTTCGGGACTTGTAGCGCAGATCTGGAACTTCAACAGGAAAGTCCTGTTGTAGGGTCCGGTCGGAGGGTTTTGGACTTCTAGAGGAGATCCAAAACTTCATCCGGATGGTTTGGTTGGAAGGTCCGAGAAGGTCCAGTTGGACGGTCCAGTCAGGGGGGGTTCGACACTTGTAGCGGAGATCCAGAACATCAATGGGAAAGCCCTGTTGTAGGGTCCGGGACGGTACGGTTGGATGGTCCCGTCGGAGGGTTCTAGACTTCTAGAGGAGATCCGGGACTTCATCTGGACGGTTCAATTGGAAGGTACGGGATGGTCCGCTTGGATGGTTTGGTTGGACGGTTTGGGAGTTGTAGCGGAAATCTGAAACTTCAACCAGAAGGTCCGGTTGGAGGGTTCAGGATTGTCCGGTTGGAGGGTTCGGGACTTGTAGAGGAGATGCGGAACTTCATCCGAACGGTTCGATTGGAAAGTCCGGGATGGTCCGGTTGGGGGGGTCTAGTACTGTCTGGTCGGAGGGTTTGGGACTTGTAGAGGAGATCCGGAACTTAATCCAGACGGTCGGTTGGAACGTCCGAGACTGTCCGGTTCGAGGGCCCGGGACGGTCAGGTCGGACGGTCCCGTCAGAGGGTTCTGGATTTGTAGGGGTGATCTGAAACTTCATCCGGACGGTTCGAATGGAAGGTCCGGGATAGTCCGGTTGGAGGGTTCGGGACTTGTAACGAAGAATTAGAACTTCAACCGGAAGGTCTGGTTGTAAGGTCTGGGACGGTCCGATTGGACGGTCCGATCGGAGGGTTCGGGACTTCTAGAGGAGATCCGTAACTTCATCCTAACAGTTCGTGGTTCCGGGACGGTCCGGTTGGAGGGTCCAGTACGGTCCGGTTGGACGGTCCCGTTGGAGGGTTCGGGACTTCTAGAGGAGATCCAGAATTTCATCTGGACCGTTCGGTTGGAATATCCTGGACGGTCCGTTTGGGGGGTCCGAGAAGGTCCAGTTGGACGGTCCCGTCGGAGGGTTCGGTACTTCTAGCGGAGATCCGGAACTTCATCCGGAAGATTCGGTTGGAAGGTCTGGCACGGTCTAGTCGAATGGTTTGGAACTTGTAGCGGATATTCGAAACTTCAACTGGTAGGTCCGGTTCGAGAGTCTGGGACGGTCCGGTTGGAGAGTCTGGGACGGAAGGTCGAAAGGTTCGGGCCTTCTAGCAGAGATCAGGAACTTCATCCGGATGGTTCGATTGGACGGTGCAGGACGGTCCGGCTGGGTTTACAGCATGGTCTGGTTGGACGGTCCGGTCGGAGGGTTCGGGACATGTCGAGGAGATCCGGAAAATCATCCGGACGGTTCAATCGGAAGGTCCGGGAAGGTCCGGTCGGAGGGGTTCGGGACTTCTAGCGGAGATCCGGAACTTCAATGGGAAAGTCCTCTTGTAGGGTTCGGGACGGTCCGGTTGAATGGTCCGGTCAGAGGGTTCTGGACTTCTAGAGGACGTCCGGAACTCCATCCGGACGGTTCGATTAGAAGGTCCGCGATGGTCCACTTGGACGGTCTGGTCGGAAATCCGGAACTTCAACTGGAAGGTCCAGTTGGAGGGTTCGGGATGGTCCGGTTGGACGGTCCGGTCGGAGGGTTCGGGACTTGTAGAGGAGATGCGGAACTTCATCCGAGCGGTTCGATTGGAAAGTCCGGGATGGTCCGGTTGGGGGGTCCGGTACTGTCCGGTTGGAGGATTCGGGACTTGTAGAGGAGATCCGGAACTTTTCATCCAGACGGTCGGTTGGAAGTTCCGGGGCTGTCCGGTTCGAGGGTCCAGGATAGTCCAGTTGGACGATCCCGTCGGAGGGTTCAGGACTTCTAGCTGAGCTCCGAAACTTCATCCGGACGGTTCAGTTGGTAGGTCCGGGACGGTCCGGTCGGAGGGTTCAGGACCTGTAGCAGAGATCTGGAACATCAACCGGAAGGTCCAGTTGGACAGTCTAGGACGGTCCAGTTGGGGGGTCCGGGACGGTCCATTTGGGGGGTTCAGGACCATTAGCATAGATCTTGAACATGAACTGAAAGGTCCAGTTGGACAGTGTGGGATGGTCCAGTTCGACGGTCCGGTCTGAGGGTTGGCACTTCTAGAGGAGATCCGAAACTTCACCCGAACGGTTCGATTGGACGGTCCGAGACGGTCCGGCTGGGGGATCCGGCACGGTCCGGTTTGACGGTCCAGTCGGAGGATTTGGCACTTGTAGGGGAGATCCGAAACTTCATCTGGACGGTTCAATTGGACGGTCCGGCATGGTCCGGACGGATGGTTCGGAACTTGTAGCTGACATTCAAAACTTCAACCGGTAGTTCCGGTTGGAGAGTCTGGGACGGTCCGGTCGGATGGTTCGGGATCTCCAGGAAGGTCCGGCACGGTCTGGTCGGATGGTTCGGGACTTGTAGCGGACATTCAAAACATCAATCGGTAGGTCTGGTTGGATAGTATAGGACGGTCCGGTTGGACGGTCCGGTCAGAGGGCTCGGGATATGTAGAGGAGATCCGGAATATCATCTGGACGGTTGACTCGGAAGGTCCGGGACGGTCCGGTCAGAGGGGTTCGAGACTTGTAGCGCAGATCTGGAACTTCAACGGGAAAGTCCTATTGTAGGGTCCGATCGGAGGGTTTTGGACTTCTAGAGGAGATCCGGAACTTCATCCGGACGGTTCGGTTGGAAGGTCCGAGACGGTCCACTTGGATGGTCCAGTCAGGGTGGTTCGGGACTTGTAGTGGAGATCCAGAACTTCAACGGGAAAGCCCTTTTGTAGGGTCTAGGATGGTACGGTTGGATGGTCGGGTCGGAGGGTTCTGGACTTCTAGAGGAGATCCGGGACTTCATCGGACGGTTCAGTTGAAAGGTCCGGGATGGTCCGCTTGGATGGTCTAGTCGGACGATTTGGGAGTTGTAGCAGAAATCTGAAACTTCAACCAGAAGGTCCGGTTGGAGGGTTCAGGACGGTTCGGTCGGAGGGTTCGGGACTTGTAGAGGAGATGCGGAACTTAATCCGAATGGTTCAATTGGAAGGTCCGGGACTGTCCGGTTCGAGGGCCCGGGACGGTCTTGTTGGACGGCCCCATCAGAGGGTTCTGGACTTGTAGGGGAGATCTGAAACTTCATCCGGACAGTTCGAATGGAAGATCCGGGATAGTCCGGTCGGATGGTTCGGGACTTGTAACGGAGAATTGGAACTTCAACCGGAAGGTCCGGTTGTAGGGTCCGGGACGGTCCGGTCGGAGGGTTCGGGACTTCAAGAGAAGTTCCATAACTTCATCCTAACAGTTCGTGGTTCCGGGACGGTCCGGTTGGAGGGTCCAGTACGGTCCGGTTGGACGGTCCCGTCGGTGAGTTCGGGACTTCTAGAGGAAATCTGGAACTTCATCCGGACCGTTCGATTGGAATGTCCTGGACGGTCCGTTTGGGGGGTCCGGGACGGTCCGGTTGGACGGTCCCGTCGGAGGGTTCGGTACTTCTAGCGGAGATCCGAAACTTCATCCGGACGGTTCGGTTGGAAGGTCCGGCACGGTCCCGTCGGATGGTTTGGAACTTGTAGCGGATATTCGAAACTTCAACCGGTTGGTCCGGTTGGAGAGTCTGGGACTGTCCGGTTGGATGGTCCGGTCGAAAGATTCGGGCCTTGTAGCGGAGATCAGGAACTTCATCCGGACGGTTTGATTGGACGGTCCGGCTGGGGCTACGACATGGTCCGGTTGGACGGTCCGGTCGGAGGGTTCGGGACATGTAGAGGTGATCCGGAAAATCATCCGGACGGTTCAATCGGAAGGTCCGGGAAGGTCCAGTCGGAGGGGTTCGTGACTTCTAGCGAAGATCCGGAACTTCAATGGGAAAGTCCTCTTGTAGGGTTCGGGATGGTCCAGTTGGATGGTCCTGTCGGAGGGTTCTGGACTTCTAGAGGACATCCGGAACTCCATCCGGACGGTTCGGTTAGAAGGTCCTCTATGGTCCACTTGGACGGTCTGGTCGGAAATCCGGAACTTCAACAGGAAGGTCCAGTTGGAGGGTTTGGGATGGTCCGGTTGGACGGTCCGGTCGAGGGTTCGGGACTTGTAGAGGAGATGCGGAACTTCATCCGAGCGGTTCGATTGGTAACTCCGAGGTGGTCCGGTTGGGGGGCCAGTACTGTCTAGTTGGAGGATTCGGGACTTGTAGAGGAGATCCGGAACTTTTCATCCGAACGGTCGGTTGGAAGTTCCGGGACTGTCCGGTTCGAGGGTCCAGGACAGTCCGGTTGGACGGTCCCGTCGGAGGGTTCAGGACTTCTAGCTGAGACCCAAAACTTCATCCGAATGGTTCGGTTGGTAGGTCCGGCACGATACGGTCGGAGGGTTCAGGACCTGTGCAGAGATCTGGAACATCAACCGGAAGGTCCGGTTGGACAGTCTAGGACGGTCCAGTTGGGGGGTCCGGGGTGGTCCGTTTGGGGGGTTCAGGACCATTAGCAGAGATCTCGAACATCAATCGGAAGGTCCAGTTGGACAGTCTGGGATGGTCCGGTTGGACGGTCCAGTCTGAGGGTTGGCACTTCTAGAGGAGATCCGAAACTTCACCAGAACGGTTCGATTGGACGTCCGGCTGGGGGATCCGGCACGGTCCGGTTTGACGCTCCAGTCGGAGGATTCGGCATTTGTAGGGGAGATCCGGAACTTCATCTGGACAGTTCAATTGGACGGTCTGGCATGGTCCGGACGGATGGTTCGCGACTTGTAGCTGACATTCAAAACTTCAACCGGTAGGTCCGGTCGGATGGTTCGGGACTTCTAGCAGAGATCCGGAACGTCATCTAGACGGTTTGATTGGAAGGTCCAGCACGGTCCGGTCGGATGGTTCGGGACTTGTAGCGGACATTCGAAACTTCAACCGGTTGATCCGGTTGGATAGTCTGGGACGGTCTGGTTGGACGGTCCGGTCGGAAGGTTTGGGACTTCTAGCAGAGATCCGGAACTTCATCCGGGCAGTTCGATTGGATGGTCCGGAACGGTCCGGCTGGCGCTCCTGGATGGTCCGGTTGGACGGTCCGGTCGGAGGGCTCGGGATATGTAGAGGAGATCCGGAATATCATCTGGACGGTTGACTCGGAAGGTCCGGGACGGTCCAGTCAGAGGGGTTCGGGACTTGTAGCGCAGATCTGGAACTTCAACGGGAAAGTCCTATTGTACGGTCCGGTCGGAGGCTTTTCGACTTCTAGAGGAGATCCGAAACTTCATTCGGATGGTTCGGTTGGAAGGTCCGAGATGATCCAGTTGGACGGTCCAGTCAAGGGGGTTCGGGACTTGTAGCGGAGATCCAGAACTTCAACGAGAAAGCCCTGTTGTAGGGTCCGGGACGGTACGGTTGGATGGTCCGGTCGGAGGGTTTTGGAGTTCTAGAGGAGATCTGGTACTTCATCCGGACGGTTCAGTTGGAAGGTCCGGGATGGTCCGCTTGGATGGTCTCGTCGGACGGTTCGGGAGTTGTAGCGGAAATCTGAAACTTCAACCAGAAGGTCCGGTTGGAGGGTTCGGGACGGTTCGGTCGGAGGGTTTGGGACTTGTAGAGGAGATGCGGAATTTCATCTGAACGGTTCGATTGGAAAGTCCGGGATGGTCCGGTTGGGGGTCCGGTACTGTCTGGTCGGAGGGTTCAGGACTTGTAGAGGAGATCCGCAACTTAATCCGGATGGTCGGTTGGAACGTTCGGGACTGTCTGGTTCGATGGCCCGGGACGGTCTGGTTGGACGGTCCCGTCAGAGGGTTCTGGACTTGTAGGGGAGATCTGAAACTTCATCCGGACGGTTCGAATGGAAGGTTCGGGATAGTCCGGTTGGAGGCTTCGGGACTTGTAACGGAGAAATGGAACTTCAACCGGAAGGTCCAGTTGTAGGGTCCTGGACGGTCCGATTGGATGGTCCGGTCGGAGGGTTCGGGACTTGTAGAGGAGATCCGTAACTTCATCCTAACAGTTCGTGGGTCCGGGACGATCCGATTGGAGGGTCCAGTACGGTCCGGTTGGACGGTCCCATCGAAGGGTTCGGGACTTCTAGAGGAGATCCGGAACTTCATCCGGACCGTTCGATTGGAATGTCCTAGACGGTCCATTTGGGGGGTCCGGGACGGTCCGGTTGGACGGTTCCGTCGGAGGGTTCGGTACTTCTAGCGGAGATCCGAAACTTCATCCGGACGGTTCGGTTGGAAGGTCCGGCACGGTCCGGTCGGATGGTTTGGAACTTGTAGCGGATATTCGAAACATCAACCGGTAGGTCAGGTTGGAGAGTTTGGGACGGTCCGGTTGGAAGGTCCGGTCGAAAGGTTCGGGCCTTGTAGCGGAGATCAGGAACTTTATCTGGACGGTTTGATTGGCAGGTCCAAGACGGTCCAGTTGGGGCTACGGCATGGTCCGGTTGGACGGTCGGTGGAGGGTTCGGGACATGTAGAGGAGATCCAGAAAATCATCCGGACGGTTCAATCGGAAGGTCTGGTCGGAGGGGTTCGGGACTTCTAGCGGAGATCCGGAACTTCAATGGGAAAGTCCTCTTGTAGGGTCCGCGAAGGTCCGGTTGGATGGTCCGGTCAGAGGGTTCTGGACTTCTAGAGGACATCCGGAACTCCATCCGGACGGTTCGGTTAGAAGGTCCGCGATGGTCCACTTGGACGGTCTGGTCGGAAATCCGGAACTTCAACTGGAAGGTCTAGTTGGAGGGTTCGGGATGGTCCGGTTGGACGGTCCGGTCAGAGGGTTCGGGACTTGTAGAGGAGATGCGGAACTTCATCCGAGCGGTTCGATTGGAAAGTCCGAGATGGTACGGTTGGGGGGTCCGGTACTGTCCGGTCGGAGGATTCGGGACTTGTAGAGGAGATCCGAAACTTTTCATCCGGACGGTCGATTGGAAGTTCCGAGGCTGTCCGGTTCGAGGGTCCAGGACAGTCCGGTTGGATGGTCCCGTCGGAGGGTTCAGGACTTCCAGCTGAGATCCGAAACTTCATTCGGACGGTTCGGTTGGTAGGTACGGGACGGTCCGGTCGGAGGGTTCAGGACCTGTAGCAGAGATCTGGAACATCAACCGGAAGGTCTGGTTGGATAGTCTAGGATGGTCCAGTTGGGGGGGTCCGGGACGGTCCGTTTGGGGGGTTCAGGACCATTAGTAGTGATCTGGAACATCAACCGGAAGGTCCAGTTGGACAGTCTGGGACGGTTCGGTTGGACGGTCCGGTCTGAGGGTTGGCACTTCTAGAGGAGATCTGAAACTTCACCCGAACGGTTCAATTGGACGGTCCGGGACGGTCCGGCTGGGGGATCCGACACGGTCCGGTTTGACGGTCCAGTTGGAGGATTCGGCACTTGTAGGGGAGATCCGGAACTCCATCTGGACGGTTCGATTGGAACGTCCGGGATGGTCCGGTCGGAGGGTTCGGGACTTGTAGAGGAGATCTAGAACTTCATCCGGACGGTCGGTTGGAAGTTCTGGGACTGTCCGGTTCGAGGGTCCGGGACGGTCCCGTCGGAGGGTTCGGGGCTTCTAGCGGAGATCCAGAACTTCATCTGGACAGTTCGGTTGGAAGGTCCGGGACCGTCCGGTCGGAGGGTTCGGGACTTGTAGCGGAGATCCAGAACATCAACCGAATGGCCCGGTTGTAGAGTCTGGGACAGTCTGGTTGGACGGTCCGGTCGGAGGGTTCGAAACTTCATCTGGACGGTTCCATTGGACGGTCTGGGACGGTCCGGCTGTGGGGTCCTGGACGGTCCGGCTGGACGGTCCAGCAGAGGGTTCAGTACTTCTAGAGGAGATTTAGAACTTAATCCGGACAGTTCGATTGGAAGGTCCGGGACGGTCCGGTTGGAGGGTCCGGGACGGTCCGATCGGAGGGTTCGGGACTTCTAGAGGAGATCCCGAACTTCATCCAGACAGTTCGATTGGAAGATCTAGGACAGTCCGGTTGGACTGTCCCGTTGGAGGTTTCGAGACTTCTAGCGGACATACGGAACTTCATCTGGATGGTTCGATTGGAAGATCCGGGACGGTCTGATTAGGGGCTCCAGGACGGTCCGGTTGGACGGTCCCGTCGGAGGTTTTGGGAGTTGTATCGTAGATCCAAAACTTCAGCTGAACGGTTCGGTTGGAAGGTCCGGGATGGTCCGCTTGGACGGTCTGGTCGGACGGTTCGGGACTTTTAGCGGAAATCCGGAACTTCAACCGGGAGGTCCGTTGGAGGGTCTGGGACGTCCGATTGGACGGTCCGGTCGGAGGGTTCGGAACTTGCAGAGGAGATGCGGAACGTCATCCGAACGGTTCGATTGGAAAGTCCGGGACGGTCCGGTTGGGGGGGTCCAGGACGGTCTGGTCGGAGGGTTCGGGACTTGTAGTGGAGATCCAGAGCTTTAGCCAGACGGTTTGAGTGGAAGGTCCGGGACTGTCCGGTCGGAGGTTTGGGGACTTGTAGAGGATATCCGGAACTTCATCCGGACGGTCGGTTGGAAGGTCTGGGACTGTCCGGTTTGAGGGTCCGGGACGGTCCATTTGGATGGTCCCGTCGGAGGGTTCGGGTCTTCTAGCGGAGATCCGGAACTTCATCCAAACGGTTCGGTTGGTAGGTCCGGGATGGTCCGGTCGGAGCATTCCGGACCTGTAGCGGAGATCTAGAACATCAGCCGGAAGGTCTGGTTGGGGGTCCGGGACGGTCTAGTTGGGGGGTTCAGGACCTGTAGTAGATATCCGGAACATCAACTGGAAGGTCCGGTTGGACAGTCTGGGATGGTCCGGTCTTAGGGTTCGGCACTTCTACAGGAGATCTAGAACTTCACCTGGATGGTTTGATTGGACGGTCCGGGACAGTCCAGCTGAGGGGTCCGGCACAGTCCGGTTGGACGGTCCAGTCGGAGGGTTCGGGACTTGTAGGGAAGATCCGGAATTTCATTCGGACGGTTCGATTGGAAGGTCCGAGACGGTCCGATCGGAGGGTTCGGGACTTGTAGCGGAGAATCAGAACTACAACTGGAAGGTCCGGTTGTAGGATCCGGGATGGTCTGGTTGGATGGTCCGGTCGGAGGGTTCGAGACTTCTAGAGGAGATCCGGAACTTCATCCTGACAGTTCAAGGGTCCGGGAAGGTCCGATTGGACGGTCCCGTCAAAGGGTTCGGGACTTCTAGAGGAGATGGCAACCAGCCTACAAACAAGAATGGAGATGCGAAGTTGCTGTGAAGCTATTTCAAGACATTGAAGCCACTATGATGAATTATGAAGATTTGAACGAATAATACAAACTTCCAACATGTATTTTTCGTCCATACCAATCCATAGGTGTTGCACCACCTTATTTTTGGGAAAGACCCATGTATTTTCAGAATTAGGCAAATTAGGCAAGTCTTAGAGTCCGTATACGAGGACAGCTGCATTTTGGAGTTGGATTCAGCCACCCTACCCATAGCTGGCCTGAATCCACCTCTCCTCACCTCTTTAAATACCCTTGTGTGCCCCCTAAAAACCACGGGTTTTCATTGAGTTGTTTAGCTACTGCTACATTATCGCATCTACAAGTCGTGTAGGACTACCGTCTTGTTTAGATCGCCAGTGGAATCCCAATATACTTTCTTGTATCTCTTGTGCCAATTTAATACTTGCAATTTCAGATTGCAATTTGTCATTGTTCTTGCTGGTTCTTCGGTTGCTTGCAGGAACTCAAACTTCATTGTTCAGGTTGATCGCGCTTTCGGCAAGGTCAATAACCATCGGAGGTTGGTTTAGTGATTGCTAAGGCGTATCGTTGCGTACGATATAGTCGGATCGTCAAGGTCAAATTCCACCAAACCGTTATTTATCTTCGTCTCACCAGAAGATGGGGGACACCGTCTCATCAAGTGGTATCAGAGCTCAGGTTGATCGGTGAGATTTATCGTTTTCCTAGTTAGATCTTTTTTTACCTATTGTCCAGAAAAAGCCTATAAAAAATAGTAGATTGGTTTCCCCACTATCAAACCTCTCCGAGCCATTGCATCTTTCTTTTCAGTAATTTTTTTGCATTGTTGAATTCGTGGTTGCATCGTCGTGTCACATTGCTGGTTACAGTTAGATCTGGTGTCTAGTTAATCATGTCTAGTTCATCTTGCCATTGACACCCTTGTAGAAGTCGCCAAACTCCTGCCACGGCTAGAAAAATAGTAGATTTTGCAGCCACGGCAGAGGATAGCTCTTTCCCAGAGGCTCGGACTTTTTCGGAAGCTCCAACATTTACGGAGGATTTGACTTTCCCTCCAACTTCCATCTCGTGTGGGAACAGAAGGTGAATTCGAATCTTTCGAGTTCAATCCCGGAGGCTCCGGGAACGTTCGCACTTTCTAGAGTCTAAGCTCGGTTCCTCTCAGTTCAACTCCCGGAGGCTCCGACTTTTCCGGAAGCTCCGACATTTCCGGAGGAATCGACTTCCCCTCCGACTTCCATCTCGTGCGGGAACAGAAGGTGAATTCAGATCTTCTGAGTTCAATCCCGGAGGCTCCGGGAATGTTCGCACTTTCCAGAGGCTAAGCTCGGTCCATCAAATTCGTATGAAATTGGGTGATGAATGGAAAACAGCTTTCAAAACTAAATTTGGATTATATGAGTGGTTAGTTATGCCTTTTGGATTGACTAATGCACCCAGCACTTACATGCGATTAATTAATGAGGTTTTGTGAGCATTCATAGGACGATTTGTGGTAGTATACTTAGATGATATTCTCATTTACAGCAAGTCAATAGATGAGCACCTAGGCCATTTACATGCTGTTTTTAATGCTTTACGAGATGCACAATTATTTGGCAACATCGAGAAGTGCACCTTTTGCACGGGTCGAGTCTCTTTTCTTGGCTATGTTGTGACCCCTCAAGGAATTGAAGTTGACAAAGCCAAGGTCGATGCGATAAAGAGTTGGCCGACTCCTAAAACGGTCACACAAGTAAGGAGTTTTCTCGGACTTGCTGGTTTCTATCGGCGGTTCGTGAAGGATTTCAGCACCATTGCAACGCCGCTCAACGTGCTTACAAAGAATGACGTACCTTTTGTTTGGAGCGACGCATAAGAAGAAGCCTTCATAATATTAAAACATAAGTTAACACATGCCCCCTTTTTGCAACTCCCTGATTTTAACAAGATGTTCGAGCTTGAATGTGATGCTAGTGGGATAGGGCTTGGTGGTGTTTTATTACAAGAAGGAAAACCTGTAGCTTACTTTAGTGAAAAACTCAGTGCGTCTAGTCTGAATTATTCAACTTATGACAAAGAACTTTATGCTCTAGTTTGGACTTTAGAAACATGGCAACATTATTTGTGGCCCAAGGAGTTCATCATACATTTTGATGAACTCCTTGGGCATGCTAAGTGGATTGAGTTCATTGAGTCTTTCTCTTATGTCATCAAACACAAAAGGGTAAAAAAAATGTTATTGCTGATGCATTGTCACGTCATTATACCATGCTTTCCCAACTTGACTTCAAAATTTTTGGTTTAAAGACATCAAAGATCAATATGTGCATGATGCTGAATTCAAAGATGTATTGCAGAATTGTCGAGAAAGGTGATGCGGGAAAGATAATGAATGATAGCATTCATCATGCATATGATAAACCGAGGACGGTTTGTTTTGAAGAAAGGGAGGATGATGCGGGCACATCAGTGATCATTTGTATTTATCAACATAACTTTTTATGTTGGAAAGAAGTGCTAAGCCTCGTTGATAAATATTATCAGGTGGATTCAATTAACACTTGTCTTATACATTTCATATATCGAGAGGCCGAGCTACTACTTTACTTCTATGATATCTGCAGGACACTTGTTGAGCTATACACGTCCAAAGTGAAGATGAGATGTGCTGGCGTCTAGCGGGAGGAGAGAGAGGAAGAAATGCGGCATAAGTCAAAATACACATGTGTCTACATATATATTTGGAACGTATATCGAGTCTACTTTTCAACGAATCAAATGGTGCACGATTTGGAGCTTCATAGAGAAAGTTATGGACATGGAAGTAAAGGTTGCACGAGCTGTCTCAAACTGCACACAAGAATTGATATACTTGAAGAATCCGGAGCTTATATGGCAAGTATTGGTGGAACCCTATACTACTACAACCATCCAAAGGTTACTAATGCCATCCTTATCTGGTTCCACTCGGATTGGGGCGAAAAAGGCAAGGAAATAGAAGATGGAAAGAATTAGGGTTGATTCGGATTCGGTTCGGATCAGCCAGGAGGTCCGAATTAAAAACAGCCATAGTTTCCTCATACGAACTCCAAAATAGGCAAATGAGTACTTGTTGGAAAGCTAATTCCAAGCACTTTCCAATTCGTATACACCTGTCTACAGATTCCTTTTGGTCTGTCCGCAATCATCAAAACAATTCGGAGGTTGTATCTGTTCTTTTCCAAATAGAGTCCTATAACTTAGGGAAGTTAGAGTTAGGTTGGATTTCGACCCTAACACTAGGGTGGATGTCCTAGAGTCTATATATACTGTTGTACTCGTGGCTTTTAGCCTCAGACCACTTTATGCATAAGGATTGAAACATAGCTATTGCTTGTTCTTTCAAACCAGCATTCATGTGAGGATAACTGAGAGAGAATTAGGCGATCGCGTTTGTTCTGCAATTCAAGGTCGAGCCGTCGTTTCGTTGGGAATTGGGGACTTGGTGATCGTTGTTCGTGGTCTCACGATGATCATCTACCGGTGTGTTTGGGCGTTTTCCGAAGAGTTGAGGGTTCATGCGTTGGCACGAGTCCACGGTTCCTCGCTGAGAAGATCGGGCCACCCCGTATCATCATGGTATCAGATTCTAGGGCCACTTGGTGAGAGATCTTTACCCGTTGTTTTCGACATCTAGTTTTTGTCCTATACACCCAGAAAAAGCCTACAAAAATATTTGTCTTTTGCCGTAGTTTTACTTCTGCAATTTTCGTGCGTTGTGTTAGGTTCACTTTACTAGATTATAGTGTCAAGTTGCTGACCTTGTTCCTTTTGCATCACTTCATCATTATTTTTGTTTCCAATCTGTTTGGTCCTTTCGTGTGTCTTTGGTGTCCGAATCACGTGTTTCTTGATCCATTCGAACGCTTGTGTTGTCTACTTGTTGTTTGTGTCATCAAAACCAGAAATTACAAAAAAAAATTAGCCACAAAATTTTGGAACCATCTTGCTGCATTGTTATTGAAATCCACCATCTTTGTGCTACCTTTTTCACCTATTGAGACTAGCTATAGATTTGCTCGAGGGACTGCTCATTGTTTAGGTTGTGCATCCTAAATTTTGTTTCATCAAGTTATTGTGCTCCCCACTGTTTTGGACGTTTGTTGGCCAAAGAAAAAAAACAAAAAAGAAGAACAACAAAAAAGACAAGAAAAGGAAACAAAAAGTGGCCAAGTTCTATTATCATATCAAGTGCTATCTTATTTGGGGGTGCATATCATTCAATTTTGTTTTGCACAAGTAGTTGAGCAATCTTGTACCTTCTTCTTTCATATTTGAGCAATAGCTAGCGTCTCTCCTTGAACTGTTGCAATACGAGCTTTGCCGACACTCTAAATTTTTATAGCTCATTCTTTTGATTGCAATAGTCCTATTATCTTTGTGCGTGTGTTGCTGTCCACTCTTCACTTATAATTATCGATTAGAAACTAGGCATTGTGGTTTGGTGATTTGTGATCTAATTCGACAATCGAGGGTCAGAATTTCATAGGGTTTCCCCACCAAGCTCCACCTACATCCGTGTTGTGTGCTACCTTGCTCTCGGTTACGCTCATACATTACTTGGTATTTGTTTATTCGCTGCCATCATTGTAAGTTTGCTATATCTCTAATTCACTTCGGAACGGTAAGCTTGCCTTGTTTCAGAATAGTGAGTTGTGAGTGTTGAGAGTTTGCACTTCTATATCTACATATACTTTTCACTTGGTGTTTTCCACCTTTGGTTATGTCAGGAGAAGAGGTAAACATTCCTATGTTTACAGGAAGTCCGAATGCAGAGGAATATATTACATGGGAGCTAAATGTTGATGAGCTTTTCCACTTGACCCACTATTTAGAGGAGCGCAAATTGCACCTTGCATCCAATGGTTTGGCTGCTTACGGCAAACATTGGTGGGAGCAAGTTGTCCGCCTACGTACTGAGCGTCATGACTTGCCGATTTTCACTTGGGATGACATGAGGCGTGAGCTACATGCACGTTTTATACCTCGCCACAAGCACTTCCTATATGGGAGGTTGCGACAAGAGTTCCAATACAATGCTGTTGATCAACATATCAAGAAGACGGAGCTTGGGATGTTCCCTTCCATCAATAAGACGAGTGCTGCCCATCTATTACCAGTGGCACAAAATATGAGCATGGTTGATGGCAAGCACACCATTGTGGGCCCTTGTTCTATTTCGAAAGTTGATATGCATCAAAACCCATGTGAGGATGAGAGCCACATAGCCAAATTGAGCGAGAGTGATGTTATACAGAGTGAGATGTGTGATTCCACCACATGTGAGGTTGAGAGCACACATCTTCAGAGTGTGAGTGTAATACCAGAAAAATTGAGTTTAGTAGATGAAAGCATATGTGAGGATATTTCTACTAATATAATCATCTCTACTTCTGGTGTTGTTTCTTGTAATACGTAGGTTGCTTTTGAAGAAAGGGAGCTACAAGAAACACAACCTTCATTAGCTGAGGAGATTTTTGAGGTACCTACATCATCCGAGGAGAACAATAATGCACATGGTACTAATCCAATAACACAACAAGAAATGAAGAACATTTGTGAGTATATACCCGCTATAGTTAATTCTAATGAGTTACCTTGTGCAACAATTGAACAACCATGTGATAAATTGCGTGCTTCTAATTTTGAACATCTAGTGCTAATTACACATAAGGAAGTGCTAGCTCACATTTCCCCTGTTGATGTTCTATACAATATCATGCTTGATGAGCCTGTTAGTTTGGAATGTGCTATGGATAAGTTTTCTGCCATTTCATCATTCACATCCTTATCTAGCACTTACTCCTACCATTATAAATTCACTTTTATTGGTGAGTATGGTGTCGATGATCAATTTCTTGTTTATAAAATTTGCATAACTTGTGATCATCTTGCTGAATTGAGGTGTAGTATTTTGGGAACTAATAATTGTGTGCCGAAGCTTATTCCATGTGTTATAACATCCAATTTTCATGATACTTCTGACAATAAGCACCTGCTGCATGATTGTTCGCATTTTTGTCCATTGCCTTGTATTACAAATCAACATCTTGTATTTGATGAGTGGAAACCAATTCGATTGATATCACCTTTGTTGGAATGGTTTAATCTTGCTCGCTTAAAATCTGCTCATCTAAATGAGCTATGTTTGCTGGAAAAAGTTGACATTATGCCCATATATGCTATTGATCGCGGATTACAATACATGAGTTTTTGTTTCCAGGAAGGGGCAATTCTATGTGCTTTACTTATATTTGCAAGTTAAGTTGTAAACTGAACATGAGAGTTATTCTACTATGTACTTCACTTATAATTGCAATTTGAGTTGCAACATTCTGAGAAAAGATGCCTTGCCGAATCGGGTTGCTCATTTTCTCCTGTTCAGCTTCCACGAGTGCTTTCAAACCAACTTCCTACTTTGGTTATTGCCATACAAAAATACATCTGTTGGAATCTACTTGGTATTATATCCTTCATTGTTGCTATGTAATTTGTATACGAAATCAAAAGAACATTGAAATCTGGGATGTCTACATATATGTTGCATACAGATTGTCCTCTTTGTTTCTTGCATCTCCAGCTTGCCAAAAGCCGAGGATGGCTTTTCTTGAAGAAAGGGAGGATGATGCGGGAAAGATAATGAAAGATAGCATTCATCATGCATACGACAAACCGAGGATGGTTTGTTTTGAAGAAAGGGAGGATGATGCGGGCACATCAGTGATCATTTGTATTTATCAACATAACTCTTTATGTTGGAAAGAAGTGCTAAGCCTCGTTGATAAATATTATCAGGTGGATTCAATTAACACTTGTCTTACACACTTCATATATCGAGAGGCAGAGCTACTACTTTACTTCTATGATATGTGCAGGACACTTGTTGAGCTATACAAGTCCAAAGCGAAGATGAGATGTGCTGGCGTCCAACGGGAGGAGAGGGAGGAAGAATTGCGGCATAAGTCAAAATACACAAGTGTCTACATACATATTTAGAACGTATATCGAGTCTACTTTTCAACGAATCAAATGGTGCACGATTTGGAGCTTCATAGAGAAAGTTATGGACATGGAAGTAAAGGTTGCACAAGCTGTCTCAAACTGCACATAAGAATTGACATACTTGAAGAATCCGGAGCTTATATGGTAAGTATTGGTGGAACCCTATACTACTACAACCATCCAAAGGTTACTAAGGCCATCCTTATCTGGTTCCACTTGGATTTGGGGCGAAAAAGGCAAGGAAATAGAAGATGGAAAGAATTGGGGTTGATTCGGATTCGGTTCGGATCAGCCAGGAGGTCCGAATTTAAGATAGCCATAGTTTCCTCATATAAACTCCAAATTAGGCAAATGTGTACTTGTTGGAAAGCTAATTCCGAGCACTTTCCAATGAGTATATGCCCGTCTACACATTCCTTTTGGTCTGTCCGCAATCATTAAAACAATTCGGAGGTTGTATCTGTTCTTTTCCAAATAGAGTCCTATAACTTAGGGAAGTTAGAGTTAGGTTGGATTTCAACCCTAACTCTAGGGTGGACGTCCTAGAGTCTATATATACTGTTGTACTCGTGGCTTTTAGCTTCAAACCACTTTATGCATAAGGATTGAAACATAGCTATTGCTTGTTCTTTCAAACCAGCGTTCATGCGAGGATAGCTAAGAGAGAATTAGGCAATCGTGTTTGTTCTGCAATTCAAGGTCAAGCCATCGTTCCGTTGGAAATTGGGGGCTTGGCGATCGTTGCTCGTGGTCTCACGACAATCATCTACCGGTGTGTTTGGGTGTTTTTCCGAAGAGTTGAGGGTTCGTACATTGGCGCGAGTGTTCAGCTAGCGAGATCATCTATTAATTCCATTTATCCACGGTTCCTCGCCGAGAAGATCAGGCCACCCCGTATCAAAATGAGTAGTACGTGACAAGAGGACAACAGATGGCCCTCCAACGGAGTCTTCGCAACACCGTGGAGAATTTGAGGAATGACATGACTTAACAGTTGGGCGTCATGAGGACAATCATTGTGCGAGAGGTTGTTCAAGCTCTTTGAGGCCAACTTCCAGAGGCGGAGGTTGATGAAGAAGAACCCTCGATGAGACCGATGCCGAGATGGCAGCTCAGCGAGCTCAAGCACGAGAAGCTTCAAGACATCGAGCGCCCATCCTGTCAACAAGAACCTGAACCCGAGTCCCCACCGATGGGTCACGGGGCCACGGGAGGTCAAGGAGCCATCAAAGGCGAAATGAAGACCAAGGAGAAACCTCGGAAGGAGACTCGAGTGTTCGTCCCCAAGCTGAACCACGACATCGATGACTTCAAGGAGGTGAAGTCAATTGGTGGCGGGTTCACCATGAAGACGGCGATGAGAAGTTCAGCAAGCTCAAGTTCGCCATGCCCAAGTTCTCCGGTGACGCCATTGACTCGGAGGAGTACCTCACTTGGGAGCTCAAGGTGGACAAGGTCTTCAGGATGCATAACTACTCCAAAGAGAAGAAGGTGGCCATGGCCTCTCTCAAGTTTGATAGGTATGCGCTTATTTGGAGGGAATAAGTCCAAAACCAGCGTGAAGAACATGGGGAGCAACCGTCATGACTTGGAGAGGGATGAAAAAGGAGATGCGAGCACGCTTTGTGCCCAAATACTACAAGCGTGACCTCTTTAAGAAGCTTCAAGAACTCAAGCAAGGAAGCCGAACTGTTGAAGAGTACTTCAAAGAGATGGAGACTGCCATGATTTGAGCCAACATCCAAAATAGAAGAGCAAACCATGACCCGTTTCCTGGCTGGGTTGAACCACCCCATCAAGCGCATCACCGACTATCAACCATACAACACTGTGGTGGAGTTAGTGCACCAAGCTATCAAAAGCAGAACGCCAAGTGCAAGAAGATGCCCGTTACTACAAGACTTCAACATACGCTCCAAGAGCTACTTCATACACTTCACGCACCACACCATATGCTCCACGTCCAACTCCAAACACAAGAAGTATTCCTCGAGCTACAACAACCAAGACGGAGAGCTATGTTGGTGGTGGGGGTGCAAGTGTTTGCCCATCAACAAACAGAAGCTGCCCCTCAACTACCTACTCCAAGGGGGAACGGCTCCAAGCATGGTCTCTACCGGCAAGTCATGAGACATCATATGCTTCAAGTGCCAAGGTCGAGGTCATATGCAAAAGGAGTGTTCCAATGCTCGTGTCATGTTGATCACCGAAGAGGGAGCATATGAATCGGCAAGTGAAGGAGAAATTGATGCTATTCATGAGGTTGGCAAGATTTGAGCAAGAAGGAGAAGATGAAGAAAAACAAGAGCGGATCTATTGTGAGATCGAGGCGGGACCATCCCTCGTCATCACCAAGAAGATCCTCACCGTCCAACTCAAGATGCGCCTGAACAAAGGTGCAACCTCTTCTAAACCAAAGCCGCAATCGATGGCAAAACCATCAAAGTCATCATCGATGGGGGAAGTTGTCACAACTTGGCAAGTCAAGAGCTATGTTCCAAGCTAGGCTTGAAGTACAAGAAGCACCCACATCCCTACCATGTGCAATGGTTGAGTGATAGTGGCACCGTCAAGATCCAAGATTAGAGCCTACCAAGACACAGTGGAGTGTGATGTGGTACAAATGACAGTGTGCCACCTCCTTTTGGGACGCCCATGGCAATACGACCGAGCGGCACGCCACGACGGTCACACCAATGAGTACATGATGAGGACATCCCTAGTTCTTTACCATTTTCTCCCATTGACGATGTTGCTGTACAAGACAAATCCAATGAAATCAGAATTGGCCCAATCACAAGAGCACGTGCAAAGCTGCTAGAACAACAGGTGAATTCACTCCTCGTTGAATCTGATATTTGTGTTAATGAGAATTTTATACTGCCTAAATCTTTGCATTTATGTATAATCAGATTTGAAAAAGAAGCAAGCTTGGCACGTGGAGGAGAAGAATTGCAGCAAGAACATCCATTACTGATTTCCAATATCAGCAAGTGCGCGAGGGAGGAGAGGGAAGAATAGTTACAGCACAAGTCCATGATTTGAGAATCCACGAAGGAAGTTATGGCGATCCGGACAGTGCACAGACATGGACACAACTAGCCACATGCAGATATTTGAACGAAGATATTTCTTAGTAGCTTGTTGGCTAAGCCAATAAAATCCAATTTGGATTCTTATAGCTTGTGGCTAAGCCAACTTTCTTTGACTGTAGCACCGACACACTGTAGCACGCGGTACTGTAGCACCGACACACTGTAGCACGTGGTGTACTGTAGCACACGGTTTACTGTAGCACCATCTTAGTTTTCCTATAAATAGGGAGGGTCACTCCCATATGTAGGGGACCAACGTTATAGATTAAACTCATTTCTGTTGAACTGCTGTAAGTATTCATCTGAAATCATATTCCTCTTTGTTGCGATCAGGAGTATTTACCCTCACACCACTTTATTGCGATCTGGTGTTTTACCTTCTGAAAGTTCAAGTGTGATCTGTCGTTCCACTGGGAATTGGTAGATTGCAAACCGCTTCGTGGTCGGCGGCTACGTGCGCAAGCGTGTGGTGTTGCGAATATCCATAGGGTTGAAGATCCGTCGCATTGGCAACGGGGGAACAGCCGGAGAGTTCGTCGGCGTCTCGCGAGTTATCAATACATCTACCCTCAGCTCACTGAGAAGATCAGGCCACCCCTTATCAGTACATCTTCCGGTGGCACCATAAGGAGTATGTGCTTCGGCCCATGACGCCAAGTCAAATCATTGCCGACAATGCTCAAAAGTTAGCAAGACTTCAAGAGGAGAAGAAGAGAAGTGAGCGAGAGAGCTTCATCTTGAGTGACTCCCACAAAAAGGTGAGCGAGAGCCACAAGCTCAAAATAAGAGAAAAGAGCAATAGTGAGAATGGAGGCTTACTGATGTTAGCTACCAAAGCAGAGATGAGAAGAGTGATGAGTCACTCACCTATGCTACACTTTGTGCTTGTGTGCAAAGATGGAGATGTTTTGACTAATGATTCACCCCCATTTTCTAGTGCCATCTCTCGAGTTTTGCACGAGTTCACGGATGTCTTCCCCGATGAGGTGCCGGCGGGACTACCACCCATTCGAGGCATTGAGCACTGCATTGACCTCATTCCAGGAGCACCACTTCCCAACCGACCTCCTTACTGTGCCAACCCCGAGGAGACCAAGGAAATTCAACATCAAGTACAGGAGCTACTTGACAAGGGGTATGTTCGTGAAAGCTTAAGCCCATGCACCGTCCCAGTTATTCTTGTTCCCAAGAAGGATGGTTTTTGGCGCATGTGTGTTGACTATCAAGCCATCAATAATATCACCGTGCATAGCCACCGTGCGTTATCGTCACCCTATTCCTAGACTAGATGATATGCTTGATGAGCTTAGTGGTGCTACAATCTTCTCAAAAATTGACTTAAAGAGTGGTTATCACCAAATAAGAATGAATGAAGGAGATGAATGGAAAACTGTAGAGGAGATCTGGACCTTCTTCCGGACGGTCCGTTTGGATGGCTCGGCGCGGTCCGTTTGGATGGTCCGGTTGGAGGATCGGGACTTCTAGAGGTGATCCGGACCTTCTTTCGGACGAACCGTTTGGAGGGTTCGTAACGGTCCATTTGTACGGTCTGATCGGAGGGTTCGGGACTTCTAGAGGAGATCTGGACCTTCTTCCGGACAGACCATTTGGAGCATTCAGGCCGGTCCGTTTCAACGGTCTGATGAGACGGTGGCCCGATCTTTCGATGAGACGAGGGTAAACTATCGATTTGGTGGAGTTTGACCTTGACGATCCGACTATACCGTATGCGACGATACACCTTAGTAATTGCTAAACCAACCTCTGATGGTTATTGACCTCGCCGTAGGCACAATCAACCTGAACAACGAAGTTCGAGTTCCTGCAAGCAACCGAAGAACTAGCAAGAACAATGATGAATTGCAATTTGAAATTGCAAGTATTAAATTGGCACAAGAATAGCAGAAAGTATATTGGGATTCCACTGGCGATCTAAACAAGGCAATAGTCCTACACGACTTGTAGATGCGATAATGTAGCAGTAGCTAAACAACTCAATGAAACCCAAAACTAAAGGGTGAATCCTAGGGGGTATATAAAGAGAAGATGTGATCTGTTTCAGAGATAGTCCCAAATTTTTTTGGCTGTTGCGGTCGGCTCATAAGGAATTCGGAAATGGGTTTGGATAGGTTGGAAAGAGCACAAGATAAGCTTTCCAGAGAGTTTAAGTTCACTCAAATCGGAGCAATCCGAATCAGAGTCCAGATCTTGTGGGACTATCTCTAGCTCTTCTTGGACCAAAAGTGACGTGGGAAGACTCCTTGTACAGCACCAATTCATGTGGGGACATCCTCATTGACACATGAACTTCATTCCTTCCTTCTCCCGAGAGTTTGAACTTGAATCCTCGCTTGTTCTTGACGATCTTGACGAACCGCCGTTTGTTCTTTATAGCTCGAGCAGCGGATGTAGTTGAAGTAGTGGAAGTAGAGGTGGCAGTGGGTATATCCATGGGGGCCATGTCCTCATCACAGTCCGGTCGGACGGTTTGGGGCATCTAGACGAGATCTGGACCTTCTATCGGACAGACCGCTCGGGGGGTTCGGGACGATCCATTTGGACGATCCGGTCAGAGGGTTTGGGACTTCTAAAGGAGATCCTGAACTTCTTCTGGACAGACCGTTTGGATGGTTCGGCATGGTCCGACTGGACGGTCCGGCCGGAGGGTTCGGCACATCTAGAGAAGATCCGGACCTTCTTCTGGACAGATTGTTTGGATGGTTCGGCACGGTCTGTTTGGACGGTCTAGTCAGAGGGTTCGGGACTTCTAGAGGAGATCCGGACCTCCTTCCGGACGGACTGTTTGGAGGGTTCGGGACGCTCCGTTTGGACGGACCGGCTGAAGGGTTCGGGACATCTAGAGGAGATCTGGACCTTCTTCCGGATGGACCGTTTGGAGCGTTCCGGCCGATCCGTTTGGACGGTCCGGTCGGATGGTTTGGCACTTCTAGAGGAGATCCGGACCTTCTTTCGGACGGACCGTTTGGTGGGTTCGAGACGGTCCGGTCGGAGGGTTCGGGAATTCTAGAGGAGATCCGGAACTTCTTCCGGACGGACCGTTTGGATGGTTCGGTACAGTCCGTTTGGACGGTCTGGTCGGAGGGTTCGGGAGAGCTAGAGGAGCCCCGGACCAACTTCCAGAGGACCATTCTGAGCGTTCGGGCCGGTCGGTTTCGACGGTCCGGTCGGAGGGTTCAGGACTTCTAGAGGAGATCCAGAACTTCTTCCGGACGGTCCGTTTGTATGGTTCGACATAGTCCGTTTGGACGGTCCGGTCGGAGGGTTCAGGACATCTAGAGGAGATCCGGAGCTTCTTTCGGACGGACCATTTGGAGCGTTTGGGCCGGTCCGTTTGGATGGTCCGGTCGGAGGTTTTGGGACTTCTAGAGGAGATCCGGAACTATCCGAAACTTCTTCCAGACGGACCGTTTGGATGGTTCGGGACGGTCCGGTCGGATGGTTCGGGACTTCTATAGGAGTTCCGGACGTCCTTCCGGACGGACCGTTTGGAGGGTTCGTTATAGTCCGTCTGTACGATCCGGTCGAAGGGTTCGGGACTTTTAGAAGAGAACCGGACCTTCTTCCGGACAGACCGTTTCAAGGGTTCGGGACGGTCCGGTGGCATGGTTCGGGACTTCTAGAGGAGTACAGGATCTTCTTCCGGACGGACCGTTTGGAGGGTTCGGGACGGTTCGGTGGGATGGTTCGGGACTTCTACAGGAGAACCGGACCTTCTTCCAGACGGACCGTTTGGAGGGTTCGGGATGGTCCGGTCGGAGGGTTTGGGACTTCTAGAGCAGAACCTGTCACATCCTGGTTTTCGGAACCTGAGAATTAGGGCTAACAAAAACTTTTTCGCTAATGATGTCAGTTAAAATACACCAGATTAAAATTTTTATGCAAATCATGCTTCTGCTAAACCCCTTAAGTGAGACAAACCAAAATATTCCACCTCTGTTCCTATTCCCTTAATCCCTGCTTTGTCAAAGCTCTGTCCGGCAAGGTTTACAAACATTGCTTTACACCTTGTCTCCATACATGGCCACTCGCCCTTGCATTCCCGCCACGAACACACCTTTGACATCCCTTTCCCTTTTTCCTAGTCGGTGCAACCTAGACCAACATCTGCAGCTAAGTACCCACATGATGCTTTTGTGAAATTGAAACATATATATGTCATGAACCTCTTCTGAATGACATGATCTTCTGCCATCTACTCCGCCATGTCCTAACGTGAATGTGTGCACATATATACTGCTTTTATATATACGTATATACGCAAAACCCTAGCTCATGACTTCCTATCATTATCCTAACCCCGTCGCCACCCTACATACGCTTAATTTTCAAGTGTATGTGGGTATATACATTTGAAACCCTAACTCACTCCTCTCGAGCTAAGGAGTGGTCTAACGCCCTAGCTCCCTTGTCCTTCCTCGGCACTTTTGTTTTAACTTGACTATTTAATCATGCAAACTTCTTCCAAAAACAAGATGCTTAGGAAGGTATTCCTAAGTGCTTAAATTATGATCTCTCACCTAGTCTTGACCATTTACAACTCTTCAGAAATAACACGTGTTCTATTTTGACTTTATGGAAATCACTTATTTTGGCACCATGCGTGTATTAGCGACATGCCTTTCTAAATAATTCCTTCTTTCTCGTGATAAGAGCCAGCAAGCTAGAGCATGTACATAGTTACAACATAAAGGTAAACTTAGTTCATCCCATCTACCGCATCCCTCTGTGTTTTCAATCTGCTGGTGAACATAAAAGTGCACATGCATACACTGCAGGTGTAGGTATGAGTCCTAATTCCCTTCCATCCTACCAAAGTGAAGAATTTAATTGAATCTCTGCACACACGGCCTCTCCATTGCTCTCTCTTTGCTGCCATGGCAGTGCTAGCACTGCTCTTCCTGCCACGCCGCCTTCTCTCTCCGCTTCCTGTTCTTCACACCACCTCAACTCTGCACCAGGCCACCTCCTCCCCTTGCTATAGCCGTCGGTGCCTAACTTACCTGTGGCCACAGCTCCGACCCCCTCTGCCGTTGGCCCTACCACCATTAACGAGCCGGGCGCCTCCCCATATCTTCCCCATGGGCCGTGCTCCCCTCACCTTAGTCCCTCGCTGCTCCTCGGTCTCTCCAGTACCCGTGTTGCTCCCCCTCTCCTGGAGATATCCCCAAAGTAGTCTGAGCGACTTGGCTAGCTCCCAATCTTTTTCCCCTAATTTCAACCGAGCTGCCTCTCCTCCTCAGGCCGAAGCTCCATGTCTCCCACATACCTTCATCAAAGGCGAGCCTCTGAGTGTCCCGGCCGCCTCCCCCATCCAAGCTTCCTTCTCTGCTAGCCCCGCCGCTCGGCCCTAGTGCTTGCTGCCGCTGGAACTGCTGAGCTCGCTTGAGAGCCGCCGCTACCAGTGAATCCCCTCTGTCGCCGCCGCCCCAAGAACCAATACCTTCGCCGCAAGCTCCCCAGCACCAAACCATCCCGAGGCGCTACTGCCATCGGCCGGATCTACGTGCTCCCTCGACGCCACCTCGGGCACTGTCAACACCCTCCGACGCCTCTTCCGCCCCGTCCGCCCGTGCGCCACACCGAAGCCACCGGAGAGAAGCGTCCTGACACCGCCACCTCTGGTACAGATCCAACGGCGTGCTCCGACGGTGTCCTCGCGGCCGCGTCACCTTCCCGCTCGCCACCAGTGGCCATTTGGCTTGTCTCGGTCGCCGCCGCCTTCCAAAATTTTGTCGCCCCGGTGACCCTCATCCTATCCGACGCCGGACTGGAGTTGCACCGAATCCCCTCCACTGTTTCGGTCACCACCGAGAAGCCTTCTCGCCGCTGCTTCGCATGAAGCCGCCACTGCCGGTGGGTTCTACCGCCGCCGCTCTCTCTCTCCATTGCCTTCCCTCCCCTAGCCTCTCTTGCCGCCTAGGATAGACCTGACGGACCTCCTAACCACTAAGGGCAAGCGGTCGAACCGCAACAGCCCATCATCGGCCCACCACCCATTAGGGGAAGGCGTAGTCCCGTGAATACGCTTTTCTAGTTGGCATACGGACTCCGATTTGGATGATCTTGGACTTTTTGAAAAGCTTGTCTCGTGCTCTTTCCAACCTATCCAACCCCATCTCCAAATTTCTTACGAGCACGCTGCAACTGCCAAAATTGTCCAGGAATGTCTCTGTAACAGATCACCTCTTCTCTTTAAATACCCCCTAGGGTTCTCTCTTTAGTTTTGTTGAGCATTGTTTTGTTGCCTAGGGCCAAACAACATTGTCTTTAGTTGTGTCTTGCGACCACCTAGTTCGACTACATTGCAGAACTCCACCTTATTAATATATCGTACTTCATCTATATTTGCAATTTCAGATTGGCTTCAATTATTCTTGCTCGTTCTTCGGTTGCTTGCAGGGATAAAATTACCATGTGTGTTGATCGTGCCCACGGCAAGGTCAATAACCTCCAGGAGTTGGTTTAGTGATTGCCTAGGCGCTGCGTTGTCGTACGAGTGTAGCCGGATCGTCAAAGTCACCTCCACCAAACTGATGTGTGTTTCTCATCGAAAGATTGAGACACCCAAAGAGCTATCAATCCATTTTGACAGTACGGTCGGAGGGTTCGGGACATCTAGAGGAGATCCGTACCTTCTTCTGGAAGGACCGTTTGGAGCGTTCGGGCCGGTCCGATTGGACGGTCCGTTCGAACGGATCGAGACTTCTAGAGGAGATCTGGACCTTCTTCTGGACGGACCTTTTGGAGGGTTCGGGACGCTGCGTTTTGACGGACCGGTCGGAGGGTTCAAGAGACTAGAGGAGATCCAGACCTGCTTCCGGACCGACCGTTTGGATGGTTCGGCATGGTACCTTTGGACGGTCTGGTCGGAAGCTTCGGGACTTCTAGAGGAGATCCGGAACTTATTCCGGACGGCCCGTTTGTATGATTCAGCACGGTCTGTTTGGACGGTCCAGTCGGAGGGTTCAGGACATCTAGAGGAGATTCGGACCTTCTTCCGGACGGACCGTTTGGAGCGTTCGGGCCGGTCCGTTTGGACGGTCTGGTCGGAGATTTTGGGACTTCTAGAGTTGATCCAGAACTTCTTCCGGACGGACCGTTAGGATGGCTCGGGATGGTTCGGTCGGATGGTTCGGGACCTCTATAGGAGATCCGGACATCCTTCCGGATGGACCGTTTGGAGCTTTCGGGCCGGTCTTTTTGGACTGTCTGGTTGGAGGGTTTCGGACTTCTAGAGGAGATCCGAACCTTCTTCTGGATGGACTGCTCGGGGCGTTCGGGACGGTCCATTTGGACAATCCGGTCGGAGGGTTCGGGACTTCTAGAGGAGATCCGGAACTACTTCCGGACGGACCATTTGGATGGTCTGGTCGGAGGGTTTGGGACATCTACAGGAGATCCGGACCTTATTCCGCACGGTCCGTTTGGACGGTCTGGTCGGAGGGTTTGGGACATCTAGAGGAGATCCTGACCTTCTTCCGGACGGACCGTTGGGATGGTTCGGCACGGTCCGTTTGGACGGTCCGGTCGAAGGCTTCAGGACTTCTAGAAGAGATTCAGAACTTCTTCCGGGTGGTCCGTTTGTATGGTTCGGCACGGTTCGTTTGGACGGTTCGGGACATCTAGAGGAGATCCGGGCTTTTTTCTGGACAGACCGTTTCGAGGATTTGGTACGATCCATTTGGACGGTCTGGTCGGACGGTTCGGGACATCTAAAGGAGAACCGGACCTTCTACCAAGCGGTCCATTTGGAGCGTTCGGGCGGTCCGTTTGGATGGTACGGTCGGAGGGTTCGGGACTTCTAGAGGAGATCCGAAGCTCTTTCCGGACGGACCTTTTGACGTGCTCAGGACTGTCCGGTCGGATGGTTCGAGGCTTCTAGAGGAGATTCGGAACATCCTCCGGACGGACCGCCTGAAGGTTTCAGGAAAGCCTGTTTGGATGGTCCGGTCGGAGGGTTCGGGACTTCTAGAGGAGATCCGGAACTTATTCCGGACGGTCCGATTGTATGGTTTGGCACGGTCTGTTTGGACGGTCCGCTTGGAGGGTTCGGGACATCTACAGTTGATACGGACCTTCTTCCGTCGGGACTTCTAGAGGAGATCTGGTGCTTCTTCCGGACGGACCGTGTGGATGTTACGGTACGGTCCGTTCGGACGGTTTGGTCAGAGGGTTTAGGACATCTAGAGGAGATCTGGGCCTTCTTCCGGAGGACCGTTTGGAGCGTTCGGGCCGGTCCGTTTGGACGGGTCGTTCCGTTTGGACGGTCCGGTCGGAGGGTTTGGGACATCTAGAGGAGATCCGGACCTCCTTCAGGACGAACCGTTTCGAGGGTTCGGGACAGTCCGGTCAGAGGGTTCGCGACTTCTGGAGGAGATCCGGACCTTCATCCAGACGGACCGTTTGGAGCGTTCAGGACGGTCCGATTGGAGGTGGGACATCTAGAGGAGATCCGGACCTTCTTCCAGACGGACCGTTTGGATGGTTCGGCATGGTCCGTTTGGACGGTTCGGTCGGAGGGTTTAGGACTTCTAGAGGAGAACCAGACATTATTCAGGACGGACCGTTTGGATGGTTCGGCACGGTCCGTCTGGACGGTTCGGTCGGAGGGTTTAGGACTTCTAGAGGAGAACCATACATTCTTCTGGACAGACCGTTTGGATGGTTAAGCACGGTGCGTTTGGACTATCCGGTCAAAGGGTTTGGGACATCTAGAGTAGATCCGGACCTTCTTCAGGACGGACCGTTTGGAGGGTTCGGGACTTCTAGAGGAGATCTGAAACTTCTCCAGACGGACCGTGTGGAGGGTTCGGGACGGTGTGGTCGGAGGGTTCGGGATTTGTAGATGAGATCCTGACCTTCTTCCGGATGGACCGTTTGGATGGTTTGGCACGGTCCGTTTGGACGGTCCGATAGGAGGTCTCGGGACTTCTGGAGGAGATCCGAAACTTCTTCCGGACGGACCGTTTGGAGGGTTCGGGACGGTCCGATCAGGGGGTTCAGGACTTCTAGAGGAGAACCGGACCTTCTTCTGGACGGACCGTGTGGAGGGTTTAGGATGGTTTGATCGGATGGTTCGGGACTTCTATAGAGGGGAACCGGTCCTTCTTCCGGACGGACCGTGTGGAGGATTCGGGACGGTCCGATCGGAGGGTTCGGGACTTCTAGAGGAGAACCGGACGTTCTTCCTGACGGTCCGATCCAAGGGTTCGGGACAGTCAGGCGGGATCGTTCGGGACTTCTAGAGGAGAACGGGACCTTCTTCCTGACGGACCGTTTGGAGGGTGCGGGACGGTCCGGTCGGAGGGTTCGGGACTTCAAGAGGGGAACCGGACCTTCTTCCGGACGGACCGTTTGGAGTGTTCGGGACGGTCCGGTCGAAGGGTTCGGGATTTCTAGAGGTGATCCTAAACTTCTTCCAGACGAACCGTTTAGATGGTTCGGCACAGTCCGTTTGGACGGTCTGGTCGGAGGGTTTGGGACATCTAGAGGAGATCCGGACAAACCGTTTGGAGCTTTCGGGCCGGTCCATTTGGACGGTCCAGTCGGAGGGTTCGGGACTTCTAGAGGAGATCCGGAACTTCTTCTGGACGGACCGTTTGGATGGTTCGGCACGGTCCGGTCGGAGTGTTCGGGATATCTAGAGGAGATCTAGGCCTTCTTCCGGACAGTCCGTCTGGACCGTTCAGGCTGGTCCAGCCGGAGGGTTCGAAACTTCTATAGGAGATCCGGACCTTCTTCAGGACGAACCGTTTCGAGGGTTCGGGACGGTCCGGTCGGAGGGTTTGGGACTTCTAGAGGGGATCCGGTCTTTCATCCGGACGGACCGTTTGGAGCGTTCGGGACGGTCCGGTCGGAGGGTTCGGGACATCTAGAGGAGATATGGACCTTCTTCCAGACGGACCGTTTGGATGGTTCGGCACGGTCCGTTTGGACGGTTCGGTCGGAGGGTTTAGGACTTCTAGAGGAGAACCAGACATTATTCAGGACGGACCGTTTGGATGGTTCGGCACGGTCCGCCTGGACAGTTCGGTCGGAGGGTTTAGGACTTCTAGAGGAGAACCAGACATTCTTCTGGACAGACCGTTTGGATGGTTAAGCACGGTGTGTTTGGACTATCCGATCAAAGGGTTTGGGACATCTAGAGTAGATCCGAAACATCCTCAGGACAGACCATTTGGAGGGTTCGGGACTTCTAGAGGAGATCCAGAACTTCTTCCGGACGGACCGTTTGGTGGGTTCGAGACGGTCTGGTCGGAGGGTTCGAGACTTCTAGAGGAGAACCGGACCTTCTCACGGACGGACCGTGTGGAGGGTTCAGGATGGTCCGATCGGATGGTTCGGAACTTCTAGAGTGGAACCGGACTTTCTACTGGACGAACCGTGTGGAGGATTCGGTACGGTCCGGTCGGAGGGTTCGGCACTTCTAAAGGAGAACCGGACCTTCTTCCGGGCGGACCGTTTGAAGGGTTCGGGACATCTAGAGGAGAACCGGACCTTTTTCCAGACGGACCGTTTGGAGGGTTTGGGACTTCTAGAGGAGAACCAGACTTTCTTCCTGACGGACCGTTTGGATGGTTCGGCACGATACGTTTGGACGGTCTGGTCGGAGGGTTCGGGACATCCAGCGGAGGTCCGTACCTTCTTCCGGACAGACTGTTTGAATGGTTCAGCATGGTACGTTTGGACGGTCCGGTCGAAGGGTTCGGGACATCTATAGGAGATCCGGAAATTCTAACGGATGGACCGTCTGTTGCATTCGGGCCAGTTCGTTTGGACGGTCCGGTCGGAGGGTTCGGGACATCTATAGGAGATCCGGACCTTTTTCCCGATGGACCGTTTGGATGGTTCGGCAAGGTCCGTTTGGATGGTCCCGTCGAAGGGTTCGGGCTTCTAGAGGAGATTCGAAACTTCTTCTGGACGGACTGCACGGGGCGTTCGAGACGGTCCGTTTGGACGGTCGGGCCGAAGGGTTCGGCACATCTAGAGGAGATATGGGCCTTCTTCGGGACAAACCATTTGGACCGTTCGGGCCGGTCCGTTTGGACGGTCCGGTCAGAGGGTTCGGGACATCTAGAGGTGATCTGGACCTTCTTCTGGGCGGACCGTTTGGATGGTTCGGCTCGGTATGTTTGCACAGTCCGGTCGGAGGGTTCGGTAAATCTGGAGGACATCCGGAAATTCTAATGGACGGACCATTTGTAGTGTTCGGCACAGTCCGTTTGGATGGTCCGGTCGAAGGGTTCGGGACATCTAGAGGAGATCTGGACCTTCTTCTGGACGGACCCTCTAGATCATTTGGGCCGATCCATTTGGACGGTCCGTTTGGACGGTCCGTTCGAAGGGTTCAGGACTTTTAGAGGAGATCCGAACCTCCTACCGGACGGAGATTTTGGAGACTTCGAGACGCTGTGTTTGGACGGACCAGTTGTAGGCTTCGAGACATCTAGAGGAGAACCGGACCTTCTTTCGGACGGTCCGTTTGGAGTGTTCGGGCCGGTACGTTTGGACGGACCGGTCGGAGGTTTCGGGACTTCTAGAGGACATCCGGTCCTCCTTCCGGACAGACCGTTTGGAGGGCTCAGGATGGTCTGGTCGGATGGTTCGGGACTTCTATAGGAGATCCGGAACATTTTCCGGATGGATCGCTCGAAGGCTTCGGAACGTTCTGTTTGGATGGTCCGGTCGGAGAGTTTGGGACTTCTAGAGGAGATCCTGAACTTCTTCCGGACGGACTCTTTGGATAATTCGGCACGGTCCGTCTAGACGGTTCGGTCAGAGGGTTCAGGACATCTAGAGGAGATCCGGACCTTCTTCCAGACAGACCGTTAGGAGACTTCGGGCTGATCCGCTTGGACGGTCCGGTCGGAGGGTTCGGGACTTCTACAGGAGATCCGGAACTTCTTCCGGACAGTCCATTTGTATGGTTTGGCACAGTCCATTTGGATGGTCCGGTCTGAGGGTTCGGGACATCTAGAGGAGATCCGGACCTTCTTCCCGACGGACCGTTTGGAGCGTTCGGGCCAATCCGTTTGGATGGTCCGGTCGGAGGTTTCGGGACTTCTAGAGGAGATCTGGAACTTCTTCCGGACAGACCGTTTGGATGGTTCGGGACGGTCCAGTCAGATGGTGCGGGACTTCCATAGGAGATCCGAACGTCCTTTCAGATGGACAATTTTGAGGGTTCAGAAAGGTCTGTTTGTGTGGTCCGGTCGGAGGGTTCGGGACTTCTAGAGGAGAACCAGACCTTTTTCCAGACGGACCGTTTTGAGGTTTCAGCCAGGTCCGTTCGGACGGTCCGGTCGGAGGGTTCGGGACTTCTAGAGGAGAATCGGACCTTCTTCCGGACAGACCGTTTGCATGGTTCAGCGCGGTACTTTTCGACGGTCTGGTCAGAGGGTTCGGGACATCTAGAGGAGATCCGGACCTTCTTCCGGACGGACCGTCTGTTGCTTTCGGGCTGGTCCGTTTGGAAGGTCCGTTCGGACGGTTCGGGACTTCTAGAGGAGATCCGGACCTTCTTCCGGACGGACCGCTTCGAGGGTTCGGGACGGTCCGTTGGGATGGTTCGAGACTTCTAGCGGAGAACCGGACCTTCTTCGGGACGGACCGTTTGGATGATTCGGGACGGTCCGGTCGGAGGGTTCGGGACTTCTAGAGGAGATCCTGATCATCTTCCAGACGGACCATTTGGATGGTTCGGCAAGCTCCGTTTGGACGGCCCGGTCGGAGGGTTCGGGACATCTAGAGGAGATCCAGACAGACCGTTTGGAGTGTTCGGGCCGGTCTGTTTGGATGGTCCGGTCGGAGGGTTCGAGTCATCTAGAGGAGATCCGGACCTTCTTCCGGACGGACCGTTTGGATGGTTCAGCACGTTATGTTTGGACGGTCCGGTCGTAGGTGTAACACCCAGATTCGACAATTAGGGTTTTCCTCGCATTCATGCATACATGTCATCATATTCATGCATGTAAACACCCACACACACACCCCCTTATTTAAACTAAGATAAAGTATGATGAAACTTTATAGAATATGTGCAGATCTCATCCTCGATGGATAAAGTTGCAAATACCAATCAATTTATTTGAAGTGTCAGATAATGTTTAGAACCTTAGTAGGTGGAAGGATCCGTGGTTTCCCTCCGATGGGTCACCCCTTCTAACCTTCCCTCTCCCCTCTCCCCGGATGCCTCACCTGAACACCCTCTGGGTTAACTAACTTAACTGAGGACTTAAAAGAAGTCGAATTTCAGAGGAGGACAAAGACTGGAACCAAGCAAATGAGGTGAGGTCCCTAAGGCCGAAACCTTCCCAAAACTTCACATCTAGCGTTATAGGTACAAACCCTAAAGTGCCGAAGCATTAGGGTTTGGAGAACGGACGAGGTAACGTGGATGAAAGATCACCAAACTTTGGGAATACACTTTAATATGCAAAGGTTAGCCCCCTGCCGAATTTCAAGATTTTTGGGATAAATCGAAACCGAGTTTCCGCCCAAAACCCTAACTCGAGCCCTAAATAGATTTGAACTAGACCACCATTTAAACCCACTCCAAATCACTTCAAACTTGCACAGTAGCTCCCAAATAAAGTGTAGAAGGACCTGTAAAATTTTTAGAATTTTTGGAGCTAAAAATGTACATAAAATGACACCTGGAGTAGCACTGATATTTAAGAAAAAGGAAAAGTAAAAGAAAAAGAAAAAGGGCATGCCGGCCGAGGCCTACTGGGCCGCGACCGAGCCGGCCCATCCCTTCCCCGCCGGTCCCCTCCTGCACGCGGGACCCGCGCGTCATCCTCCCGCGGCCCCTTCTCTCTCTGCACGCGGGGCCCAGACGCCAGCTCACCTCCGTGCCCGCTCCTCCTCTCTCTCCTTCCAGTGCGCGCGGCCCCATCTGCCAGCGCCTTCACGCCACGCTGCCGCCGCCCATTCGCTGCGGAGGGCGGCGCCCCGCCCGACCGGCCTCCCTTCCGACACCGGCCGCCCTATAAATGGGACTTTCGGACCGCGCCACCTCCCTCACTTCTCCCTCCCCCTCGGTGTCCAAGCCCTAGCCCCCTCCAGTGCCCATTTCCCCGCCGCGTCGCCGTCTTCTCCGAGGCCGGCCGCCGCTCCGGCGAGAGATTCCCGCCGATTGGGTGAGCTCCGGTTTCCCCTTCTTCTCCCCTACGCTTCCCCTCCTCGTGCCTCACATCCCCCACCTCCATTCTTCCTCAGATCCGAGCCGAAGCTCCTCCTCCACGTCGCTCCGGCCGCAACCACCCCTTCCACTCGTCGCCGGCCTCCCCCCGGTCCCCGCAGCTCCCCCGACTCCCCCACTCTCTCCAAGGGTAAGCTCCGGCTGCTCCTCCCCCTATTCCCCCGAGCTGCCGTGCCCTAGACCGCCCCCAGTGGCTGCTCCGGCGAGGGCCACTGCCGGACCCGAGAGAGAAAGCAGAGGGAGAGAGAAGATGGGTGAGAGAAGGGGGAAGAAAGGGGTGGGCGCGTGGCAGCCTTGGGTTGGGTGGCCCGAGCCCAGTCAGCCCCTAGGGGACCCACCTATCAGTGAGAGTTAGGTTCTGGGTTGGGGTGATTTTGCGGGTGTAGTTAGTCATTAGATTTTCACAGCAAAGAAAAAATTAAATTAATCCCGAAAATAGATTAGGGTTAGGTTTTGCGGATTTTCCGATAAACTTTGAAATGTGATATCTCTTCAACCGTAGCTCCGATTGTGACAAATTTTATATATTCGGAAACCTTATCAAATTCCCTACATGTTGGCTGGAACAAAACATCAATTTGGGCACATGCACTGTAGGGCATTTTGAATCTAAAGATATTAGTACCGTCCGAGGAGATATCCGTCGATAAACCCTAATGCGACGACGGTAGCTCCGATTCCATTGATTTCAGTGGCGTTAGAGTCATGTCCCCGCATACTTTCGAGATATCAATCTTTGTAATATGATCACCTACTAAGATCCACCACCTTTAGCCCTAATACGTCACTACCCCAGTTGACACGCATGCACGATAGCTCCGCCATATAACCCTAACCCACTATCGTAAGAACCCTAACATGCACGCTGGTAGAACCAGGAGTTTAGTTTCACATTTGGTCACTTAATAAACTACTCGTTAGTCCCTCTTCTATCGCAGATCGGCACAAACCCTAATTTGACGATCGAAACCCTAAGCTACCTATCGACGCTCTAACCCACTTGATCTTAGTCGCTTTGAACCTATGGCTTAAATCCTCTGCACAAAACCAACTTATTAAGCTTGCCACCCCACCTCGCCGCTAACGGCGTTAACCCTAAATACCTGCTACCCCGTAAAAATGACATGCATGCATACTAGTATAACCAGAAGTGAGTTAAACCTAAACCACGTATTATGTTAGCCATTTTAGGGTTAGGCACCTCCACGAATCACCTTTAATCAATGCATCTAGCCCTACTCATTCGTCATGCATACATGCTGGTTGTTAAGTGTTTCCTTACTGTTATTTTCCGGTATCGCTCGCTTCAGAGCCCGAAGCAGGAGACCACCAGGCTCACGACCTCACGCAAGATCAGGAATTCCACGGCCAAGGCAAGCAGAGCTTGTTGCATCCTTGCATTGTTATTTATATACTTTACTTGATTATATGTTGGTGTGTGGATCGCTGCTTGGGATGTGTACTTCGGTTCAGTAAACTAGCATGTTAGGATGTGTCGTTTGTTGTGTCCAGCAATGGCTGAGAATTAATCCGGTGCTTCTACTAACTTGAACCTACTAATGTGAGATGTGAGAGCCGAGGGTGTGCTCGATGGATTCGGTTGGTAGGTTCTATCATCCTGAGGAGATGCCGCTCGACGAATACGGTTGGTAGGTTCTACCATCCTGAGGTGATTCCGTTCGACGGATACGGTTGATAGGTTCTACCATCCTGAGGTGATTCCATCGTACCACTCCCTTATCACCGCGTGGACGTTAGCGGAAATCTCCGCCATGGACGTTGCGTATGGTAAGCCTCGATCACGTGGAGATTAGCTACCTCCGGGTGAAGAGCACTGGTTATTTCCATGGGGATGTATTTGCCGGTAATGATCCGAGAGATTTAGTGAATGTGTGTCATGGTGGCTAGTGTCAATGTGCGATGTGGACTGTCCCAAGTGAGTGGGAAGTGGCAAGTGAGTGCCGTGTTGTCTATCCATCGAGGTGTCTAAATGGCAAGTGAGTGTCCCAATATCCATCCATTGTCAATGTTACGAACTAGGTTGCCCCAAGTGAGTGTCCCTATGCCCATTAGTGAAAATGTGTGAATCTTGAGCTATGAGTTATTATCTATGGTTGAACTCCTTCTGTCAATGAGATATTTGTATGCTTATATCCTTTCAGCTTGAGTTATGTCATGTTTAATTACTGCTATACTAGTATGCGTAGGACATTTAATCAAGCACGGATAAGTCTTGCGAGTACGTTTGTACTCACCCAGGTTATTCCTGGAGCTTGCAGGTGAGCCGGTGGTTGAAGATTATTTTGGATGATGCCTGAAATTGCGTTTCCTCGGTTGTGTTCGACTCATGGGATAGATTGTAGCTTTTGGGGTCAGCGGTCACTGTACCGCTGTGGGGCTCATTTACCGTTCTTCCGCTGTCGTTTAAATTCTCCGTACTCGGATATGTTTTCGGTTATGGCCGAATGATGTAATGTGTTGTCCCATGGTGGACAGTTACTAGTAATATCATATTTGTAGAGCTTTGTTGTGATATCCGAGTTGTTATCCGAGTTGCCCACGTACAATGCGTGTATGTGATGAAGTATGTGGGCAACGGTGCAGCGGTATTATTGCGTGTCAGGATTGCGTTTCGTGATGGCAGAGGTGAGCGAACCACTAGTCCTGTGTAGCTTTGGTTGAGTCAATCCAGGGGATTCATCCCGTACTCGCTAAGCCTCCTACGACCGTCACGCCTCGCGCTGACGGCAGAGCAGAGCTGGAACTCCCAGAGTTAGCACTTCGTGGCTAGGTTAGGTTGAGGGGATGCATATCCCGGGCTCTAGTCCTCCTATGACTATCGCGGAGCGCAGGCTTATCACGCGGTATTACCCCTTCACTGGATCAGGGATCTATATGTGGTTTGGGGAAGATTGGTCGCTTCCGGCCGGCTCGCACGTGGCGGGTGTCGGATCGTCCCGTCTTGGTGCGTACGGCGCAGGTACCGTGCCACCGGGCTGACGAGTCCTTCGGTCCTTGGCGACTTCGCGTTCCCCTAATCATATGTGGATCCCGGGTCCGTGACAGTAGGGTTCGGTACATCTGGAGGAGATCCGGAACTTCTTACGGACGGACCGTTTGGAGTGTTCGGCACGGTGCATTTGGAGGGTTCAGGATGGTTCGGGACTCCTAGAGGCGAACCGGTCCTTCTTCCGAACGGACCGTGTGGAGGATTCGGCACGGTCCGGTCGGAGGGTTCGGGACTTCTAGAGGTGATCCAGACCTCCTTCCGGACGGACTATTTCGAGGGTTCGGGACGGTCTGTTGGGATGGTTCGGGACTTCTAGCGGAGCACCGGACCTTCTTCCGGACAGACCGTTTGCATGGTTCAGCGCGGTACTTTTCGACAGTCTGGTCAGAGGGTTCGAGACATCTAGAGGAGATCCGGACCTTCTTCCGGATGGACCGTCTGTTGCTTTCGGGCTGGTCCGTTTGGAAGGTCCGTTCAGACGGTTCGGGACTTCTAGAGGAGATCCGGACCTTCTTCTGGACAGACCGTTTCGAGGGTTCGGGACGGTCCGTTGGGATGGTTTAGGACTTCTAGCGGAGAACCGGACCTTCTTCGGGACGGACCGTTTGGATGATTCGGGACGGTCCGGTCGAAGGGTTCGGGACTTCTAGAGGAGATCCTGATCATCTTCCAGACAGACCGTTTGGATGGTTCGGCAAGCACTGTTTGGACGGCCCAGTCGGAGGGTTCGGTACGTCTAGAGGAGATCCGGACAGACCATTTGGAGCTTTCGGGCCCGGTCTATTTGGACGGTCCGGTCGGAGGGTTCGGGACTTCTAGAGGAGAGCCGAACCTTCTACTGGACGGACCGCGTGGGGCGATCGTGACGGTCTGTTTGGACGGGCCGGTCGAAGGGTTCGGGGCATCTAGAGGAGATCCGGGCCTTCTTCCGGACAGACCGTTTGGAGTGTTCGGTCCGGTCCGTTTGGACGGTCCAGTCAGAGGGTTCAGGACATCTAGAGGAGATCCGGACCTTCTTCCGGACGGACCGTTTGGATGGTTCGGCGCGTTACATTTGGACGGTCCGGTCGGAGGGTTCGGTACATCTGGAGGAGATCCGGAACTTCTTACGGATGAACCGTTTGGAGTGTTCGGCACGGTCCGTTTGGACGGTCCGGTTGGATGGTTCGGGATATCTAGAGGAGATCTGGACCTTCTTCCAGACAGACCGTTTGGAGCGTTCGGGCCGGTCCGTTTGGACGGGCCATTCGAAGGGTTTTGGGACTTTTAGAGGAGATCCGGACCTCCTTTCGGACGGACCTTTTGGATGCTTCGAGACGCTGCGTTTGGACGGACCGATCAGAAGGTTCGAGAGATCTAGAGGAGAACCGGACCTTGTTTCGGACGGTCCGTTTTGATCGTTCGGGCCGGTCCGTTCGGACGGTCCGGTCGGAGTGTTCGGGACATCTAGAGGACATCCGGTCCTCCTTCCGGACGGACCATTTGGAGGGCTTGGGACGGTCTGTTCGGATGGTTCGGGACTTCTATAGGAGATCCGGAGCATCTTCTGGACGGACCGCTTGAAGGCTTCGGGACGGTCTGTTTGGACGGTCCGGTCGGAGGGTTCGGGACTTCTAGAGGAGATCCTGAAGTTCTTCCGGATGGACCGTTGGGATGGTTCGGCACGATCCGTTTGGACAGTTCGGTCGGAGGGTTCAGGATATCTAGAGGAGATCCGGACCTTCTTCCGGACAGACCGTTAGGAGCGTTCGGGCTGGTCCGTTTGGACGGTCCGGTCGGTGGGTTCGGGACTTCTAGAGGAGATCTGGAACTTCTTCTGGACGGTCCATTTGTATGGTTCGGCACAGTCCATTTGGACGGTCCGACCGGAGGGATCGGGACATCTAGAGGATATCTGACCTTCTTACCGACGGACTGTTTGGAGCATTCGGGCCAGTCCGTTTGGACGGTCTAGTCGGAGGTTTCGGGACTTCTAGAGGAGATCCGGGACTTCTTCCAGACGGACCGTTTGGATGGTTCGGGATGGTCCGGTCGGATGGTGCGGGACTTCTATAGGAGATCCGGACGTCCTTCTAGACGGACAATTTTGAGGGTTCGGAAAGGTCTGTTTGTACGGTCCGGTCGGAGGGTTCGGGACTTCTAGAGGAGAACCAGACCTTCTTCCGGACGGACCGTCTCGGGGGTTCGGGACTTCTAGAGGAGAACCAGACCTTCTTTCGGACGGTCCGTTTTGAGTGTTCGGGCCGGTCTGTTTGGACGGTCCGGTCGGATTGTTCGGGACATCTAGAGGACATCCGGTCCTCCTTCCAGACGGGCCATTTGGAGGGCTTGGGACAATCTGTTCGGATGGTTCGGGACTTCTATAGGAGATCTGGAGCATCTTCTGGACAAATCGCTTAAAGGCTTCGGGGCGGTCTGTTTGGACGGTCCGGTCGGAGGGTTCGGGACTTTTAGAGGAGATCCGAAAGTTCTTCCGGATGGACCGTTGGGATGGTTTGGCACGGTCCATTTGGACGGTTCGGTCGGAGGGTTCAGGACATCCAGAGGAGATCCGGACCTTCTTCCCGACGGACCGTTTGGAGCCTTCGGGCCAGTCCGGTTGGACGGTCCGGTCGGAGGTTTTGGGAGTTCTAGAGGATGACCTTCTTTCGGACAGTCCGTTTTGAGTGTTCGGGCCGGTCTGTTTGGATGGTCCGGTCGAAGTGTTCGGGACATCTAGAGGACATCCGGTCCTCCTTCCAGACGGACCATTTGGAGGGCTTGGGACAGTCTGTTCGGATGGTTCGGGACTTCTATAGAAGATCCGGAGCATCTTCTGGACAGATCGCTTAAAAGCTTCGGGACGGTCTGTTTGGATGGTCCGGTCGGAGGGTTCGGGACTTCTAGAGGAGATCCGAAAGTTCTTCCGGATGGACCGTTGGGATGGTTTCGCATGGTCCGGCCGGAGGGATCGGGACATCTAGAGGATATCTGACCTTCTTACCGACGGACCGTTTGGAGCGTTTGGGCCGGTCCTTTTGGACGGTCCAGTAGGAGGGTTCGGCAGTTTTAGAAGAGATCCAGAACTTCTTCCGGACGGTCCATTTGTATGGTACGGCACGGTCCATTTGAACTGTCCGGTCGAACGGTTCGGGACATCCAGAGGAGATCTGGACCTTCTTCCCGACGGACCGTTTGGAGCCTTCGGGCCAGTCCGGTTGGACGGTCCGGTCGGAGGTTTTGGGAGTTCTAGAGGAGATCCGGAACGTCTTCCGGACGGACCGTTTGGATGGTTCAGGATGGTCCGGTCGGACGATTCCGGACTTCTATAGGAGATCCGGACGTCCTTCCGTACGGACCATTTTGAGGGTTTAGAACGGTCCATTTGTATGGTCCGGTCGGAGGGTTCGGGATTTCTAGAGGAGAACCAGACCTTCTTCCAGACGGACCGTTTCGAGGGTTCGGCACGGTCCGTTTGGACAGTCCGGTCAGAGGGTTCGGGGCATCTAGAGGAGAACCGGACCTTCTTCCGGACGGTCCGTTCGGAGCTATCGGGCCGGTCCGTTTGGACGGTCTGGTCGGAGGGTTCAGGACTTCTAGAGGAGATCCGGAGCTCCTTCCGGACGGACCGTTTGGAGGGCTCGGGACGGTCCGGTCGGATGATTCGAGACTTCTATGGTGTGTTTGCTAGAGTGTATCACCTCAGATTATTCCCTCCACAACCCAGTTTCTGCTGTTTGTTTGGTATAGTGCATTAACTCAACCATGCCCTCCTCGTACCAGCGAAGGTCCGTAGCCATGCCCGAGAGAGAACCTCGGACCAGCAGTTCGCTACTCAGTGCAGCTCACTCCAACCCGAAAAAAATCTCGTCTCGACCCACCCGTTCCCCGCTCGACCCACCGAAGCCCGCTAGGTTAGCTTTTGCCCTCTCTCTCCCGAGCCAACCCCCGCAGCCTCATCTCCTAAACGCTGCAGCTGCCAGCCCCCGCGGCCTCCTCTCCCAAACGGAGCAGCTGCCACCTCCCTCACCCTCGTTCGATGTCTACCTCCCCCGCCCTCTCCGGCGACTGATACCGTGCCGGGCGCCTCCTTCTCCTCCCCGTCTTCCTTGCCACAGCACCGCCGGCACCCAGCTCAGCTCCGCCACAGCTCACTCGCGCCCGCCCCAGATCGCCCCCCCCAGCTCGCCGCCATGCCAGCTCGCTGCCGCCCCAGCTCGACGCCACGCTAGCTCGCCCCGCTTGCCGCTTCCGCTGATGGCTGCCTCCCCCGCCCTCTCTGGTGACTGACAGAGCACCGCGCCGGGCACCTCCTCCCCCTCCCTGTCTTCCCCGCCGCCACCACAGCTCGTCGCCGCCCCAGATCGCCCCCGCCCAGATCGGCCCCACCCTAGCTCACGCGTGCTCCTGCTTCCGCCGGTCGCCGCCGGTCGCCGGTGCTCGCCGTCCCTGCTCTCCCGGTCCGGCCTGCTGCATCTTCCCCGCCACCAGACCGAGGTCGCCCCGCAGTGTAGCGTGGCAGTAACACCTCCGCCTCGGCCCTCTGTCTCAAATTTCTACAGAGATACATGTATCTATATCAGGTGGTTTGGTTGGCGGTCCTCTCTGTCATGCAGTTCCGCTGCACAGGTTTTACTAGTAGGTGTTGGATTACTTGTTATTGTGTGGTTTGATTCAGTCACACCTGTATATTACTCGTAGGATGAATCCCTGTGTTTTATTACTACTTATTGTGAGGTTTGATTCAGTCACACCTGTATATTACTAGTAGGATGAATCCCTGTCTTTTTATGTTTTACTACTTATTGTGAGGATGAATCCCTGTGTTTTACTACAAACATATCACACCACTTTATTTTTTGACAAATAGCAGGAGCTATGGTTTGCATTAATCATGTCACACCTGTTTATTTTTTGTACTACTTGTTAGTACATGCTAAGTTCCTCTTCAGACCTACTCACAAAACAGAATTATTATTCTGCAGGACAAATTCACCTTATGTATGATAAATCTATTAGTAACATTACCTAGATTATATTTTTTTTTGTTAGTCCATTGTCTAGCTTGGCATTTATTTTCTTCAAACATGAAACACTTATTTGTTTCTATTTGTTTAGATGGATGATTTGGCAAGAAAACGACGGCAACTAATTGTGAGAGGAGCCGGTCTAGTTGCCGCATTGTGTGCTTATATGATGATTATGTTTAGAAGAGCTAGGGAAGAAACCCCTAGGATAACAGTAGGTAGTATGGTCGATCGTGCCATAGCTAGGGAGTCAAATTTGAGATACATCTATCACTCGAGTGACATAAATTGCTCAAATCAGTTAAGAATGAGAAGCGTTTGTGTACTTTGTTTAGAGAGAGAAAGAAGACATCTGTTTTGACTGAAGAAGACTCAATCTAGTGTAACAACATATCTGATGCTGTGCGTGAGATGGCGAGTGCTATCAACAACACGTGCCATGCTGAAACGCACGCTGATTTGTACAAGGCTGCCATGGACCTTGTTGAGTTTGAGCAAATTGAGCGGTTGGCTGTTTTAGATTATCTAACGGAACATAAGGGAAAAGGCCTTAATTTCGTGAAGATGGAGGTTGAAGTCTGCAAAGCGTCGTTCAAGCGTATCTTGCAAAAAAATCCTAATCTTATTTGAGTTGGTGTTAGTTGGTGAATTTTAAAAAACTATCTCTTTTGTAATGCTTATTATAACTTGAATTTGGAATCAGGCTATGTAATGTGGATCTAGTCATGTTTTAGTACTATTTGATTTTATGTTGATGTGTTGCTGAATTGCTGAAATGACTTATTATAGCTGAAATGATGCTGAAATTACTAAGTATTGCTGAAATTTGCTGAAATGATGCTGGAATTACTTAAATTTGCTGAAATGATGCTGAAATGACTTAGTTTTGCTGAAATGATGCTGAATTGAGTTAATTTTGCTAAAGAGCTGCTGAAATGAGTCTCAGCACAGCAGGTCTCAACAGATACAGCCTACCAAACAAAGTCTCAGCACAACATGTCTCAATAGATACAGGCAACCAAACAAACTCTCAACTCAGCATGTCTCAGCACATACAAGCTACCAAACAAAGTCTTAGCTCAGCATGTCTCAGCACATACAGCCTACCACACAACTGCAGTTGTATGTACTCAGCATGTCTCAGAGGGGAACAGCTATGCCAGGGTCATGCAGCCTACCAAACACACCCCTAAAGGAGATCCGGAACATTTTCCGGACGGACCGCTTAAAGGCTTCGGGACAGTCTGGAGCGTTCGGTCCGGTCGGAGGGTTCGAGACATCTAGAGTAGATCCGGACCTTAGTCCGTCGGGACTTCTAGAGGGAATCTGGAACTTCTTCCGGACGGACCATTTGGACGGTTTGGCACGGTCGGATTGGACGGTTCGGTCAGAGGGTTTAGGAAATCTAGAGGAGATCCAGGCCTTCTTCCGGAGGACCGTTTGGAGTGTTGGGGCGGTCCGTTTGGACGGTCCGGTCGGAGGCTTCGGCACATCTAGAGGAGATCCGAGCCTTCTTCAGGACGAACTGTTTGGAGGGTTCGGGACAATCCGATCGGAGGGTTCGGGACTTCCAGAGGAGATCTGGACCTTCATCTGAACGTACTGTTTGGAGCGTTCGGGACTGTCCATTCAGAGGGTTCGGGACATCTAGAGGGGAGCTGGACCTTCTTCCAGACGGACCGTTTGGATGGTTCGGCTAGGTCCATTTTGACGGTTCGGTCGGAGGGTTCGGGACATCTAGAGGAGATTCGGACCTTCTTCAGGACGGACCGTTTGGAGGGTTCGGGACGGTACGTTTGGACGGTCCGGTCGGAGGGTTCGGGACAGCTAGAGGAGATCCGGACTTTCTTCAGGATGGACCGTTCGGAGGGTTCGGGACTTCTAGAGGAGAACCGGACCTTCTTTCAGACGGTCTGTTTGGAGTGTTCGGGACGGTACGTTTGGACGGTCCGGTCGGAGGGTTCGGGACTTCTAGAGGAGAACCGGACCTTCTTTCGAACGGTCCATTTGGAGCGTTCCGGCTGGTCCGTTTGGACGGTCCGGTCGGAGGGTTCGGGAGTTCTAGATGACATCCGGTCCACCTTCCGGACGGACCGTTTGGGGGATTCGGGACGGTCTGGTCGGAGGGTTCGGGACATCTAGAGGAGATCCGGACCATCTTCAGGATGGACCGTTTGGAGGTTTCGGGACAGTACGTTTGGGACGGTCCGGTCGGAGGGTTCGGGACATCTAGAGGAGATCCGGACCTTCTTCCGGACGGACCGTCTGTTGCTTACGGGCCGGTCCGTTTGAACGGTCCAGTCGGAGGGTTCGGGACTTCTAGAGGAGATCCGGACCTTCGTCTGGACGAACCGTTTCGAGGGTTCGGGACTTCAAGAGGAGATCCGGACCTTCTTCTGGACGGACCATTTCGAGGGTTCAGCACTATCCGGTCGGAGGGTTTGGGACATCTAGAGGAGAGCTGGGCCTTCTTCCAGACAGACCATTTGGATGATTCGGCACGGTCCGTTTTGACGGTTCGGTCGGAGGGTTCGGGACATCTAGAGGAGATTCGGACCTTCTTCAGGACGGTCCGGTCTGAGGGATCGGGACATCTAGAGGAGATCCAGACCTTCTTCCGGACGGATCGTCTGTTGCTTTCGGGCCGGTCCGTTTGGACAGTCCGGTCGGAGGGTTCGGGACTTCTAGTGGAGATTTGGACCTTCTTCTGGACGGACCGTTTCGAGGGTTCGGGACGGTCAGGTGGGATGGTTCGGGACTTCTAGAGGAGATCCTGACAATCTTCCGGACAGACCGTTTGGATGGTTCGGCAAGGTCCGTTTGGTCGATCTGGTCGGACGGTTCGGGACATCTAGAGGAGATCTGGATGGACCGTTTGGAGCTTTTAGGTGGGTCTGTTTGGATGGTCAGATCGGACGGTTCGGGACTTCTAGAGGAGATCCGAACCTTCTTCTGGACAGACCGCTCTGGGCGTTTGGGACAGTCCGTTTAGATTGTCCGGTCGAAGGGTTTGGGACAGCAAGCGGAGATCCTGGCCTTTCTCCTGATAGACCGTTTGGAGCTTTCGGGCCGGTCTGTTTGGACTGTTCGGTCAGAGGGTTTGGGACATCTAGAGGAGATCCAGATCTTCTTCCAGACGGACCGTTTGGAGTGTTCGGCATGGTCCGTTTGGACGGTCCGGTCGAAGGGTTCGGGACATCTAGAGGGGAAACAGACCTATTTCCGGACGGACCGTTTTGGGGGTTCGGGACAGTCCGATCGGAAGGTTTGGGACTTCTAGAGGAGAAACGGGCCTTCTTCCGGACGGATTGTTTTGAGGGTTCGGGACATCTAGAGGAGAACCGGACCTTCTTCCGGACGGACCGTTTGGAGGTTTCGGGACTTCTAGAGGAGAACCAGATTTTTTTTCCGGATGGACTGTTTGGATGGTTCAGCACGGTACATTTGGACGGTCCGGACGGAGTGTTTTGCACATCCAGAGGAGATCCGAACCTTCTTACGGACGGACCGTCTGTTGCTTTCGGGCCGGTCCGTTTGGATGGTCCGGTCGGAGGATTCGGGACTTCTAGCGAAGAACCGGACCTTCTTCCGGTTGGACCGTTTGGAGGGTTCGGGACGGTCCGGTCGGAGGGCTCGGGACTTCTAGAGGAGATCCTGACCATCTTCTGGACGAACCGTTTCGATGGTTCAGCATGGTCCGTTTGGGCGGTCCGGTCGGAGGGTTCGGGACTTCTAAAGGAGAGCCGAACCTTCTTCTGGACGGACCGCTCGGGGCGTTCGGGACGGTCCGTTCGGACGGTCCGGTCGAAGGGTTCGGGGCATCTAGAGAAGATTCGGGCCTTCTTCTGGACAGACCATTTGGAGAGGTCGGGCTAGTCCGTTTGGACGGTCTGGTCGGAGGGTTCGGGACATCTACAGGAGATCCGGACCTTCTTCGGGACAGACCGTTTGGATGGTTCGGGACATCTGGAGGAGATCCAAAAATTCTTACGGACGGACCGTTTGGAGTGTTCAGCACGGTCCGTTTGGATGGTCCAGCCGGAGGGCTCGGGACATCTAGAGGAGATTTGGACCTTCTTTCGGACGGACCGTTTGGAGCGTTCGGGCCGGTCTCTTTGGATGGGCCGTTCGAAGGGTTGGGACTTTTAGAGGAGAGCCGGACCTCCTTCCGGACAGACCTTTTGGAGGCTTCGGCACACTGTGTTTGGACGCACCGGTCGGAGGGTTCGAGAGATCTAGAGGAGAACCCGACCTTCTTTCGGAGGTCCGTTTGGAGTGTTCTGGCCGGTCCGTTTGGACGGTCCGATCGGAGGGTTCGGGAGTTCTAGATGACATCCGGTCCTCCTTTCGGACGGACCGTTTGGAGGCCTCGGGTCGGTCTGGTCGGATGGTTCGGGACTTCTATAGGCGATCTGGAACATCTTCTGGAAGGACCGCTCGAAGGGTTTGGGACGGTCTGTTTGGCCTGTCCGGTCGGAGGGCTCGGGACGGTCTGGTTGGATGGTTCGGAACTTCTATAGGAGATCCGGAACTTTTTCCGGACGGACCGTCTGTTTCTTTCCGGCCGGTCCGTTTGGACGGTCCGGTCGGAGGGGTCAGGAATTCTAGAGGAGATGCGGACCTTCTTCTGGAGGACTGTTTGGAGCGTTCGGGCCAGTCCGTTTGGACGGTCCGGTCGGAGGGTTCGGCACTTCTAGAGCAGATTCAGAACTTCTTCCGGATGGTCCATTTGTATGGTACGGCACGGACCGTTTGGATGGTTCGAGATGGACTTGTTGGATGGTTCAGGACTTCTATAGGAGATCCGGACAGAGGGTTCAGGACTTCTAGAGGAGAACCGGACTTTCTTCCGGACGGTCCGTTTGGAGCGTTCGAGCCGGTCCGTTTGGACGGTCCGGTCGGAGGGTTCGGGACTTCTAGAGGAGATCCGGAGCTCCTTCCGGATGGACCGTTTGGAGGGCTTGGGCCGGTCTGTTTGAACGGTCCAGTCGGAGGGTTCGGGACTTCTAGAGGAGATCCGGAGCTCCTTCCGAAGGGACCGCTTGGAGGGCTCGGGACGGTCCGGGACTTCTAGAGGAGATCCGGACCTTCTTTCGGACGGATCGTTTCGAGGATTTGGGAGAGTCCGATGGGATGGTTCGGGACTTCTACCGAAGGACCGGACCTTCTTCCGGACGGACCGTTTGGAGGGTTCGGGACAGTCCGGTCAGAGGGCTCGGGACTTCTAGAGGAGATCTTCACCATCTTCCGGACGGACCGTTTGGATGGTTCGGCAAGGTCCGTTTGTATGGTCCGATCGGAGGGTTCGGGACTTCTAGAGGAGAGCCAAACCTTCTTCTAGACGGACTGCTCGGGGCGTTCGGGACGGTCCGTTTGGACGGTCCGGTCGAAGGGTTCGGGGCATCTAGAGGAGATCCGGGCCTTCTTCCGGACAAACCGTTTGGAGAGGTCGGGCCAGTCCGTTTGGATGGGGCGGGACATCTGGAGGAGATCCGAAAATTCTTACGGATGGACCGTTGGAGTGCTCGGCATGGTCCATTTGGACGGTCCGGTCGGAGGGCTTGGGACATCTAGAGGAGATCTGGACCTTCTTCCGGACGGATCATTTGGAGCGTTCGGGCCGGTCCGTTTGGACGGGCCGTTCGAAGGGTTTGGGACTTGTAGAGGAGAGCCGGACTTCCTTCCGGATGGACCTTTTGGAGGCTTCGACACGCTGCGTTTGGACGGACCGGTCGGAGGGTTCGAGACTTCTAGAGGAGATTCGGACCTTCTTCCGGACGGACCGGTGGGATGGTTCGGGATTTCTAGAGCAGATTCGAATCTTTTTACGGATGGACAGTTTGGATGGTTCGGCACGGTATGTTTGCACGGTCCGGTCGGAGGGTTCGGTACATCTAGAAGTGTTCCGGACCTCCGGTCGGATGGTTCGGTACATCTGTAGGAGATCCAAAAATTCTTACGGACGGACCGTTTGGTGTGTCCGGCACGGTCCGTTTGGGCGGTCCGATCGGAGGGTTTCGGACTTCTAGAGGAGATCCGGAACTTCTTCCAGACGGTCTGCTTGGATGGTACGGCATGGTCCATTCGGACGGTCTGGTCGAAGGGTTCGGGACATCCAGCGGAGATGTACACCTTCTTCCTGACGGACCGTTTGGACAGTCCAGTCGGAGGTTTCGGGAGTTCTAGAGGAGATCCAGAACATCTTCCCGACGGACCGTTTGGAGTGTTCAGGCCAGTCCGTTTGGATGGTCCGGTCGGAGGGTTCGGAACATCTAGAGGAGATCCGGACGTCCTTCCGGACGGACCATTTGGAGGGTTCAGAACGGTCCATTTGTACGGTCCGGTCGGAGGGTTCGGGACTTCTAGAGGACAATCGGACCTTCTTTCGGACGGACCGTTTGGAGCGTTTGGACGGTCCATTTGGACGGTCCGTTCGAAGGGTTCGAGACTTTTAGAGGAGATCCGGACCTCCTTCCGGACGGGCCTTTTGGAGGCTTCGGGACGCTGCGTTTGGACGGACCGGTCGGAGGGTTCGAGACATCGAGAGGAGAACCAGACCTTCTTTCGGACGGCCCGTTTGAAGCGTTCGGGCCTTGCATTCATGCATACATGTCATCATCCCCCGCACCACCTTGCATAAACCTAAATTTATAAAAAGTATGTTTCATAGACTACGTACATATCTCATCCTCGGTGGAAATCATTACAACACCAATCAACTTATTTGGGTCGAAAAACACCAGAATTAGCAATAGCAAGTGAGGTGAGTTAGCATTCTCTAGCTAGGACCAACACCTACTTGTTCCTCTTCTGAAGCCGTCCCAAAATTGCTACTAACTGCTAGTCTGATAGAGGCGATCAATCCCGAACCCTAAAAAGTGGAAGGACTAGGGCTGAGAGATTAGGGAAGCTCTGGTGGATGAAAAGTCCCCAAATTTCATAAGTAGTCTCAAGAGCAGAAACCCAAGGTACCTACCAATTTTCAAAATTTTTGGAAGAAAATAAAACCTAGCTGCAATTCAAACTCCATTTTAGGTCAAAACTCGGGATTGAACTAGAAACCAGGTCAAACCAGCTCCAAATCATTTAAAATTTTTACAGTAGGTCCTATAAATCATTTTGAACCTCTTGTAAAAATTTCAGAATTTTTGGAGCAAAATTTGCACATAAAATAACGCAAATACCAATTCTGTAGTTATATAAAAAGAAAAAGCAAAAAGAAAAACAAAAGGGGAGTGGGCCGAGGCCTGTTCGGCCGGCTCACCAGCCGGCCCGCTCGCCCCTCCCGCGCCTCCTCTCTCTCCCTGCCATGCGGGCTCGGCTCGTCAGCCTCTCCCTCTCTCTCACCCGCCACGTGGGGCCCGCCTGTCATCTCCTACCCTCCACGTCGCCGCCGTTGGCTGGCCGGGGTGGGCGGTGCCCCCATCCCGACCACCGCTGTCTGAGCCGCCGCCGCCCTATAAAAGCCGTTCGGACAGCTCTCCCCACGCCTCCCGGAACCCTAGCCACCCCACTCCCCCTTGCTTTTCCCCCGTGCCCGAGCTCCCTCTTCCGCTCCGGCCATCGGCTTCGGCGAGCTCCTCCACCGCAACCGACTGTCCCCTAGCGCCATTGCTTCCCTCCCGAGCTAACCCACCTTCCCTCGCACCTCCTCCACCTTTTCTCTTGCAGATCCGGCCCGAGCTCCACCGTTTGCGCCGCCTTCTTCTCCAACGCCGGCCGTTGCTCTGACGAGAAATCGATGCCGCTCCGGTCCTTCCCTCCCTCCAATTCTCTGCTCCCGAGCTAGCCCTTGCTTTCCCTAACACCCCGGCCCTTTCCGTTTTTCAGATCATCGCCCGAGGACCCCCGACGCCGTAGCTCTGCTCGTCGCCGCCGGTTGCCACGCCTCCGGCTCTCCTCCAAGCTTCCCCGACCCCCTGCGCCGCCGTATTGACCTCGGGGTGAGCTCTCTCGGCTCCCGTCGCACCCCGTTCGAACCACCGAACCCCGCGCGCCCTCGGGCTTTCTCCGGTGACGCGCCGGTGAGGCGCCACCGCCCGGAGCCATCGGCTGTGAGAGAGAGGAAGAAAGTGGGAGAGAGAGAAGAGAGGGGGGGCATGTGGCAAGCCCTGATTGGCAGCCACACCCCCACCAACTGACAGCGGGACCCGCATGTCAATGGGGTACGGTTATGGGTAGATTTTTAGCTGTAGCTTCCTTCGGGTGTGCGTAGCATTTTGGAAATCCGCAGCAGGGGTGATTTAGGGTTAGGGTTTTGAGAAATTTTGAAACTCTGATAACTTTTAAACCGTAAGTCCAAAAATTGCAAATTTTATATCTTTGGAAAGCTTATGAAATTTCCTACAACTTGGCTGGAATAAAACTTTGAAATTTGAAATGCAAATCTGAGCCCCATTAAGTTTGAATTAGTTTCTCGCCTTCGGACGATGTTCTCCCAAAATGCGTAATTGATGAATATAGCTCCCAATTGAACGAATCCAATTGTACTAGTCTCGTATTTTAGAGCACTTTCATACTGTAAATATTCTAGGTTATGACCCATTGCTGGGAGTAGTAATTTCCTAACCTACAACGCACCCAACCCTAACCGGACATGCATGCATGGTTAGAGTTACACTTTAGCTCCTATAAGTTTAATTTGAGCTATGCTCGCTGCCATAACCTTGTTAACACTAGTAGATCACTTTAGAAATACGCATCGATTACCATTCATCATGCATACATGCTGGGTCTCATTGCTTCTTTTCTCGTTCATTCCGATATCGCTTGTTGCTCGAAACAGAGTTCGAAGAAGGAGACCACCCGGCTTACGACTCCACGTGAGACCAGGAACAACTTGAGCAAGGCAAGCAGAGCTTGTTGCATTTTTACCTTCCGTACTTATGTGTATGCCCTGTTCATGTGTGCTTATGTGTGGATGTTCGCTTAAATATCATATGCGAGGTTGAGCACACTAGTATGTGTAGGATGTATCTTACGTTGAGAACATCTTATTGCTCTTCAACCAAATGGTTTAAGTGAGTTGGGAGAGCCGAGGGCGTGCACAATGGGTACGGTTGGTGTTAATTGAAGTTTGAAGGCGACCCAGGAGTAAGTAGAGTTTTGTCGTCACACCAACCTTATTTCAGCGTGTCACAATCCCTTATCACCACGGGAACGTTAGCGGGAACCACCACTGAGGCAAGTCTCCATGCCCCTTGGAGGCTCGCTACCTCCAAACGGTTATGCACTCACTATACCTGCAGTGGTTGAGTTGTCGGTATGGGTCCAAGAGATTAAATAAAAATGTGGATATGATGGATCAATTTGGATTCGACATATGGGCTGCCCCAATTGATTTGGAATTTGTTAGATGGATCAATTTGGATTTGACATATGGGCTGCCCCAATTGACTTGGAATTGGTGAAATGGATCTTGTGGTGATTTGACATTGATTGGATCTTGTGGTGATTTGTCTATGATATGTATGTAACCTGATTAGCATGTTACCTACCTTGTCTTTCCTCCACACTGTTAATGCTATGTTCTTAATTCTGTATCTTGTTACTCTGAGAAGCATCATGTTTATTCCTGCTATAGTAAATCCACGTGTAGGACATTTAATCAAGCATGAATAAGTCTTGCGAGTACTCTTGTACTCACCTAGGTTATCCCTAGAGCTTGCAGGTGAGCCGGTGGTCGAGGACTTTTTTTTGACGACGCTTGAAATTGTGGTTTCCTCGGTAGTGTTTGACTCATGGGGTTCTTGTGGGAATGTTTTGGGCAGCGCTGATGCGCCGCTGTGGGTCTTGTTTATTTCATCCGCTGCTACTCGTTTCACTCTATGGATTCGACTAAAACTTTCGGTTATAACCGAGTGATGTAATCTTTTGTTCCCAAGGTGGACAGCTAGTATTATTATCGTATCGTAGTGCTTTGTTGTGATATACAAGTTGTTATTGGGGCTGCTCATACACCGTGCGTGAATGAGATCAAGCGTATGGGTATGCCGTGAAGAGTTCAAGCCGTTCTTCTTATTACTAGGTCGAGCAGGAATCGGTTGAGTGACCCGCTGGCTGAGATGCTGTGCCGGCCAGGCAGGGTGTGGACGTATTCTACCGGGCTTTCGAGCGACCCACTAGCTTCCGAGCTAGGTTAGGGTGTGGGTAGAATCGCCATGCTCCTTCGACCTTGCTTTGCATGGTAGAATTCGGGAACGACTCTAAACCTTCACCGGATCAGGGAATTGTATGTGGTTCTGGGAAGTTTAGTCGCTTCCGGCCGGCTTGCGTTGGTCAGGTGTCGGATCACTCCGCCTCGGTGAGTACGGCGCAGGTACCGTGCCACCAGGTCGACTGGTCCCTCGGCCCTTGACAACCATTCGTTCCCCTAATCATATGTAATTCCTGGGTCCGTGATAGCTTGGTATCAGAGCCGAGTTGACCGTAGGAAGCCAATTGCAGGTGGTCGTTAGATAGGATTTGGCATCACCGAGAAAACTATTTGCAAAGTTAAAAACCTATATTTAAAATCAGTAAGTAGATTGCTTTTATTCCTTACCCTCATCGCTCTTAGTTCTGAAAGTTCGTCCCTACTGCATTTGTTTTCTTTGTGTGGCTGACCCTGACCTACCCTTTATTTTGTTAGATGGAATTCCCTCAGTTGGTGCATGCTACCCATGCCTTGGATGTCGATGGGTTTCCGGAGGTACTTTTGTACATGCTCTGAGAACTCGGATTCCCATGTCTCCCGGAGTACCTTGTGCATAGAGCTGACCTAAGGTTTGGCATGTACGAGTACCGGGCACGCGTATTCATCAAACCGCGTCAGAGTGACCCTCCGTATCAGCCTTGCTTCTTCAATGGTTATGGAGCTGAATTGGAGTCTGCAGTCCAAGATGCCGCATATTCTGCCATGTGTCATCTTCGCCATGAGCTTCCGGTCCTCGTCGAGGGCCCCTTCTCCTTTTTCCCGTCACGTACTCCCTTGGAGGGCGTGGCACCGTCTGAAGATTTCACCCAGGAGAGCAACGTGGCACTAGCCCATTTGGGGCGTCTCATCCGATCCTTGGACGTGGCGTATCGTGCCCGTGGTTTTGAGATGAGGCGGTATCGTCATCGCCTCCTTATCTCCCTCGAGCTTGCTCACCACCAAAGGATAGACTTTGCCACACCCCCTCACTTCTGGACCGGGGAGGGCATCTACTCGGTCTATGAAGGTGGTCCGTGGGTGCACCATTATCTCTCGGTGGGCGGAATGGAGATTGGTTTTCCACCCAATGTGTTGCGTTCGCAAATGTCAGTGGGCAGCGTGCGTTGCATTCCCCCTGTGGTTCCTCTGGATGGACATAGGATCCCTTTGTTTCATTCGTTGGTTCCTCTCCCCATTGATTTGGAGGCTTACGAGACCCGTCGTCGCTACGAAGGAGCACCATATAGTCCCTAGAAGTGCTGCCCAGATTTTTGGTATGAAGTTGACGGTCCCATTTTGTGGTGTAAGCTGAACCAATTCCTAGGGGTTAAGTTATCTTTTGGAGGCATGTATTTGGGTATTGGAGGCTGCAATTTTTGGCATCTTGTAACGTTGATTTCACCGTAAGGTGATCTAAACCGCAGCCCCATTTATGAACTATATCGAACGTATTAATGCAATTGAAAATTGTTGTCAATCGTTCTTACCATTGTTTTGTACCTTATTTTCCCATGAAAATGTGTATGAAATGGTGTGACATGTTCATGAATACCTCTCTGTACCGTTGTGGAAATACTTTAGTTTTCCTTCTCTCAAGTGTTGCCATCTCATTCTGTTGTCCTTTGGTTGCAACAGCATGGTATCTGGAAAACGTGGAGCCGCTCGTGGTCGCCGTGAACGGGACGAGGAGGAAGTGCCACCTCCTCCCTAGCAACCCAACTTCACGGACCTGCTAGCGACCCAGAATAGAATCCTCGAACAACTCGCACGCAACATTCAGCATTTAGACAAATTCAGGCCCTCGCGGAGAGGTAATACCCTACGTCCTGTGTTTGGTGGCTAGTATAGCTTGATTCCCAAGTGCCGCAAGCCCTCAAGGATTGATCTCGAGGTTGCTTGAGCTATGAAACAATGGAAATCGTCTATGACTAATGGCTTACCGATCGAAGGTCCCCTACCAGGCCTTATATAGGCGACCGGGATAGGGTTACAAGAGTCCGGATCGGTTAACAGATTGGTTTCCTAATTAGTTACAACAGATTCCGGGTATGCCAGGCAGGTACTAGTCCATATCTTGTACTCCACGTTGATGAGGCGTCCCCGTGTAGAAGTCGGACTCTGAGTAGTCGGCCCGGCCCACCCTATGGCCTGAGGGCTGGATTCGTCCTTCTTGATGATACCCGGGTGCCATGTCATCATCAGTAGCCCCTGAGTCCTTCACGATCTTACTGCTATCGGTTTCCACTTCTGGTCAAGCTTCCCGAGTGACCTCTGCTTGCAGGGAGATTGCGAAGGACTGATAGAACTCCTGTGGAAAAGACAATAAAAAGCCAAGTGATATTCACCTGTAAGGTAGGAATATCACGGCGGGTGAGCTAATAGCGGGTAAATTCTGGTGGTACCCGATCCATCCTGATGGACAGAGACCGGCTGATAGCCCAGCGTGGGGCATACCATGAATCCCGACTGGATTTCAGAGTAGCACCTGGCCTTCCCGAGTGGGTTAAGTTCAGCTAGTGTCCCCTGAAGGAATGCCTCCGAAATTCACGTCAGAACCAGAAAAACAAGCCATGGCGCATAGGTTCCCGAGTGACAAAGCCTTACACCGAGTCATTCCACTGAATCCGGAAATTCCGGATCCTGGAGCCTCCGGAAGGGCAATCTTGGAAGGTCCAGGTGGAGAATCCGGTAGCTCCGAGTTGCTTCGGCATCCGACTTGTGGTCTACGGAAGGCATGCCATTACTGCCCTTCCTCGGGTGTATTCAAGTGATTGCGTTCCTGCTTGAGGCCAACCACTGAAACCCTTCACAACCGTAATGCCCAGTCCCGACTCTGCCGGTAACCGGCTAGTGGTTTGCGGGAAACACGTTGCAGTTGCTGTTTGCGGGGGTGTATTTCGAACGGCAATTAAACCCCGGAAGGCCAAGCGTCGGATCCTCTTTTAATTAAGCGGCACGAATCGCGGCGCCATTAAGTCGTGGGTGCGGAAGAGCCGCGATGTGGCCTGTCCGAAGCGCCTAGTGGAATTCGAAGGAGCGCATCTTGGGTGTGGAGAATCCGGGTGCGTGCGGACGTGGGAAAGCCGAACCGCTCAATCCGCTCCCCTTTATTACGAAGAGGTCGCAGGATCGGTCCACGCCTTCACACGCACTCTCATTCCTTTTGCGCCTGAACCTTTCTTCTTCCTTTCGCCCAAATTGACTCGTGCGCGGCGCTCCACCCAAAACCCTAACTCCCACTCCAGCCACTTCGGATGCAAGCCCCGCATTGGGAAGCTGATCCGACCGAAGCCGAAGAAGACGCTTTGGTGTGGAAGCTGCTGAGCGAAGAGGATTCCCTTGCTGACCCGATGGCCCCGTGGATGAAGTCGACGGCGACGGAGGCGCGGCTGGAAACCCTTGTGTGGCTGGGGATGCTGCCGCCAAGGGAGTTGGTCGAATGGCGCACCGCCGTGGGGAACCATCCCCACCCCGAACATCGGCGAGCTGGTCGTCCATAGCTCCTTTTTCGAGTGGGGATTCTCGGTGCCGGTCTACCCCTTTCTGCGGGGGCTGCTCTACTTCTACGGTCTGGAGCTCCACAGCCTCAACCCCAACAGCATGCTCCACGTCGCGTGCTTCATTACACTGTGCGAGTGCTACCTGGGCATCCGACCACACTTCGCCCTGTGGAAGCACCTGTTCATGGTGAAGCCGCAGCCAAGCAGAGACAACCCGACCGTGGTGGGAGGCGCCGGGTTCCAGCTAAGGTCCGGGGCAGCGAAGAGCTACCCGGCCCCACCGATGCAGTCCTCGAACAAGGGCTGGCATGCCAACTGGTTCTACTGCGCCAACCCTGACTCGTCGCTTCCGGCCTTCTCGGGCCACCCGCCGGAGGTCAAGCCGAGCTGGTCGGAACAACGCTCGACAGGGAACAAGACAGCATTACAGTCCTGATGGCGCAGCTCGCCGAGGCGATCCAGTCCGGAGTTACCGGGGCAGTCGTCATGGCGACCTTCATCCGGTGGCGGGTACAGCCTGCGAAGCTACGGGCGCACCCCTTGTTCGAGTACACCGGCGAGGACGACGCGACTCGGGAGTCCGCCGAAGGGCTCACGGAGGGTGAAGTCCAGAGCCGACTCAAGAAGCTCCTGGCTCAGGGGACGAGTCTGGACTTCTCCGGGCGGCCGCCGCCCTTCAGCCGGGCGAACCCGCCGAGTCAGGTGAGTAACCGATACCCCGACCTTTCTCTCTTAGTTCTTCGTCGAGTCTCACTCAGGGTTTGTCTTTTTGTCTTTACAGGTTTTGTTCGGCTTTTGTTCCAACGCTCTCCTCCTGGAGGACGAGATATGGAACCAGCCGCGGTACGCCGACGTCCCGAGCGGTGGGCCGCCACCGCAGGGGGCGGCCGGAACGTCTTCTTTCGGCGCCGGGTCTTCGAAGGGCGCCGGGTCCTCGAAGGGGGCTGGTTCTTCTAAGGGGAAGACGCCGGCAATCGCAGCGCCCCGTCCTCCCCCGTCGAGCGTGCCGGCCCCGGATGAGGACGAGGATGACGACGATGTCCCCCTCTGCGTTAAGAGACGAAGGCCGCCGACGGGTTCTACCCCGGGAGGACAGGGCGGTTCTGCTGCCGGTCCCAGCATGGCGACGCCCGTTGCGGTAGGCACCACTTCGTCAGGGCAGGGTGGCTCCCCCACCCATCCTGACTCAGCGGCTCCGCCCGCCACGGGTACTGCCCCGGTGGAGCAGGGCGGCTCCTCCACCGGCCCCGACCCGGTGGCACCGGCTGCCGCCCCGAGTGCAGCTCCTCGGGCGGCCGGAGATGACGTTTTCCCCGGCCGAGGGGGGAAGAGAAACGCCGACACTGCCTTTGGGGATCGAGGTGGATCGAGAACATCGTCGGCCCCGGCTGCTGCCCTGACCTGGCGGCGAACCTCGGGGCTTAACAAGCGCGTCCCCGTCCCTCGATCGACTAAGTAAGTGTTTCGGCAACTGCTTGTTCGTCTGTGTTTTTCGAATATTGACAGGTCCGGGCTTCTTTTTGCAGGGCGCAAAGGACGGGAGACATTCCAAAGGCTCCATCGAGTGCCCCGGGGTCCAGCCGAAGTGGGGATCCGCCGGGGTCGGACACCCGGCCCTAGTCGCCTCCGTGTGTGGCCACGTCGTCGCCTCCCCGGCCATCTCCTGAGCGGGTTAGTGCACACCCCACCTCACCAACCGCTCTTTGGGGAGATGAGCCCTCTGCTGGTGCGTCGGCTCAGGGTGCACCTGCGTACGCCGGCCCGAGCTCGGAAGCGGCAGGAGGGGCAGGCCCTGAGTCAGCTGGAACTACCCCGCAGGACCGTAGGGGCAATCTCAACTTGCCCTCGTCGGTCGAGGAGTTCAGCGCTGCTCCGCCTCCCGGCCGTCCTCCGAGCTGGTGCTCCGGCCGCTCCGGGTCCGGCAATCGGACCCGGCGTGGCCAACCATGACTATCCGGGAGATCGATGACATCCGGAAGGAGAAGGAATGGAGCAACGCGACGGACGTCGCCACTCAACTCGGCGAGATGCTCCCGGCTTTGCTAAAGACGATGAAGGAGGGAGCCAACCTGCTGAACGGCAGGTTGCATCCGTTGATGCAGGTGAGTCACCTCTGCTTTCGAGGAGTGTGTCCGTAGGGAGTAGCCCCCGGGCCTCTGCCCGGCTAAGGTAGTCGGGCGGAGGACCCTTAGCCTTTTTGTAGTTTTCACTCTGGGTGCACGAACAGTGCACCCAGAGGGTGTAGCCCCCGAGCCTGCGTTCGACTAGGATAGTCGGGCGGAGGGTTCTTTGCCCTTCTTGTAGGTTTGACTCTGGGTGCATGAACAGTGCACCCAGAGGGTGTAGCCCCTGAGCCTCCGCTGGGTCCATGGGACCGAGTGGAGGGTTTTGATAATCTTCCCGGGTGGCTTAACTTTTGCGGATTTTTGCAGAAGCTGAATCATCGGCCGCAAGACAAGACCGCCTTCCTCCAGGACCGGCTGCCAGTCCTTGACCGACTCGACCTGCGGAAGGCCGAGTGGGATAAACTGGCTACGAGCCGGTAGGCGGCGGAGGACATGGCCCGCAAGCGCGGGGCTGAAATTACTGCCCTGCAGGCAAGCCTTTCCCAGGAGATCGCCCGAACCAAAGGTGAGGAATCTGACTGGCGCTTGTTGCCCTTTTCGCCTTTTGGCATACTGATGCGTTGTCTTCTGCAGCCGCCGAAGATGAGGCCACGAAGCTTAGGGCCGAGCTCGAGAGGGTGAAGGCCTGCGCCCAGGAGCTCGACGCTGCTAAAGACCATGCCGGCAAGCTCCAGGAGATGCTCTCGGCTGAGAAACCCCGCGCGGAGAGTCTCGAGAGCAGGGCGAACATGTTGGATGGCAGTTTGCGGAATGCTCTGAGGACGGTCGAGTCGGCAACCAAGAGGGCCGCCGACTCGGTGGCGGCTACCGAAGCGGCGAAGAAGAGAGCCACGGATGCCGAAGCTGGTGAGCCTTTTGATTCGGGCTTGGGGCTTGTCAGGGCCCGTTGGTCGTTTTGCTCACTGTTGTATTTTGTCATTGTAGGGTTTAACGCACGCCTCAGGAAGGCCCGTGAGTTGGCCGAGTCGTTGCAGGCGACGGGACGAGTAGCGTGCGGCGCCGTCTGGGAAGAGGAGCTGGCCCCAGACTCCGTGGAGGCGGTCGCGGAGCGCCTGAGGCAAGCACCCGAGCAGGTGAAGAAGCTAGAGGCAGAAGTTGCACGGACGGGGGCCACCATAGCCCTGGCGGTGGCGCGGTCCCACTATCCACTACTTGACATGCAGGCGATCAGGGAGGGGTATGCTGCTGACGTCCCGGACGAAGATATTCCAGAGATGATGAATATCATTGAGTCGACGGTGAACTCCCTCATGGATCGCGCGGGCCTATAAAAATTAGTAGTAGTTGTGAACTGCTCGGGAATGCCGAGTAACTTTTGTAAGGACTCAGGGATACCGAGTGATTTTTGCATGGACTCGGGGATGCCGAGTGACTTTTGTATAAACTACTATGATATGCAAGTAATGTTATTTTAGTCATAAAAAAGTTTGTTCGTGTGTATGTTGGTCGTTCGTTTCTGCTCTTCGCCAACCCGTCGTAGCCTCCTTTGCGTAGGGATTAGCCGTGGGCGTGTGTCTCGTGTAGCGTAAAGTTGCGGCGTAAACCGGCGATTGGAGTCAAAGAGTTAACGTCGGATTGTATACACAGTACTAAAATATTTTACGGGTATGGGGGGAAACCGTGTAGGCGCCGAGTACCCGCGACGAACGAGCGTAGCGGGTCAGTCGGGACGAGGAAAACTTGTTTCAAGTGAAGCGAAAAAGGTGTCTTTATTCATGTTTCTGAGATATCAGAAGAAGGGGTCTAAGTGTAGAAACGACGTAGCTATTCGATGTTCCATGCGTTGGTGAAGACGTTGGCGTCGCTGTCCTTCAACCGGTAAGCCCCCGGGCGTAGCACCTCGGCGACTATGTACGGACCCTCCCATAGTGGTGAAAGTTTGTGCTGCTCTTTGCTGGACTGGACTCGGCATAGAACCAGGTCGCCAACGTTGAATGAACGGCCGCGTACGTGCCGGCTGTGGTAGCGTCGTAGGCCCTGTTGGTACTTAGCCGACCGGAGGAACGCAACTTCGCGTGCTTCTTCAAGTTGGTCGAGAGCGTCCTGTCTTGCTTTCTCTGACTCGGCCTCGTTGAAGGTGCGAACGCGTGGGGAGCCATATTCCAAGTCAGTCGGGAGGACGGCCTCGGCTCCGTAGACCATAAAGAATGGTGTATAACCGGTTGATCGGTTGGGCGTAGTCTGTAGGCTCCAAAGTACTGATGGTAACTCGGCTGCCCATTTGCCTGCAAATTTGTTCAGTCGCTGGAAGATCCGAGGCTTGAGGCCTTGCATGATCAAACCATTGGACCGCTCGACTTCCCCAGGTCTGGCACGGTCGGGTCGGATGGTTTGCTCGGATGGTTTGGGATAATTAGAGGAGATCTGGACCTTCCGGACGGACCATTTGGAAGTTCTAGGACAGTCGGGTTGGACGGTTTGGTCGGATGGTTCGGGTCCAACAGTTTGGAGGGTCTAAGACGGTCGGGTTGGATGGTTCGGGACAACTAGACGAGATCCGGACCTTCCTCTGGACAGACCGTTTGGAAGGTCCGGGACAGTCGGGTTGGACGGTTAGGTCGGATGGTTTGGGACAATTAGAGGAGATCCAGACCTTCTGGACGGATCATTTGGAAGTTCCAGGACAGTTGGGTTGGACGATTTGGTCGGATGGTTCGGGATCAACTGTTTGGAGGGTCTGAGACAGTCGGGTTGGACGGTTTGGTTGGATGGTTCGGGACAACTAGAGGAGATCCGGACCTTCTTCCGGACGGACCGTTTGGAAGTTCCAGGACGGTCGGGTTGGACGGTTTGGTCGGATGATTCGGGATCAACAGTTTGGAGGCTCCGAAACGGTCGGGTTGGACGGTTTGGTCGGATGATTCGGCTGAACTAGAGGAGAACTGGACCTTCTTCCGGACGGACCGTTTGGAAGGTCCGGGACGGTTTCTCGGATGGTTCGGGACAACTAGAGGAGATCAAGACCTTCTTCCGGACGGACCGTTTGGAAGTTCTGGGACGGTCGGGTGGGACGGTTTGGTCAGACGGTTCGGCTCCAACCGTTTGGAGGGTCTGAGACGGTCGGGTTAGATGGTTTGATCGGATGGCTCGGGACCAACAGTTCGGATGGTCCGGGGTGGTCGGGTCGAACGGTTTGCTCGGATGGTTCGGGACAACTAGAGCAGATCCGGACCATCTTCTGGATGGACCGTTTGGAAGTTCCGGGACGGTGGGGTTGGACGGTTTGGTCGCATGGTTTGGGACCAACAGTTTGGAGGCTCCGAGACGGTCGGGTTGGATGGTTTGGTCGGACGATTCGGGAGAACAAAAGGAGAACTGGACCTTCTTTCGGACGGACCGTTTGGAAGGTCCGGGACGGTCGGGTTGGACGGTTTCTCGGATGGTTCGGGACAATTAGAGGATATCAGGACCTTCTTTTGAACGGACCGTTTGGAAGTTCCGGGATGGTCGGGTTGGACGGTTTGGTCGGACGGTTCGGGACCAACAGTTTGGAGGGTCCGAGATGGACGGGTTGGCTGGTTTGGTCGGATGGTTCGGGAGAACTAAAGGAGAACCGGACCTTCTTCCGGACGACCGTTTGGAAGGTCCAGGACGGTCGGGTTGGACGGTTTGGTCGGACGGTTCGGGACCAACAGTGTGGAGGGTCCGAGACGGTCTGGTTGGATGGTTTGGTCGGATGGTTCGGGACCAACGGTTCGGAGCGTGCCTGGTGGTTGGGTCGAACGGTTTGATCGGATGGTTCGAGAAAACTAGAGGAGATCCAGATATTCCTCCGGACGGACAGTTTGTATGTTCCGGGACGGTCAGGTTTGGTCGGATGGTTCGGGACCAACAGTTTGGAGCGTCTGAGATGGTCAGGTTGGACGATTTTGTCGGATGGTTCGGGACCAACAGTTTGGAGGGTCCCGGACGGTCGGGTTGGACGGCTTGGTCGGATGGTTCGGGTCAACTAGAGGAGATCCGGACCTTCTTCCGGACGGACCGTTTGGAAGTTCCGTGACGATCGGGTTGGACGGTTTGGTCGGATGGTTCGGGAAAACTAGAGGAGATCCGGATATTCTTCCGAACGGAAAGTTTGTATGTTCCGGGACGATCGGGTTTGGTCGGATGGTTCGGGACCAACAGTTTGGAGCGTCTGAGATGGTCGGGTTGGACGATTTGGTCGGATGGTTCGGGACCAACAGTTTGGAGGGTCCGGGACGGTCGGTTTGGACGGCTTGGTCGGATGGTTCGGGACCAACAGTTTGGAGGGTCTGAGACGGTCGGGTTAGACGGTTTGGCCGAATGGTTCGGGACCAACAGTTTGGAGGGTCCGGGACGGTCAGGTTGGATGGTTTGGTCGGATGGTTCAGGAGAACTAGTGGAGAGCCGGACCTTCTTCCGGACGGGCCGTTTGAAAGGTCCGGGATGGTCGGGTTGGATGGTTTTGTCGGATGGGTGTGGACCAACAGTTTGGAGGTTCCAGGACAATCGGGTTGGACGGTTTGGTCAGATGGTTCGAGACAAACAGTTTGGAGGGTCTGAGACGGTCGGGTTGGACGGTTTGATTGGATGCTTCGGGACAATTAAAGGAGATGCGGACCTTCTTCCGGACGGACCGTTTGGAAGTTCCGGGACGGTCGGGTTGGACGGTTTGGTCGGATGGTTCGGGACCAATACTTTAGAGGGTCCGAGACGGTCGGTTTCGACGGTTTGGTCGGATGGTTCGGGACAAGTAGTTTGGAGGGTGTGAGACGGTCGGGTTGCATGATTTGGTCGGATGATTCGGGACCAACAGCTTGGAGGATCCGGGACGGTCGGGTTGGACGGTTTGCTCGGATCGTTCGGGACCAACAGTTTGGAGGGTCCGAGAAGGTTGGGTTGGACAGATTGGTCGGATGGTTCGGGTCCAACAGTTTGGAGGGTCCGGGACGGTCGGGTTGGATGGTTTGTTCGGATGGTTCGGGAGAACTAGAGGCGAGCTGGACCTTCCTCCGGATGGACCGTTCGGAAGGTCCGGGACTGTCGGGTTGGACGGTTTGGTCACATGGTTCGGGACCAATAGTTTGGAGCGCAAGGGACGGTCGGTTTGGACGGTTTGGTCGGATGGTTAGGGAGAACTAGAGGAGAACCGGACCTTCTTCCGGACGGACCGTTTGGATGGTCCGGGACGGTCGGTTTGGACGGTTTGGTCGGATGGTTCGGGACAACTAGAGGAGATAAGGACCTCCTTCCGGACGGACCGTTTGGATGTTCCCGGACGGTCCGGTTGGATGGTTTGGTCGGACGGTTCGGGACCAACAGTTTAGAGGGTCCGAGACGGTCGGGTTGGATGGTTTGGTCGGATGGTTCGGGACCAAAATTTCGGAGGGTCCGGGGTGGTTGGGTTGGACGGTTTTGTCGGACGGTTCGGGAACAACAGTTTGGAGGGTCCGAGACGGTCGGGTTGGATGGTTTGGTCGGATGGTTCGGGACCAACAGTTCGGAGGGTGCGTGGTGGTCGGGTTGGACGGTTTGGACAGATGCTTCGGGACAACTAGAGGATATCCGGACCTTCTTCCGCACGGACTGTTCGGAAGTTCCGGGACGATCGGGTTGGACGGTTTGGTCGGATAGTTCGGGACAACCAGAGACCATCTTCCGGACGGACCATTTATATGTTCCAGGATGGTTAGGTTTGGTCGGATGGTTCGGGAACAACAGTTTGGAGCGTCCGCGATGGTCGGGTTGGACGATTTGGTCGGACGGTTCGGGACCAACAGTGTGGAGGGTCCGAGACGGTCTGGTTGGATGGTTTGGTCGGATGGTTCGGGACCAACAGTTCGGAGGGTGCCTGGTGGTCGGGTTGAACGGTTTGGTCGGATGGTTCGGGTCAACTAGAGGAGATCCGGACCTTCTTCCGGGCGGACCGTTTGGAAGTTCCGTGTCGATCGGGTTGGACGGTTTGGTCGGATGGTTCGGGAAAACTAGAGGAGATCCGGATATTCTTCCGGACGGAAAGTTTGCATGTTCCGGGACGGTCGGGTTTGGTCGGATGGTTCGGGACCAACAGTTTGGAGCGTCTGAGATGGTCGGGTTGGACGATTTGGTCGGATGGTTCGGGACCAACAGTTTGGAGGGTCCGGGACGGTCGGGTTGGACGGCTTGGTCGGATGGTTCGGGACAAACAGTTTGGATGGTCCGAGGCGGTCGGGTTGGACGGTTTGGTCGAACGGTTCGGGACCAACAGTTTGGAGGGTCCGGGACGGTCAGGTTGGATGGTTTGGTCGGATGGTTCGGGAGAACAAGTGGAGAGCCGGACCTTCTTCCGGACGGACCGTTTGAAAGGTCCGGGACGGTCGGGTTGGATCGTTTTGTCGGATGGGTGTGGACCAACAGTTTGGAGGGTCCGGGACAGTCGGGTTGTACGGCTTTGGTCTGATAGTTCGGGACCAACAGTTTGGAGGGTTCGAGACGGTCGGGTTGGACGATTTGGTCGGATGGTTCGGGACCAATAGTTTGGAGGGTCCGGGACGGTCGGGTTGGAAGGCTTGGTCGGATGGTTCGGGACCAACAATTTGGAGGGTCCAAGACGGTCGGGTTGGACGGTTTGGTCGAATGGTTCGGGACCAACAGTTTGGAGGGTCCGGGACGGTCAGGTTGGATGGTTTGGTCGGATGGTTCAGGAGAACTAGTGGAGAGCCGGACCTTCTTCCGGACGGACCGTTTGAAAGGTCGGGGACGGTCAGGTTGGATGGTTTTATCGGATGGGTGTGGACCAACAGTTTGGAGGGTCCGGGACAGTCGGGTTGGACGGCTTTGGTCTGATGGTTCGGGACCAACAGTTTGGAGGGTCCGGGACTGTCGGGTTGGATAGTTTGATCGGATGGTCCGGGTGAATTAGGGGAGAACCAGACCTTCTTCCGGACGGACCGTTTGGAAAGTCCGGAACAGTCGGGTTGGACGGTTTGGTCGGATGGTTTGGAACAATTAGAGGAGATCTAGACCTTCCGGACGGACCAAGTGAAAGTTCCAGGACAGTCGGGTTGGACGGTTTGGTCAGATGCTTCGGGACAAACAGTTTGGAGGGTCTGAGGCGGTCGGGTTGGACGGTTTGATTGGATGGTTCGGGACAATTAGAGGAGATGCGGACCTTCTTCTGGACGGACCGTTTGGAAGTTCCGGGACGGTCGAGTGGGACGGTTTGGTCGGATGGTTCGGGACCAGTAGTTTAGAGGGTCCGAGACGGTCGGGTTGGGCGGTTTGGTCGGATGGTTCGGGACCAGTAGTTTGGAGGGTCCGAGACGGTCGGGTTGCATGATTTGGTCGGATGATTCGAGACCAACAATTTGGAGGGTACGGGACGGCCGGGTTGGACGGTTCGCTCGGATCGTTCGGGACCAACAGTTTGGAGGGTCCGAGAAGGTAGGGTTGGACGGTTTGGTCGGATGGTTCGGGTCCAACAGTTTGGAGGGTCCGGGACGGTCGGGTTGGATGGTTTGTTCGGATGGTTCGGGAGAACTAGAGGAGAGCTGGACCTTCTTCCGGAAGGACCGTTCGGAAGGTCCGGGACGATCGGGTTGGATGGTTTGGTCACATGGTTCGGGACCAATAGTTTGGAGGGCAAGGAACGGTCGGTTTGGACGGTTTGGTCGAATGGTTAGGGAGAACTAGAGGAGAACCGGACCTTCTTCCGGACGGACCGTTTGGAAGGTCCGGGACGGTCGGTTTGGACGGTTTGGTCGGATGGTTCGGTACAACTAGAGGAGATCAGGACCTTCTTCCGGACGGACCGTTTGGATGTTCCGGGACGGTCCGGTTGAATGGTTTGGGTCGGATGGTTCGGGACCAACAGTTTAGAGGGTCCGAGACGGTCGGGTTGGATGGTTTGGTCGGATGGTTCGGGACGAAAAATTCGGAGGGTCCGGGGTGGTCGGGTCGGACGGTTTGGTCGGACAGTTCGGGAACAACAGTTTGGAGGGTCCGAGACGGTCGGGTTGGATGGTTTGGTCGGATGGTTCGGGACCAACTGTTCGGATGGTGCGTGGTGGTCGGGTTGGACGGTTTGGTCGGATGGTTTGGGACAATTAGAGGAGATCTAGACCTTCCGGACGGACCATGTGAATGTTCCAGGACAGTCGGGTTGGACGGTTTGGTCAGATGGTTCGGGACAAACAGTTTGGAGGGTCTGAGACGGTCGGGTTGGACGGTTTGATTGGATGATTCGGGACAATTAGAGGAGATGCGGACCTTCTTCCGGATGGACCGTTTGGAAGTTCCGGGACGATCGGGTTGGACGGTTGGTCGGATGGTTCGGGACCAGTAGTTTGGAGGGTCCGAGACGGTCGGGTTGCATGATTTGGTCGGATGATTCGGGACCAACAGTTTTGGGGGTTCGGGACGGCCGGGTTGGACGGTTTGGTCGGATGGTTTGGGTCCAACAGTTTGGAGGGTCCGGAACGGTCGGCTTGGATGGTTTGTTCGGATGGTTCGGAAGAACTAGAGGAGAGCTGGACCTTCTTCTGGACGGACCGTTCGGAAGGTCCGGGACGGTCGGGTTGGACGGTTTGGTCACATGGTTCAGGACCAATAGTTTGGAGGGCAAGGGACGGTCGGGTTGGGCAGTTTGATCAGATGGTTCAGGACGAACAGTTTGGACGGTCCGAGACGGTCGGGTAGGACGGAGCGTTTCGAATGTCCGGGACGGTCGGTTTGCATGGTTTGGTCGGACGGTTCGGGAACAACAGTTTAGAGGGTCCGAGACGGTAGGGTTGGATGGTTTGGTCGGATGGTTCGGGACCAAAATTTCGGAGGGTCCGGGGTGGTCGGGTTGGACGGTTTGGTCGGACGGATTGGGAACAACAGTCTGGAGGGTCCGAGACGGTCGGGTTGGATGGTTTGGTCGGATGGTTTGGGACCAACAGTTCGGAGGGTGCGTGGTGGTCGGGTTGGACGGTTTGGACGGATGCTTCGGGACAACTAGAGGATATCTGGACCTTCTTCCGCACGGACTGTTTGGAAGTTCCTGGACGATCGGGTTGGACGGTTTGGTCGGATAGTTCGGGACAACCAGAGGAGATCCGGACCATTTGCATGTTCCAGGATGGTTGGGTTAGGTCGGATGGTTCGGGAACAACAGTTTGGAGCGTCCGAGATGGTCGGGTTGGACGATTTGGTCGGATGGTTCGGGACCAATAGTTTGGAGGGTCCGAGACGGTCGGGTTGCATGATTTGGTCGGATGATTCGGGACCAACAATTTGGAGGGTCCGGGACGGTTGGGTTGGACGGTTTGGTCGGATCGTTCGGGACCAACAGTTTGGAGGGTCCGAGAAGGTCGGGTTAGACGGTTTGTCCGGATGGTTCGGGTCCAACAGTTTGGAGGGTTGGATGGTTTGTTCGGATGGTTCGGGAGAACGAGAGCAGAGCTGGACCTTCTTTCGGACGGACCGTTCGGAAGGTCCGGGACGGTCGGGTTGGATGGTTTGGTCGGATGGTTCGGGACCAATAGTTTAGAGGGCAAGGGACGGTCGGGTTGGACGGTTTGGTCGGACGGTTCGGGACCAACAGTTTGGAGGGTCCGAACGGTCGGGATGAACGGTTTGGTCAGATGGTTTGAGAGAACTAGAGGAGAACCGGACCTTCTTTCGGACGGACCGTTTGCAAGGTCCGGGACGGTCAGGTTGGACGTTTGGTCGGATGGTTCGGGACCAATAGGTTGGAGGGTCCGGGAAGGTCGGGTTGGAGGGTTTGGTCGGATGGTTCGGGACCAACAGTTTCGAGGGACCGAGATGGTCGGGTTGGACGGTTTGGTCGGATGGTTCAGGATCATCAGGTTGGAGGGTCCGGGATGGTTGGGTTGGTTGGTTTGGTCAGATGGTTAGAGAGAACTAGAGGAGAACAGGACCTTCTTTCGGACGGACCATTTAGAACGTCCGGGACGGTCGGGTTGGACGGTTAGGTCGGATGGTTTGGGACAAGTAGAGGAGATCTAGACCTTCCGGACGGACCATTTTGCAGCTCCGGGACAGTCGGGTTGGACGGTTTGGTCGGATGGTTCGGGACCAATAGTTTGGTGGTTCTGAGATGGTCGGGTTTGACGGTGTGGTTGGATGGTTCGGGACAACTGGAGGAGATCCGGACCTTCTTCCGGACGGACCGTTTGGAAGTTCCGGGACGGTCGGGTTGGGCGGTTTGGTCGGATGGTTCGGGACCACCAGTTTGGAGGGTCCGAGATGGTCGGGTTGGACGGTTTGGTCGGATGGTTCGGGACAACTAGAGGCGATCCGGACCTTCTTTCGGACGGACCATTTTGCAGCTCCGGGACAGTCGGGTTGGACGGTTTGGTCGGATGGTTCGGGACCAATAGTTTGGTGGTTCTGAGATGGTCGGGTTTGACGGTGTGGTTGCATGGTTCGGGACAACTGGAGGAGAACCGGACCTTCTTCCGGACGGAGCGTTTGGAATGTCCGGGACGGTCGGTTTGCATGGTTTGGTCGGACGGTTCGGGAACAACAGTTTAGAGGGTCCGAGACGGTCGGGTTGGATGGTTTGGTCGGATGGTTCGGGACCAAAAGTTCGGAGGGTCCGGGGTGGTCGGGTCGGACGGTTTGGGAACAACAGTTTGGAGGGTCCGAGACGGTCGGGTTGGATGGTTTGGTCGGATGGTTTGGGACCAACTGTTCAGAGGGTGCGTGGTGGTCGGGTTGGTCGGTTTGGACGGATGCTTCGGGACAACTAGAGGATATCTGGACCTTCTTCCGCACGGACTGTTTGGAAGTTCCTGGACGATCGGGTTGGACGGTTTGGTCGGATAGTTTGGGACAACCAGAGACCATCTTCCGGACGGACCATTTGTATGTTCCAGGATGGTTGGGTTAGGTCGGATGGTTCGGGAACAACAGTTTGGAGCGTCCGAGATGGTCGGGTTGGACGATTTGGTCGGATGGTTCGGGACCAATAGTTTGGAGGGTCCGAGACGGTCGGGTTGCATGATTTGGTCGGATAATTCGGGACCAACAATTTGGAGGGTCCGGGACGGTTGGGTTGGACGGTTTGGTCGGATCGTTCGGGACCAACAGTTTGGAGGGTCCGAGAAGGTCGGGTTAGACGGTTTGTCCGGATGGTTCGGGTCCAACAGTTTGGAGGTTCCGAGACAGTCGGGTTGGATGGTTTGTTCGGATGGTTCGGGAGAACGAGAGCAGAGCTGGACCTTCTTTCGGACGGACCGTTCGAAAGTTCAGGGACGGTCGGGTTGGATGGTTTGGTCGGATGGTTCGGGACCAATAGTTTAGAGGGCAAGGGTCGATCGGGTTGGACGGTTTGGTCGGATGGTTCGGGACCAACAGTTTGGAGGGTCCGAACGGTCGGGATGAACGGTTTGGTCAGATGGTTTGGGAGAACTAGAGGAGAACCGGACCTTCTTTCGGACGGACCGTTTGCAAGGTCCGGGACGGTCGGGTTGGTCGTTTGGTCGGATGGTTCGGGATCATCAGGTTGGAGGGTCCGGGATGGTTGGGTTGGTTGGTTTAATCAGATGGTTCGAGAGAACTAGAGGAGAACCGGACCTTCTTTCGGACGGACCATTTAGAAGGTCCGGGACGATCGGGTTGGACGGTTAGGTCGGATGGTTTGGGACAAGTAGAGGAGATCTAGACCTTCCGGACGGACCATTTTGCAGCTCCGGGACAGTCGGGTTGGACGGTTTGGTCGGATGGTTCGGGACCAATAGTTTGGTGGTTCTGAGATGGTCGGGTTTGACGGTGTGGTTGGATGGTTCGGGACAACTGGAGGAGATCCGGACCTTCTTCCGGACGGACCGTTTGGAAGTTCCGGGACGGTCGGGTTGGGCGGTTTGGTCGGATGGTTCGGGACCACCAGTTTGGAGGGTCCGAGATGGTCGGGTTGGACGGTTTGGTCGGATGGTTCGGGACAACTAGAGGCGATCCGGACCTTCTTTCGGACGGACCGTTTGGAAGGTCCGGGACGGTCAGGTTGGACGGTTTGGTCGGATTGTCCGGGACAACTAGAGGTGATCCGGATCTTTTTCCGGACGGACCGTTTGGATGTTCCGGGACGGTCGGGTTGGACGGTTTGGTCGGACGGTTCGGGTCCAGCAGTTTGGTGGGTCCGAGACGGTCGGGTTGGACGGTTTTGGTCGGATGGTTCGAGACCAAAAGTTCGGAGGGTCCGGGGTGGTCGGGTTGGACAGTTTGGTCGGACGGTTCGGGACCAACAGTTTGGAGGGTCCGGGACAACCAGAGGAGATCCGGACCTTCTTCCGGATGGACCTTTGGAAGTTTCGGGACGGTCGGGTCGGACGGTTTGCTCGGACGGTTCGGGACCAACAGTTTGGAGGGTCCGAGACGGTCAGGTTGGATGGTTTGGTCGGACGGTTCGGGACCAACAGTTTGGAGGGTCCGGAGCAGTTGGGTTGGATGGTTTGGTCGGATGTTTCGGGACAACTAGAGGAGATCAGGACCTTCTTCCGGACGAACCGTTTCGAAGTTCCGGGACGGTCGGGTTGGACGGTTTGGTCGGATGGTTCGGGCCAACTAGAGGTGATCCGGATCTTTTTCCGGACGGACCGTTTGGTTGTTCCGGGACGGTCGGATTGGACGGTTTGGTCGGACGGTTCGGGACCAGCAGTTTGGTGGGTCCGAAACGGTCGGGTTGGATGGTTTGGTCGGATGGTTCGAGACCAAAAGTTCGGAGGGTCCGGGGTGGTCGGGTTGGACAGTTTGGTCGGACGGTTCGGGACCAACAGTTGGGAGGGCCGGGACAACCAGAGGAGATCCGGACCTTCTTCCGGACGGTCCTTTGGAAGTTTCGGGACGGTCGGGTCGGACGGTTTGCTCGGACGGTTCGGGACCAACAGTTTGGAGGGTCCGAGACGGTCAGGTTGGATGGTTTGGTCGGATGGTTCGGGACCAACAGTTTGGAGGGTCCGGGGCAGTCGGGTTGGATGGTTTGGTCAGATGTTTCGGGACAACTAGAGGAGATCAGGACCTTCTTCCGGACGAACCGTTTCGAAGTTCCGGCACGGTCGGGTTGGACGGTTTGGTCGGATAGTTCGGGACAACCAGAGGCGATCCGGACCTTTTTTCGGACGGACAGTTTGGAAGTTCCGGGGCGGTCGGGTTGGACGGTTTGGTCGGACGGTTCGGGACCAACATTTTGCAGGGTCCGAGACGGTCAGGTTGGACGGTTTGGTCGGACGGTTCGGGACCAATAGTTTGGAGGGTCTGGGGGAGTCGGGTTGGATGGTTTGGTCGGATGGTTTGGGACAACTAGAGGAGATCAGGACCTTCTTCCGGACGGACCGTTTGGATGTTCCGGGACGGTCGGGTTGGACGGTTTTGGTCGGACGGTTCGGGACCAACAGTTTGGAGGGTCCGAGACGGTCGGATTGGACGGTTTGGTCGGATGGTTCGGGACCAACAGTTCGGGGAGGCCGGGATGGTCGGGTTGGACGGTTTGGTCGGATGGTTCGGGACAACTAGATGAGATCCGGACGTTCTTCCGGACGGACCTTTGGAAGTTTTGGGACGGCCGGGTCAGACGGTTTGGTCTGACGGTTCGGGACCAGCAGTTCGGAGGGTCCGAGACGGTCGGGTTGGATGGTTTGGTCGGATGGTTCGGGACCAACAGTTCGGAGGGTGCGTGGTGGTCGGGTTGGACGGTTTGCTCGGATGGTTCGGGACCAACAGTTTGGAGGGTCCGGGACAGTCGGGTTGGATGGTTTGGTTGGATGGTTCCGGACAACTAGAGGCGATCCGGACCTTCTTCCGGACGGACCGTTTGGAAGTTCCGGGACGGTCGGGCTGGACGGTTTGGTCGGATGGTTCGAGATCAACAGTTTGGAGGGTCCGGGACGGTCGGGTTGGACGATTTGGTCGGATGATTCGGGACCAACAGTTTGGAGTCTCCGGGACGGTCGGGTTAGATGGTTTGGTCGGATGGTTTGGGAAAACTAGAGGAGAGCCGGACCTTCTTTCGGATGGGACCGTTTGAAAGGTCCGGAACTGTCGGGTTGGACGGTTTGGTCAGATGGTTTGGGACCAAAAGTTTGGAGGGCCCGGGATGGTCGGGTTGGACGGTTTGGTCGGATGGTTCGGGACCAACAGTTTGGAGGGTCCAAGACGGTCGGGTTGGACGGTTTGGTTGGATGGTTCGGGACCTACAGTTTGGAGGGTCCGGGACGGTCGGGTTGGATGGTTTGGTCGGATGGTTCGGGAAACCAGAGGAGAACCGGATCTTCTTCCGGAAGGACCGTTTGGAAGGTCCGGGACGGTCGGGTTGGACGGTTTGGTCGGATGTTTCGGGACAATTAGAGGAGATCTTGAACTTCTGGACGGACCATTTGGAAGTTCCAATACAGTCGGGTTGGACGGTTTTGGTCGGATGGTTCGGGACCAACAGTTTGGAGGGTCTGAAACGGTCGGGTTGGACGGTTTGGTTGGATGGTTCAGGACAACTAGAGGAGATCCGGACCATCTTCCGAACGGACCGTTTGGAAGTTCCGGGACGTTCGGGTCGGACGGTTTGGTCGGATGGTTCGGGACAACTAGAGGAGATCCGGACCTTCTTCCGGACGGCCCATTTGGAAGTTCCGGGACGGTCGGGTTGGACGGTTTGGTCGGATGGTTCGGGACCAACAGTTTAAAGTGTCGGAGACGATCGGGTTGGACAGTTTGGTCGGATGGTTTGGGACCAATAGTTTGGAGGGTTCGGGACCAATGGGTTGGATGGCTTGGTCGAATGGTTCGGGAGAAGTAGAGGAGAACCGGACCTTCTTCCGGACGGACCATTTGGAAGGTCCGGGACGGTCGGGTTGGACGGTTAGGTCGGATGGTTTGGGACAATTAGAGGAGATCTAGACCTTCCGGACGGACCATTTGGAAGTTCCAGGCCAGTCGGGTTCAGGACCAACAGTTTGGAGGTTCTGTGATGGTCGTGTTGGACGGTGTGTTTTGATGGTTCGGGACCACTGGAGGAGGTTCGGACCTTCTTCCGGGCGGGACCGTTCGGAAGTTCCGGGACGGTCGGGTTGGACGGTTTGGTTGGATGGTTCGGGACCACCCGTTTGGAGGGTCCGAGACGGTCGGGTTGCACGGTTTGGTTGGATGGTTCGGGACAACTAAAGGAAATCCGGACCATCTTCCGAACGGACCGTTTGGAAGTTCCGGGACGGTCGGGTTAGAAGGTTTGGTCGGATGGTTCGGGACAACTAGAGGAGATCCGGACCTTCTACCGGACGGATCGTTTGGAAGTTCCGGGACGGTCGGTTTGGATGGTTTGGTCGGATGGTTCGGGACCAACAGTTTAGAGGGTCCGAGACGGTCGGGTTGGACGGTTTGGTCGGATGGTTTGGGACCAACAGTTTGGAGGGTCGGGGACGGTCGGGTTGGATGGTTTGGTCGGATGGTTCGGGAAACCAGAGGAGAACCGGATCTCCTTTGGGAAGGACCGTTCGGAAGGTCCGGGACGGTCGGGTTGGATGGTTTGGTCGGATGTTTCGGGACAATTAGAGCAGATCTAGAACTTCCGGACGGACCATTTGGAAGTTCCAGGACAGTCGGGTTAGACGGTTTGGTCGGATGGTTCGGGACGAACAGTTTGGAGGGTCTGAGTGGGTTGGGTTGGACGGTTTTGTTGGATGGTTCGGGACAACTAGAGGAGATCCGGACCATCTTCCGAACGGACCGTTTGGAAGTTCCGGGACGGTCCGGTTGGACGGTTTCGTCGGATGGTTCGGGACAACTAGAGGTGATCCGGACCTTCTTCCGGACGGACCGTTTGGAAGTTCCGGGACGGTCGGTTTGGCTGGTTTGGTCAGATGGTTCGGGACCGACAGTTTAGAGGGTCCGAGACGGTCGGGTGGGATGGTTTGGTCGGATGGTTTGGGACCAACAGTTTGGAGGGTCCAGGACGGACGGGTTGGATGGTTTGGTCGAATGGTTTGGGACCAACAGTTTGGAGGGTCCGAGACGGTCGGGTTGGACGGTTTGGTCGGATGGTTTGGGACCAACAATTTGGACGGTCCGGGACGGACGGGTTGGATGGTTTGTTCGGATGGTTCGGGACAATTAGAGGAGATCTAGAACTTCCGGACGGACCGTTTGGAAGGTCCGGGACGGTCGGGTTGGATGGTTTGGTCGGATGTTTCGGATCAATTAGAGGAGATCTAGAACTTCCGGACGGAATATTTGGAAGTTCCAGGACAGTTGGGTTGGACGGTTTAGTCGCATGGTTCGGGACCAACAGTTTGGAGGGTCTGAGACAGTCGGGTTGGATGGTTTGGTCGGATGGTTCGGGAGAACTAGAGGAGAACCGGACCTTCTTCCGGACGGACCGTTTGGAAGGTCCGGGACGGTCGGGTAGGATGGTTTGGTCGGATGGTTCGGGAGAGCTAGAGGAGAAAAGGACCTTCTTCCGGACGGACCGTTTGGAAGGTCCAGGACCGTCGGGTTGGACGGTTTGGTCGGATGGTTCGGGACCAATAGTTTGGAGGGTCTGAGACGGTCGGGTTGGACGGTTTGGTTGGATGGTTCGGGACAACTAGAGGAGATCCGGACCTTCCTCCGGACAGACCGTTTCGAAGGTCCGGGACGGTCGGGTTGGACGGCTTGGTCCGATGGTTCGGGACGACTAGAGGAGATCCGGACCTTCTTCTGGACGGACCGTTTGGAAGGTCCGGGACGGTCGGTTTGGACGGCTTGGTCGGATGGTTCGGGTCAACTAGAGGAGATGCGGACCTTCTTCCGGATGGACCTTTGGAAGTTCCGGGACGATCAGGTTGGACGGTTTGGTCGGATGGTTCAGGACAACTAGAGGAGATCCGGACCTTCTTCCGGACGGACCGTTTGTATGTTCCGGGATGGTCGGGTTTGGTCGGATGGTTCGGGACCAACAGTTTCGAGCGTCCGAGACGGTCAGGCTGGACGATTTGGTCGGATGGTTCGGGAGCAACAGTTTGGAGGGTCCGAGATGGTCGGGTTGCATGATTTGGCGGATGATTCGGGACAACAGTTTGGAGGGTCCGGGACGGTCGGGTTGGACGGTTTGGTCAGATGGTTCGGGACCAACAGTTTGGAGGGTCCGATACTGTCGGGTTGGATGGTTTGGTCGGATGGTTCGGGACCAACAGTTTGGAGGGTCCGGGACAGTCGGGTTGGATGGTTTGGTTGGATGATTCGAGAGAACTAGAGGAGAGCCGGAACTTCTTCCGGACGTACCGTTTGGATGGTCCGGGACGGTTGGTTTAGACGGTTTGGTCGGATGGTTCGGGACCAACAGTTTGGAGGGCCCGGGACGGTCGGATTGGACGGTTTAGTCGGATGGTTCGGCAGTTTGGAGGTTCCGGGACGGTCGGGTTGGATGGCTTGGTCGGATGGTTCGGGAGTAGAGGAGAACCGGACCCTCTTCCGGACGGACCATTTGGAAGGTCCGGGACGGTCGGGTTGTACGGTTAGGTCGGATGGTTTGGGGCAATTAGAGGAGATCTAGACCTTCCGGACGGGCCATTTGGAAGGTCCAGGACAGTCGGGTTTGACGGTTTGGTCGGTTGGTTCGGGACCAACAGTTTGGAGGTTCTGAGATGGTCGGGTTGGGCGGTGTGGTTGGATGGTTCGGGACAATTAGAGGAGATCCGGACCTTCTTCCGGACGGACCGTTCGGAAGTTCCGGGACGGTCGGGTTGGACGGTTTGGTCGGATGGTTCGGGACCACACGTTTGGAGGGTCCGAGACGGTCGGGTAGGACGGTTTGGTCGGATGTTTCGGGACAATTAGAGGAGATCTAGAACTTCTTTCGGACGGTTTGGTCGGATGATTCGGGACAACTAGAGGAGATCCAGACCTTCTTCCGGACGGACCGTTTGGATGTTCCGGGACGGTCGGGTTGGTCGGTTTTGTCGGATGGTTCGGGACCACCCGTTTGGAGGGTCCGAGACGGTCGGGTTGGATGGTTTGGTCGGATGTTTCGGGACAATTAGAGGAGATCTAGAACTTCCGGACGGACCATTTGGAAGTTCCAGGACAGTCGGGTTGGAAGGTTTGGTCGGACGGTTCGGGACCAACAGTTTGGAGGGTCTGAGACGGTCGGGTTGGACGGTTTGATTGGATGGTTCGGGACAACTAGAGGAGATCCGGACCATCTTCCGAACGGACTGTTTGGAAGTTCTGGGACGGTCAGGTTGGAAGGTTTGTTCGGATGGTTCGGGACAACTAGAGGAGATCCGGACCTTCTACCGGACGGACCGTTTGGAAGTTCCGGGACGGTCGGTTTGGACGGTTTGGTCGGATGGTTCGGGACCAACAGTTTAGAGGGTCCGAGACGGTCGGGTTGGACGGTTTGGTCGGATTGTTTGGGACCAACAGTTTGGAGGGTCCGGGACGGTCGGGTTGGATGGTTTGGTCGGATGGTTCGGGAAACCAGAGGAGAATCGGATCTCCTTCCGGAAGGACCGTTTGGAAGGTCCGGGACGGTCGGGTTGGACGGTTTGGTCGGATGTTTCGGGACAATTAGAGGAAATCTAGAATTTCCGGATGGACCATTTGGAAGTTCCAGGGCAGTCGAGTTGGACGGTTTGGTCAGATGGTTCGGGACGAACAGTTTGGTGGGTCCGAGATGGTTGGGTTGGACTGTTTGGTTGGATGGTTCGGGACAACTAGAGAAGATCTGGACCATCTTCCGAACGGACCGTTTGGAAGTTCCGGGACGGTCGAGTTGGACGGTTTGGTCGGATGGTTCGGGACAACTAGAGGAGATCCGGACCTTCTTCCGGACGGACCGTTTTGAAGTTCCGGGATGGTCGGTTTCGACGGTTTGGTCGGATGGTTTGGGACCAACAGTTCAGAGGGTCCGAGACGGTCGGCTGGGACAGTTTGGTTGGATGGTTTCGGACCAACAGTTTGGAGGGTCCGGGACGGACGGGTTGGATGGTTTGGTCAAATGCTTTGGGACCAACAGTTTGGAGGGTCCGAGACGGTCGGGTTGGACGGTTTGGTCCGATGGTTTGGGACAAACAGTTTGGAGGGTCCGAGGCGGTCGGGTTGGATGGTTTGGTCGGATGGTTCGGGACAATTAGAGGAGATCTAGAACTTCTGGACGGACCGTTTGGAAGGTCCGGGACGGTCGGGTTGGATGGTTTGGTCGGATGTTTCGGGACAATTAGAGGAGATCTAGAACTTCCGGACGGACCATTTGGAAGTTCCAGGACAGTCGGGTTGGACGGTTTGGTCGGATGGTTTGGGAGCAACAGTTTGGAGGGTCTGAGACAGTCGGGTTGGATGGTTTGGTCGGATGGTTCGGGAGAACTAGAAGAGAACCGGACCTTCTTCCGGACGTACCGTTTGGAAGGTCCAGGACGGTCGGGTTGGATGGTTTGGTCGGATGGTTCGGGAGAGCTAGAGGAGAAACCGGACCTTCTTCCGGACGGACCGTTTGGAAGGTCCAGGACAGTCGGGTTGGACAGTTTGGTCGGATGGTTCGGGACCAACAGTTTGGAGGGTCTGAGACGGTCGGGTTGGACGGTTTGGTTGGATGGTTCGGGACAACTAGAGTAGATCCGGACCTTCTTCCGGACGGACCGTTTGGAAGGTTTGGGATGGTCGGGTTGGACGGCTTGGTCGGATGGTTCGGGTCAACTAGTGGAGATGCGGACCTTCTTCCGGACGGACCTTTGGAAGTTCCGGGACGATCGGGTTGGACGGTTTGGTCGGATGGTTCAGGACAACTAGAGGAGATTCGGACCTTCTTCCGGACGGCCCATTTGTATGTTCCGGGATGGTCGGGTTTGGTCGGATGGTTCGGGACCAACAGTTTGGAGCGTCCGAGACGGTCAGGCTGGACGATTTGGTCGGAAGGTTCGGGAGCAACAGTTTGGAGGGTCCGAGACGGTCAGGTTGGACGATTTGGTTGGATGGTTCGGGACCAACAATTTGGAGGGTCCGAGACGGTCGGGTTGGACGGTTTGGTCAGATGGTTCGGGACCAACAGTTTGGAGGGTCCGAGACTGTCGGGTTGGACGGTTTGGTCAGATGGTTCCGGACCAACAGTTTGGAGGGTCCGGGACGGTCGGGTTGGATGGTTTGGTCGGATGATTCGGGAGAACTAGAGGAGAGCCGGACCTTCTTCCAGACGTACCGTATGGAGGGTCCGGGACGGTCGGGTTGGACGGTTTGGTCGGATGGTTCGGGACCAACAGTTTGGAGGGCCCGGGACGGTCGGATTGGACGGTTTGGTCGGATGGTTCGGGACCAACAGTTTGGAGGTTCCGGGACGGTCGGGTTGGATGGCTTGATCGGATTGTTCGGGAGAAGTTGAAGAGAACCGGACCTTCTTCCGGACGGACCATTTGGAAGGTCCGGGACGGTCGGGTTGGATGGTTAGGTCGGATGGTTTGGGACAATTAGAGGTGATCTAGACCTTCCGGACGGACCATTTGGAAGCTACAGGACGGTCGGGTTGGACGGTTTGGTCGGTTGGTTCGGCACCAACAGTTTGGAGGTTCTGAGATGGTCGGGTTGGACGGTGTGGTTGGATGGTTCGGGACAACTGGAGGAGATCCGGACCTTCTTCCGGACGGACCGTTTGGCAGTTTCGGGACGGTCGGGTTGGACGGATTGGTCGGATGGTTCGGGACCACCCGTTTGGAGGTTCCGAGACGGTCGGGTTGGACGGTTTGGTCGGATGGTTCGGGACAACCAGAGGAGATCCGGACCTTCTTCCGGACGGACCGTTTGGAAGTTCCGGGACGGTCGGTTTGGACGGTTTGGTCGGATGGTTCGGGACCAACAGTTTGGAGGGTCCGAGACGGTCGGGCTGGATGATTTGGTCGGATGGTTCGGGACCAACAGTTTGGAGGGCACAAGATGGTCGGGTTGCATGATTTGGTCGGATGATTCGGGACCAACAGTTTGGAGGTTCCGGCATGGTCGGGTTGGATGGTTTGGTCGGATGGTTTGGTAGAACTAGAGGAGAGCCGGACCTTCTTTCGGACAGATCGTTTGGAAGGTCCGGGACGGTCGGGTTGGACGGTTTGGTCAGATGGTTTGGGACCAAAAGTTTGGAGGGCCCGGGACGGTCGGGTTGGACGGTTTGGTCGGATGGTTCGGGACCAACAGTTTGGAGGGTCCAAGACGGTCGGGTTGGACGGTTTGGTCGGATGGTTCGGGACCAACAGTTTGGAGGGTCCGGGACGGTCGGGTTGGAAGGTTTGGTCGGATGGTTCGGGAAACCAGAGGAGAACCGGATCTTCTTCCGGAAGGACCGTTTGGAAGGTCCGGTACGGTCGGGTTGGACGGTTTGGTCGGATGTTTCGGGACAATTAGAGGAGATCTAGAACTTCTGGATGGACCATTTGGAAGTTCCAATACAGTCGGCTTGGACAGTTTGGTCGGATGGTTCGGGACCAACAGTTTGGAGGGTCTGAGACGGTCGGGCTGTGCGGTCTGTTTGGATGGTTCGGGACAACTAGAGAAGATCCGGACCATCTTCCGAACGGACCGTTTGGAAGTTCCGGGATGGTCGAGCTGGACGGTTTGGTCAGATGGTTCGGGACAACTAGAGGAGATCCGGACCTTCTTCCGGACAGACCGTTTGGAAGTTCCGGGACGGTCGGGTTGGACGGTTTGGTCGGATGGTTTGGGACCAACAGTTTGAATGTTCCGGGACGGATGGGTTGGATGGTTTGGTCGGATGGTTTGGGACCAACAGTTTGGAGGGTCCGAGACGGTCGGGTTGGACGGTTTGGTCGGATGGCTTGGTTGGATGCTTCGGGACAAAAGTTCGGTGGGTCCGGGGTGGTCGGGTTGGAGGCTTTGGTCGGATGGTTCGGGACTAGTACAGGAGATCCGGACCTTGTTCTGGACGGACCGTTTGCAAGTTTCGGGACGGTCGGGTTGGACGGTTTGATCGGACGGTTTGGGACCAACAGTTTGGAAGGTCCAAGATGGTCGGGTTGGATGGTTTGGATGGATGGTTCGGGTCCAACAGTTCGGAGTTTGCATGGTGGTCTGGTTGGACGGTTTGGACGGATGCTTTGGGACAACTAGAGGATATCCGGTCCTTCTTCCGGACGGACTGTCTGGAAGTTCTGGGACGATCGGATTGGACGGTTTGGTCGGATGGTTCGGGACAACCAGAGGAGATCCGGACCTTCTTCCGGACGGACCGTTTGTACGTTCCGGGAAAGTCGGGTTTGGTCGGATGGTTCGGGACCAACAGTTTGGAGCGTCCGAGACGGGCGGGTTGGACGTTTTGGTCGGATGTTCGGGACCAATAGTTATGAGGGCCCGAGACGGTCGGGTTGCATGATTTGGTCGGATGATTCGGGACCAACAGTTTGGAGGGTCCGGGACGGTCGGGTTGGACCCTTTGGTCGGATCGTTCGGGACCAACAGTTTAGAGGGTCCGAGACGGTCGGGTTGGACGGTTTGGTCGGATGGTCTGGGACCAACAGTTTTGGATGGTCTGGGACGGACGAGTTGGATGGTTTGGCCGGATGGTTTGGGACCAACAATTTGGAGGGTCCGAGACGGTCGGCTTGGACGGTTTGGTCGGATGGTTTGGGACCAACAGTTTGGAGGGTCCGGGACGGTCGGGTTGGATGGTTTGGTCGGATGGTTTGGGACAACTAGAGGAGATCTAGACCTTCCGGACGGACCATTTGGAAGTTACAGGACGGTCGGGTTGGACGGTTTGGTCGGTTGGTTCGGCACCAATAGTTTGGAGGTTCTGAGATGGTCGGGTTGGACGGTGTGGTTGGATGGTTCGGGACAACTGGAGGAGATCCGGACCTTCTTCCGGACGGACCGTTCGGCAGTTCCGGGACGGTCGGGTTGGACGGTTTGGTCGGATAGTTTGGGACCACCCGTTTGGAGGGTCCGAGACGGTCGGGTTGGACGGTTTGGTCGGATGGTTCGGGACAACTAGAAGAGATCCGGACCTTCTTCCGGACGGACCGTTTGGAAGTTCCGGGACAGTCGGTTTGGACGGTTTGGTCGGATGGTTCGGCACCAACAGTTTGGAGGGTCTGAGACGGTCGGGTTGGACGGTTTGGTTGGATGGTTCGCGACAACTAGAGGAGATCCGGACCTTCTTCCCCCGGACGGACCGTTTGGAAGGTCCGGAACAAGTCGGTTGGACGGTTTTGGTCGATGGTTGGGACAATTAGAGGAGATCTGACCGTCCCGGACGGACCCATTTGGAAAAGTTAGGACAGTCGATTGGAGCCGGCTTGGTCAGATGTTCGGGACAAACCAGTTTGAGGTCTGAGACGTCGGGTTGACGGTTTTGATTTTATGGTTTCGGGACAATTGGAGGAGATTCCCGGACTTCTCCGTACGGATCGTTTGAGTTTCCAGGACGTCGGGTTGACGGTTTGGACAGATGGTTCGGGAAGTAACGGAAAACAAAGGGAAGAGACGAGAAACAGGTTAGAGGGTCGATACGGTCGGGTTTGACGGTTTGGTCGGATGGTTTCGGGAGAACTAAGGAGATCGGGAGCGTTCTTCCGGACCGGACCGTTTGGATGTTCCGGGACTGTCCAGTTTGGATAGTTTGGTCGGACGGTTCAGGACCAACAGTTTAGGAGGGTCGAGACGGTCTGGTTGGATGGTTCGAGACCAAAAGTTCGGAGCGTCCGGGTTGGTTCAGGTTTGCGGGTTTGGACGGATGGTGTTCGGGAGCACTAAGGAGATCGGACCTTTGTTCTGGACGGAGCGCGTTTGGAAGTTTCGGACGGTCGGGTTTGGGACGGTTTGGTCCGACGGTTTTGGACCACATTTTGGAGGGTCGAGACCGTTGGATTGATGGTTTGTACGGATGGTTTCGGGACCAACAGTTCCGAGTTTGCGTGGTGGTCGGGTTGGTTATGTTAGATGATCGGATGCTTCGGACAACAAGAGGATATCGGACCGTCTTCCGCACGGAATGTTCTAAAGTTCCACGGGACTTCGGGTTTGTACGTTTGGTCGGATGGGTCCCGGACAACCAGAGAAATCCGGACCTTCTTCCGGACGGGACGCATTTGTATGTTCCGGGAAGGTCGGGTTTGGTCGGATGGTTCGGCACCAACAGTTTGGAGCGTCCGAGACAGGCGGGTTGGATGATTTGGTCGGATCGTTCGGGACCAATAGTTAGGAGGGTTCGAGACGGTCGGGTTGCATGATTTGGTCTGATAATTCGGGACCAGCAGTTTGGAGGGTCCGGGACGGTCGGGTTGGACGGTTTGGTCGGATCGTTCGGGACCAACAGTTTAGAGGGTCCGAGACGGTCGGGTTGGACGGTTTGGTCGGATGTTTTGGGACCAACAGTTTGGATGGTCTGGGACGGACGGGTTGGATGGTTTGGTCGGATGGTTTGGGACCAACAGTTTGGTGGGCCCGAGACGGTCGGGTTGGACGGTTTGGTCGAATGGTTTGGGACCAAGAGTTTGGAGGGTCCGGGACGGTCGGGTTGGATGGTTTGGTCGGATGGTTCGGGACAACTAGAGGAGATCTAGACCTTCCGGACGGACCATTTGGATGTTCCAGGACAGTCGGGTTGGACAGTTTGGTCGGATGTTTCGGGACCAACAGTTTGGAGGGTCTGAGACGGTCGGGTTGGACGGATTGGTTGGATGGTTCGGGACAACAAGAGGAGATACGTACCTTCTTCCGGACGGACCGTTTGGAAGGTCCGGAACGGTCGGGTTGGACTATTTGGTCGGATGGTTTGGGACAATTAGAGGAGATCCAGACCTTCCGGACGGACCATTTGAAAGTTCCGGGACAGTCGGGTTGGACGGTTTGGTCAGATGATTCGGGACAAACAGTTTGGACGGTCTGAGACGGTCGGGTTGGACGGTTTGATTTTATGGTTCGGGACAATTGGAGGAGATCCAGACTTCTTCCGGACGGATCGTTTGGAAGTTCCGGGACAGTCGGGTTGGACGGTTTGGACAGATGGTTCGGGGCCAACAGTTTAGGGGGTCCGAGACGGTCGGGTTGGACGGTTTGGTCGGATGGTTCGGGAGAACTAGAGGAGATCAGGACCTTCTTCCGGACGGACCGTTTGGATGTTCCGGGACGGTCCAGTTGGATAGTTTGGTCGGACGGTTCAGGACCAACAGTTTAGAGGGTCCGAAACGGTCGGGTTGGATGGTTTGGTTGGATGGTTCGGGACCAAAAGTTCGGAGGGTCCGGGACGGTCGGGTTGGATGGTTTGGTTGGATGGTTCGGGACCAACAGTTTGGAGGGTCCGGGACGGTCGGTTTGGATGGTTTGTTCGGATGGTTCGGGAGAACTAGAGGAGAGCTGGACCTTCTTCCGGACGGACCGTTCGGAAGGTCTGGGACGGTCGGGTTGGATTGTTTGGTCGGATGGTTTGGGACCAACAGTTTGGACGGCAAGGGACGGTCGGGTTGGACGGTTTGGTTGGATGGTTTGGGACCAACAGTTTGGAGGGTCCGAGACGGTCGGGTTGGACGGTTTGGTCGGATGTTCGGGAGAACTAGAGGAGTACCGGACCTTCTTCCGGACGGACTGTTTGGAAGGTCCAGGACGGTCGGGTTGGACTGTTTGGTCGGATGGTTCGGGACCAACAGGTTGGATGGTCCGGGATGGTCAGGTTGGATGGTCCGGGATGGTCGGGTTGGACGGTTTGGTCGGATGGTTCGGGACCAATAGATTGGAGGGTCCGAGACTGTCGGTGTTACGGGGCCCAAGGTCCCCTAGACCGCTGGCGAAGGCCCAACTTGACGCCACGTCGCCAAAGACATGGAATTTAAAGAAGAGGTGCCCGGGGGCTCACCCCGAGCACTGTTCCACTCGGCTGAATCAAGGGGTGCTCCGAGGCGTCCCTTGATTGCGTTTGCCCGAAAGGCCCAAAGGCGAGCTTGGTTCCCTCCTAGGACGGAGCGAACAGAAGGGCTCGGGGGCTCACCCCGAGCATCCAAGTGTAAGTGCTCGGGGGCTCACCCCAAGCGCCCGAGAAGGAATGCTCGGGGGTTCACCCCGAGCACCCAAGAAGTAGTGCTCGGGGGCTCACCCCGGGCACCCAAGAAGTAGTGCTCGGGGGCTCACCCCGAGCACCAACGGCGACCCGGCCCCCCGTCCGGGGCGCCGAGCTCCTCGCCCAGATAATGGGGCGGCCTAGGAGTATTGCTCGGGGGCCTCCGATCTCGGGAGCACCGAGCACCCTTTGTGGGCCCCTCTTCGATCCACGTGGCCCAAAGGGCGCATTTAATGCCTGCGTCAAGGGCATTTAATGCCTGTGCTAGATGTAATAAATGCCCGTCGATTCTAAGTCCTTGCGGACCAAGGGCGGTGTCCTGACCGGTTTCCATCTCCCCAAGTGATAAGCCCTGTCAGCTATCGGTTTTGGAGGGAAAGGATAGGTCTGACACCCCTTTTTGACTTTAAGGACGCGTTTTTGCGCGTCCATAGGTATGCCCTCTGCACCTAGTCCATGTGGCCCGGGTAGTTGCAGCTTAGCCCGTGTCAGGAACGTGAAATCTCCATCTCCTGATGCGCCCTCATCATGAAGATCCACTTCCCAATCAAGGCGTGACCGGCACTGTTCCGCTACAGCAACTCTCAACCATCGATGTGGCTCACCCATGCCGGGTTCCTTTCGTGACAAGCTTCAAGGGCCAGATATTTATCTTTCAGCCACTGTGGTGACCCCGGAGATATAAGGGGAGAACCGCGGCCATGCAAAAAGGAGATCGGCCTCTAAGAACTTTTCTTAGGCAACGCAATCTTAAAAAGACAAACCCTAGAGGAAGAAGAGCTGGGGGCGGCTATGCTGCTAGTTCACCGTAACCTTTCCATACATTCTTAAAACACATCCAAAGCAGGACGTAGGGTTTTACACCTAGAAGGTGGCCTGAACCTGGGCATATCATCGTGTTCTTCCCCGTTTCCATATCCTGCCAAGTTCTAGCTCCGGCGAAGCTTCGTAGACATCCATCTCCCCGGCCAAATCCCAAAGGGGGTCCCTCCAGCCCACCGATACCGGCGTTTGTACGCCGACATCTGGCGCCCTAAGTAGGGGAGGCTAAGTTCTCGAAACCACGCTGCTCATGGCAGGCCGACGGTCATCCTCCCAGCGTGGAGGAGGGCAGCAGTCATCCGCTTCGACACGTTCGGCGTCCTCTCGAGAGGAGGGGAACCATGCTATCCCCACCGGCACCGCAGTGGCAGCCGCTGCGTTGTCAATGTTGCGGCACCCAGCTGGCGAAGGCGGGCCGCAGGCCGATCCAGCCTTCGTCGAGCCATCCCAGATGGTTTGGCGCCGGCTGGACTTCGACGAGTCGGGCGAAGCAGGCGCGCTGCATGCGGCACAACATTTCCTCCGGCATCCTCCGGTCCAGGTGGAAGGCATATCTCCTGTTGGCCCTTGGCTCCAGGAGGTAGCCAACCTGGTCGACACCGCTCGCTGTCAAGTGGCGGCCAGGAGTTCCCATACCTCTTCGAGGCATGGCGACCCTCAAGAGGGCCCCTCAGCGGTGCCTCCGTCATTTCTGCCACGTCCCCGATGTGGCGAACCGACGGAGCCCCGTGGCGGGTCCCACCATTCGGTCGCCTCTCCTATTCCAAGAGACGGTCAAAACCTTCGCCATCGCATCAATCAGCGGCAAGAAGGTCAAGATGAACGCGTCACCATCGAGCGCTAGCGGGAGCGGCGACGTGGAGCAAGGGCTATCGAGGGCCAGTCGTCCTCCGGCCCCGCTGCCAGTCGTACCTGCTCTCCGGTGCGCGTCCGCGCGCCACCGGTCGGGATGGTCGGCACTCCGCTTTACAGAGCGGGTTGCCAGGCTTTTACTCCTGACCTCCGCCACGTCAGCTGGCCGTAGAAGTTCCGGCCCGATCTGCCGCAAAAATACGATGGATCCTTCCACCCTGAAGAGTTCCTTCAGATCTACACCACTGCTGTACAAGCCACGGGAGGGGCCGAGAAGGTGATGGCCTACTGGTTCCCCATGGGCCTGAAAGGCTCCACCCGCTCATGGCTCATGAACCTTCCACCGGGCTCCATTGGCTCATGGGAGGACCTCTGCCACCAGTTCGTGGCCAACTTCCAGGGCACGTTCGAGCGCCCCGGCATGGAGAGCGATCTCCATGCCATCAAGCAGCAGCAAGGGGAGACGCTGCGACACTTCATCCAGCGTTTCAGCCAGGTTCGCAGCACCATACCCAAAATCTCCCCTCAGACGGTTATCGTCGCCTTCCGGCAGGGTGTCCGTGATGAGAAGATACTCGAGAAGCTGGGCACGCGCGACATCCAGTCCACGGTGGACCTGCTCGCTATCGCGGACAAGTGCGCCAAAGCAGCCGAGGCTCGCGCGTGGCACAATCCGCGCCCTGACCGGTTGACGGTCGACGGCGCAGGTTCCTCCCATCCTTCCGGTGGGCGGGAGAAGAAGAAGAACAAGAAGCGCAAGTCCGAGCCCATCGCGACGGGGGATCCAAAGGCGCGGAAGCCAGCACACGCTGGTCCAGGCGGCGGTGGCAAGAAGCCATTCAGGGCCCCCGAGCAGGGCCCTAGCAGGTGGTGTGAGATTCATCACACCGACCGGCACGACCTTTCCGAGTGCCGGACGGTGAAGTTCCTCGCCGAGAGGAACAAAAAGGACAGCGAGGAGCGCCGCGGAAGCGGCGACGACAAGTGCGACGGGTAAGAGCGAGAAAGAGGTCTCGGGTTCCAAGAACCAGAGGCCGTGGCGTGCATCAACGGGGGCGCCTTCACGCCCGCTTCGCGCCGCCAGTTTAAGGTAATGGCGCGCGAGGTGTGCTCAGCGGCCTCGGACGCTAGGTCGGCCCAGCCACTCAAGTGGTCGGGCGCCCCAATCACCTTCGACAGCTCCGACCACCCCGAGAGCACGTCGGGTGTGGGCCGCCTCCCCCTGGTGGTCTCTCCAACAGTGTGCAATATCAAGGTAACTCGCATGCTGATCGATGGGGGCGCAGGACTTAACCTCCTGTCCCCTGAGGTTTTCAGGAAGATGCAGGTGCCACCCGGGCAGTTGAAGCCAACAATGCCCTTCTTCGGCGTCAACCCAGGCCTCACCATGCCCCTTGGGCAGGTGTCCCTGATGGTTACGTTCGGGACCAGGGAGAACTTCCGGACGGAGAGTGTCATCTTCGACGTCGCCGAATTCGACCTCCCGTACAACGGCATCCTCGGCCGCCCGGCCCTCGCCAAGTTCGTGGTAGCATCCCACTATGTCTACCTCACCATCAAGATGCCCGGGCCCAACGGTACAATCACTGTGCCAGCCGACCTCCAAGGCTCTGTCATGTGCACCGAGCAGCTGTTCTCGGCCGCCTTCGCCGTAGCCGAGGACGTCGGTGAGTGACCCGAGTGCTCGGGTCCGCCACCGACCAAGCTCAAGATCGCCACGGACGACTCCATACCTGTCAACGAGGTGGTCCTGGGTGGAGACGCATCCAGGACCGTCAAGATCGGCGGCCGCTTGGCCGCCAAATAGGAAAGCGCGCTCATCGCCTTCCTCTGGGCGAATGCCGACGTGTTTGTGTGCCAGCCGTCAGACATGCCCGGGGTCCCTAGGGAGATGATTGAGCACCGCCTTGCCGTGCGTCCCGACGAACGTCCCGTTCGGCAGAAGGTGCGCCGTCAAGCACCAGAACGCCAAGAGTTCATTCGAGCGGAAGTCGGCAAGCTCCTTGCCGCCGGCTTCATCCACGAGGTCCTCTACCCGGATTGGCTCGCCAAGCCCGTCGTCGTGCCGAAAGCCAACGGCAAACTGAGGATGTGCGTGGACTATACTGACCTCAACAAGGCATGTCCAAAAGATCCTTTCCCTTTACCCCGCATTGATCAAATAGTCGACTCCACCGCTGGGTGCGATTTTTTGTGTTTCCTAGATGCATACTCTGGCTATCATCAGATTAGCATGTCGGTAGAGGATGTGGAAAAAACTTCATTTACAACCCCGGTAGGGACTTATTGCTATGTTCGCATGCCTTTCGGGTTAAAAAACGCTAGGCCTACGTATCAGCGTGCCATGCGCATTACATTACAATCTCAGATAGGTCGCAACATCGAGGCCTACATCGACGATCTCGTTGTCAAGACGAGGAATCAAGCTACGCTCCTCGAGGACCTGGCGGAGACCTTCGACAGTCTCCGCAGTACTCGCATGAAGCTAAACCTCGAGAAGTGTGTCTTCAGGGTTCCCTCAGGCAAACTCCTCGGGTTCCTGGTCTCGAACCGGGGAATAGAAGCCAACCCCGAGAAAATCCGGGCCATCGATCAGATGCGGCCACCGGCTCGTCTCAAGGACGTGCAGGGCCTAACAGGCTGCATGGCGGCCTTGGGACGCTTCATCTCCAAACTCGGGGAGCAAGGCCTACCCCTCTTCAAGCTCCTGAAGAAGTCGGGCCGCTTCGAGTAGGCCCCGGAGGCCGAGCAAGCCCTCCGGGACCTCAAGAAGTACCTCACCTCGCCTCCAGTCTTGGTGGCGCCGAGATCCGAGGAGCCTTTGCTTCTCTACATCTGGGCTACTCCCCGAATGGTGAGTGCGGTCCTTGTGGTCGAGCGAGAGGTCGGGTCCAAGCTCCCGGGCGACCCCAAACAGTCGGGAGAGCTTGGGTCCAAGCTCCCGAGAGACCCCGAGCAGTCAGGAGTACTCGGGGCGAAGCTCCCGGCAAACGACGAATCCAAGGCAAAGTCCGGGTCCGAGCCCCCGGGCGAGCCCGAGCAGCTAGGAGTGCTCGGGGCCGAGTCCAGGTCCGAGCTCCCAGGTGAACCTGAGCGGCCAGGAGTGCGCGGGAACAATCCCGACCACCCAAGTCCAGAATTTGTCCCAAGACGTGCTACCCACAAGCTCAGAAGATGCTCTACGTAATCCTCGTTGCGTCGAGAAAACTACGCCATTACTTCCAAGCGCACGAGGTCCAGGTGGTTACGGCCTACCCCTTCGAGCGCATCCTACACAACCGAGAAGCCACTGGCCGCGTGGTCGAGTGGGCAATTGAAATCGCCGAGTTCAACCTTCGCTTCATCAGCAACCGGGCGGTCAAAAGCAGAGCTCTGGCCAACTTCGTGGCCGAGTGGACGCCGGTGCCTGAAGATGAAGGGGAGGAGCTGTCCGCAAATCCCGGGCAGGAAGGGGCCGGACATTGGGTGATGCACTTTGACGGTTCCCTCACGCTCAAGGGCGCGGGGGCTGGAGTAGTTCTCACCTCTCCGACAGGCGAAGTACTCTAGTATGTCGTGCAGCTCTACTTCCGCACCACCAACAACATGGCCGAGTACGAGGGACTTCTTGCGGGGCTCCATGCCGCCACGTCCCTTGGAATCCGCCGTTTACTTGTCAAAGGCGACTCTCAACTGGTCGTCAATCAGGTGTCCAAGGAGTACCAATGTTCCGACCCACAAATGGCGGCGTACTTGAGCGAAGTCAGGAAGTTGGAGCGGCGTTTTGACGGATTGGAACTCCAACACGTCCCACGCCACTACAACGAGCCCGTCGACTACTTATCGCGACTGGCGTCTTCTCGGGAACCGGTCTCGGCTGGAACCTTTGAAGAAAGGCTCTCCTGGCCGTCCGTCGAGGCTGCCAACCAAGACGAAGGGGAAACCTCGCGCCCAGGTGAGGCTACTCAGGCAACACCTTCAATGGGAAATCCCGTCAGGTCACTGCTGCCCGGCGAGCACCCCGTGCTCGCCACCTGTTCTCAGGAGCCCTCCTGGATCTCCGAGATCCAGGGGTACCTGAAAGAAAACATCCTTCCCGAAGATGATGCCGCAGTAGAAAGGATTGCACACCAAGCCAAGCATTACGCCCTAGTAGATGGGGATCTCTACCGGCGTGGCACCAACGGCGTCTTTCTGAAGTGCATTTCTTGGGAAGAAGGCTGCGACTTGCTCGCGGATGTCCACGAAGGCGAGTGCGGTAGCCATGCATCATCCCGCACGCTGGTCGGGAAGGCCTTTCGACAAGGCTTCTACTAGCCAACAGCCCTCCAGGACGCCATCGAGCTGGTTCGGCGCTGCGAAGCGTGTCAATACCACGCGAAGCAGTCACATCAACTAGCTCAGGCCCTCCGAACCATCCCTCTGTCATGGCCCTTCGCGGTCTGGGGATTGGATATTATTGGACCGTTTCCCCGAGCAGTCGGGGGCTACGAGTACCTCTACGTCGCCATCGACAAGTTTACTAAGTGGACGGAAGCGGAGCCGGTCGTCAAGATCACCAAGCATACCGCGATCAAGTTCATCTGAGGTATCGTGAGCCGCTTCGGGGTGCCCAATCGGATCATTACCGACAACGGCACGCAGTTCACTAGCGATGCATTCCTGGAATACTGCGAAGACATCGACGTCAAGATCTGCTTTGCGTCGGTTGCTCACCCGCGTGCCAACGGCCAAGTCGAGTGCGCCAATGCTCAGGTCCTCAAAGGACTCAAGACCCGAACATTCGATCAGCTCAAGAAGTGCGGTGCTGGTTGGATCGACGAGCTCCTTGCTGTCCTCTGGTCAATCCGGACGTCCCCCAGCAGGGCAACCGGAGAGACGCCTTTCTTCCTCGTATACGGGGCAGAGGCAGTCCTCCCCTCCGAGGTCACCTTCGGGTCACCTCGGGTCGGAGCCTACTCGGAAGGCGACCAGGAGCAGAGAAGGCTCGACGACGTCAACTACCTTGGAGAGCACCGGTGCAGAGCAGCTCTCTATGCCGCCAGATATCAGCAGAACCTAAGGCGCTATCATCAGCGCCACGTTCGGGCCCGGTCGCTGGAGGTCGGGGAACTAGTACTTCGCGCGTCCAATCGTGGGAAGGAAAGAACAAACTCTCCCCCATGTGGGAGGGCCCTTACAAAGTGACCGGTGTTTCCCGACCGGGCTCTGTTCGATTTACCACGGATGAAGGCCTGTCACTGCCCAATGTGTGGAACATCGAGCATCTGCGCAAGTTTTATCCCTGAATAGCTCGGGTAAGTTTTTCCTTTTTGCATTGGGACAGTTCCCCGAGTAGCAAAAGAGTCTCGGGAAGTTCCGGGTCCGTCGCCTAAGCCCTGCTTGCCCTGCTTGGTTCCTACACCCCGGGCACCAGTCCGGCCAAAGGCCGCCCGAGTATCCCACGCGCTCGCACGCATGCTCGGGGACTTCCTTTATATCATAAGCTATGTCGATAGCAGCAGCAATATTAATATAAGCAATGTTCCCATTTGCAATTACTTATCCATTTTCTCTATTCCTTCGCTCGCTCGCAAAAGAGATCACTCTCACGAGTATCGGGCTCCCATGTCCAGATTGTTGGGGAACGTGCTACGCAAAACAAATATTTACCGCGCGCAATCTACCCCAAGATCACTATCGAGGTGTAGGCAACAAGATCATACCTTCGACGATCACGTCAATGCAGCGGAGAAGTTGACCGATGTCGATGAAGTCCGCAAACTCCCATAGCTAGGTTATACCTCCCAGCCGCGAGAGTGATCTCCTCGCGAATAGTTCGCCCGATCGAACGCCGAAGTATACGACATCTCCGAGGTATCCACGCGTACTGGATCAGCGATACCGCGGTAATGTGTGGACCAGCACACAAGAACAGCGGGGATCTACGAGAAGGAGAAGCAGCAGCGCGCCGGCAGCTGTACTAGATCCAATCTAGAAGAGAGAGAAAAAGAAGGCTATGGCCAATCTAGAGATGGCCGGCCTAGGGTTTAGGGCTGCTTCTGGGCTGCCTCTGGAGCTGCTTGGGATGCCCTTTGAGGTGCCCTGCCCCTCTATTTATAGGAGTTGGGGCAGCTCTCCCTAGACAGGTGGAGTCCTACTCCAGCAGGGACACCCTGTTGGAGTTGGAGTCCAACTCCACCAGAACCTTCTAGAACCTTCTAGAACTTCTAGAACCTTCTAGTACCTTCTAGAACCTTCTGGAACCTTCCAGAACATCCTAGAACCTTCCGATACTTTTCGAAACACTTCCGGACATCACCAGAACCATCCGGGACCTCCCGGAACACTTTCGAGATCATCCGAAACACTTTCGGAACCCTTCTCTCTTGTTCTCCATAAATAGTAGCATTCCTAAATGTCGCTAAAACGTTAAGCGTGTGACCCCATAGGTTCGAATATATGTGGACATGTCCGGAACACCTTCTGGTCAATAATCGTCAGCGGGATCTGGACACCCATAACGACTCCCACATATCATCGAAGATCTTTATCAAGCGAACCTCGTATTACCGCATATCATCCTTTTGCCTCACGATACGTTACACAACCCGAGGCGAAACTTTGACGGTATCCCTGTGATCAACTCCTTGATCACCATACCTAATTATCCTCATTACCGGTTTGTACTCTTTTCTCGTTTTCGTATTCCGGTATCCCCATGACTAACCTTTTAGTCACAATACCTGGCCAGGCGATGCTGGACACCGTAATACCGAGTGGGCCCAGAGTGTATCTCTCCATCGCCGGATGGGCAAATCCCAGTCTTGAGATATCTAGAACCACGATATACTTTCTGGTGTACCTGAAAGTCACCTTTATAATTACCCAGTTACGGAGTAACGTTTGATGATCCCAAAGCAACCATCCGGTATCCGGGTCTACGATATTCTCATGGTCTAAGGACACAAGTAAACGTTAACACATAATGAGAAGATACTGACAACATATTGACGAAGTGATCTCGCAGTATCTCATAAGAGGGTCTATCCAACACCATTGTTACCCTAACAATGTGTTCCCATTATTGCCGGCATCCTTGTTACATTAACAATGCCCATGATCAGGAAAACAAGACCATCAACAATACATGAGCTAGTCTAGAGGCCTGACTAGGGATCTGAATGGTGTTTATTATTCCACACATGCAATTAGGTTTTCCTCTGAATCTCATATTCAAGAACCAATGCAATTCTAGCATAGAACATAAACTTAATCATGAACATGAAAATAGAATAATAACAACTTTATTATTGCCTCTAGGGCATATTTTTCCAACACAGATCCCGGCTGGTCTGTAGTACGAGGAGTCGGGGTAATCTAGTCTCTGTTGGTAGGCAGTCGGTGCTCAGTCGACCACTTGTACCCCGAGCACCATCGAGTCAAGGCAAATAAGCTCCTGACCACCCGTGCTCGGCCTGGTCAATGGCCCCGAGCGCTACCGAGCCTCAGAGTACTCGGATAGCTCTACCTCTCGTACCACCGACCAGTCGGCAAACTCGAAAGCCTTCGGGTCCTGACAGCGGAGAGTTTCAAAAAAACTCAGAGCAGTGGCGTCTTTTGCCAGCAGCTCGCTATAATCACCTACGAGTGTACAGGCTGACCATGGTGAAATTCCCGGGTGACAACGACCATATCAAGTCAAAAACCCAGGACGAAAAGCCTCCATGGATTCAACACTACTCATAAGCTAAGTTTTTTCGCCACTTTTTCTCGGCCTTAAAGCTTATTTTTACCAACTCCGTGAATAGTTTCTCACGCCAACGATCCCCCATGCTGCTCGTTCATAAAGTAGGGATGTTCTGGAGTAACAATGTGCGTCACGGGGAGTGTTCCGGGTCGTCACCCAAAGCCCTGGTCGCCTCACTTGGTTTCTGAACCCGGGGCACCAGCCTAGCCAAAAGCCGCCCGAGTATCCTACGCGCTCGCACTTGTGCTCTGGAGCTCCCCAATACATGGGCTAGCGGCGCAAGGGGTCCCTGCTGCACGAGAACCTCGCCGCATAGGAGAGAAACCCGCTGAAAGTAAGTGGGAAAATCATCCTGATAAAAACGTCCGCTGATGCTAAAGCCATTCATAAAAACTGCCCTGAGCACGAGTGCTCGGACGACCTTGCAGGGCGTCAAATCCCGAAGGTGCGCACTCCCGAGCACCACAAATCGCCCTCGGGGACCTGAGATTCTCGGGGTCCAGGGGAGCGACCTGATCAAGGGAAACGTCGACGCATCCAGCTTCTCGGGGACATGGGGTCCTCGGGGTCCCAAAGCGCGACATCCTCAAGAAGAAGGTCGAAGCCTCCAGCTTCTCGGGGACATGGAGTCCTCGGGGTCCCGAAGCCGCGACCTGCTAAAGTAATATGTTTGAAGCATCCAGCTCTCGGGGGCTGGAGTCCTCGGGGCAGACTGCTCGGACAAGAGCCGGACGCATAAAAAAAGGAAATCAAAAAAGGAAGCTGTGTTGTGTGGAGCCAAGTCCACACTTAGTAGAAAAAAAAGAAGCTGTATGAAGCCAAATTCATACTCAGCAGAAATTCAAAGGAAATCGTGTGGGGCCAAGTCCACGCTTAGCAATTCATCAAACAAGTTCTTTACAGAAAGGCCTTTTGGCCTTGAACAAAGAGTAAAAGAAAGATAAAAAGGGGGCCAGCTACTCCTCGCCGCCGTCGTCATCGCCGGAGTTGCTCTCGTCATCCGCTCACGTGAAGTTCTGGGCGATCTCCTCGGCGACCTCGCGGACAGCGTCTCGGGCAGCCTCTCCTCCTTCCTCGGCAACCCCGAGCCTGGCCGGCTCCAAGGAGAAGTCCGGGTCCTTGCTGCGGTAGCATGCGAGCACATGCTCTACCATCGCGGCGGCCAACTCCTACCCCTCCCAGGCCAGCACATCTTTCACAGCCACCGATAACATCTCTAGCCGCTCAGCAATTGTGCCGAAGTGAAGGACGAAGTGGCCCAGGGAGTCCTAGCCCTGCTCGCCCCTCCTTATGTCACCGAGCCTGGCAGCTGTCACCCCCGCCGTGCCCGTCGGAAGATATCGTGCATCATCTCGGTGGTGGTGCTCATTTCGGAACGCAACTCCGCGTTCCAATTCCCCGCCGCGGCCAAGGACGACTCCAGTCGCTGCAGATCCTTCTGCAGCTCCACCACCCGTTCCATGAGCTTCCGCTTGGAGATGCTGCTGTCCTCAAGGCGCTGCTCCACCCCTCGGATGCGGCGATCTCTATCTTCTTTACGACGGCGGACTCACTCCCGAGCCTCTGCCTTGGCCTCCTCGAGCTGGTCGGAGACCTCCCTGCGAGCAGCTTGGACGCGCCGCTCCAAGTCCCTCTCTAGCTCCTGGATTCACCGCACCAGAGAGGCCTCCCCTTCATCGAGCACCTTCTCGCGTTGATCGAGGGCAATCTCCCTTGTTGTGGCCTCGGCTTCATAGAGGGCCACCTGCTCCTCCCGCAGGTTCAACCGATCACCTTCGTCGATGACCTCCGCGTGCATCTCCTCCAGGGACTCCCTTTCCCTGAGGATCTCCGCGATAGCCCTTTCGTACTCGCGTTTGGTGATCCTGACCTGCGTGATGAAGGCTTCTCCGGCCTCCGTGAGGGCGACCTCCTGCTCCTTCAGCGCGGCTTCCCGCTCCTCCAATGCGGCCTTCTCCGAGGCAACGGTGGCCCGGAGCTTTTCCAGCATGGCGGAAGCCGCGTCGAACACCTCGGGGAAGGGCCCCTGAGGCGCGCCGGTTCGACCCGCGAAGTCCTTGCTCGCCCCAACACTTGGGCTGCCACGGACCCCCTCCAGGAGCAGTTGCTCCCCGCCTTTAGGTGTTGGGCGCCCCCCGAGCACCACCGGCGGGCTACCAGATAGCTCCCGAGCGGCGAGGACCCCGGTCTCCCCCTCGAGGCACGACCCCTCGGGCTCAGGCTCAGCCCTCGGGGTAGGCTCAGTGCTCGGGGCAGCCTCTGCCTCCGGAGCGGCTCCAGTGCTCGCAGCAGCCTTGGTCCTCGGGGCTCCCTCAACGCTCGGGGTCGCCTCAGTTCTCGGGGTAGCCTCGGTGCTCGGGACGGCATCGGTGCTCATGGCGGCTTCGGCCCTCGGGGCAGCCGCGGCGCTCGGGGCGTCTTCGGCGCTCGGGGCAGTTCGAGCTTTCTTCTTGGGTGCCCTGAAATCAACAAGACAATGAAGCTCGGGTTAAGCCCCAAGCAGTATATTCACCCTGCAGAATTAAGAAGAGGGGTTCGCATCTTACGGTGGCGAGGATTTTTTGTACTGCCAACGCGAGGTTGGAATCTGGAACCCCGATGTCGACGACAGCAGCTCCTTTCTCTTCTTGCTGGGCGCATCGGGCTTGGCCACGCCTGAGCTCGGCTGCGCCGATCTCCCCATTGGCATCGGTTGGGCGCCGTCTCGCCCCGAGTCGCTGCCCCCGGTGCCCGCCGCCCGCTGGCCGTAAGGCGGAGGGGACGGCGGCGGTGGAGAAGGAGAAGAGGGGGGAAGGCGGCTACGGCTTTTTTCCTTTTGGATCCATGGGATCCTCGCCGGCGGCACGGGTCCCCGAAGCCCTTGCGACAGGCTCTCCGTCGGTGTCGTCATCTCCCTGAATCCTTATCGAGCTGGCCATTTTTCGCGACTCCACCAGCTTGATCCCCTTGGGGTCAAACTCCGGTAAAGCCGCATGGATCGTGTTCCACACTGCGAGTTCACGCAGAGCGCAAGATCCGCTCGCGGCAGTTTAGCAGCTGCGACGTCTCCGGTGCCCAGAAGGATCCGCAGCAGTGCCTTCAGCACGTCGGGAGAAAAGTCTCCCGCCTCGCCGATTGCCGTTCGGCCGATGTCCTGCGAGCCGGTGTACATCCAGGGCGGGCGGCCCCGCTCCCGTAGCGGCGCCAGCCATCGCCGGAGAAAATCGATGACGACCATGGTCACCGTCAAACCCTCGGCCCGCAGCTGCACAATCCGCTCCACTACCGGTCGCAGCAGATGGTCGTTCTCTGGCAAATACTCCCACGACTTCCTGTGCACTGGCGCCGGCCCGTCGGGAAGCAGGATCTAGACGTGTGGATCAGTGGAGATGTAGTACCACTGGTTCCGTCAGTCGTCCCACTTATTCCGTAGCTCCTGCGGAATATAGTGGTCGCCAATCTTCTCCCGGAGGCGGAAGTTGCAGCTCCCCGCGGCCTCCACCCGGTCGGAGCCTCTGCTCTTCCCCGCCAACCGGAGTACGAAGAAGTGGCCGAAGAGCATTACCGAAGGCATCATGCCCACAAACATCTCACAGAGGTGGGCGAAGATGGCCAGCATCAGGACGGAGTTGGGGGAGAGATGGATGAGGTGGATCTCAAACTCTATCAGCACCTTGAGGAAAAGGATGAGAAGGGCGGCACCAGGCCTGCTGCGAGGAAACTGGCGAAGATCACCATCTCCTCCGGCGGGTACGTGGCCGGCCTCACCGTCACCGCCCCCCTTTGGCTCTGCGGAGCCAGCAGCTTCTGCACCCTGTCCATGCTTTCCTTGTTGAGGAAGCGGGACTTGGGGATGATGGCATCGGCGACGAGCGGCGGAGGAGCGCAGCGCTTTTCACGTCTCGGCATGGTGGCGGTGTGGCATGGAAGGTGCGGAGGCGAAAAGGCGTGTAAGCGAAGAAGGCAAGGAGGCGAAAGGGTGCAGTGAAGAGAAAGGAGGCGTTTGCGCAAGGAGGCGTAGGAGATGAGGAGGCGCGAGAATGGTGAAGCCTTTAAAGAGAAGCAATCAAGAATTCGAACCGTTGCATGACGTGGTTGGCGTTGTCAGTTCTGTTTCTCTGACAGGGCGCGCCCCCCCACGACGCGCGGGAATCAAGGCGTCTTTTCCTCGTTCGGCAGCGTGCCCCACGTCACGCAAAAATTGGAACGGTTCCCCCGTTCGGCGTTCCGAATGGGCCGGCGTCTCCGTTGGCCCACAGAATGTAGGCCCCGCCCCCAGTCTCGTCCTTCTTTTGGGCCATTGTCTAGCGGCTGGGCCGGGGGCTACTGTCGGCGTTATGGGGCCCAGGGTCCCCTAAATCGCTGGCAAAGGCCCAACTTGACACCGCGTCGTCAAGGATGCGGGAGTTAAGTAAAAGGTGCTCGGGGGCTCACCCCGAGCACCGTTCCACCCGGCTAAATCAAGGGGTACCCCGAGTCGTCCCTTAAGGGCGCTTCCTGAAGGGCCCAAGGCGACTTGGTCCCCGCCCAGGACGAAGCAAGCAGAAGTGCTTGGGGGCTCACCCCGAGCACCCGAGAAGAAGTGCTCGGGGGCTCACCCCCCGAGCACCCAAGGTAATCCAACCTCCGTCCGGGGCGCCGAGTGCCTCGCCCAGATGATGGGGCGGCCTAGGAGGTGTGCTCGGGGGCCTCCGATCCCGGGAGTTCCGAGCACCCCTTGTGGGCCCCTCCTCAGTCCGTGTGGCCCAACAGGCGGATTTAATGCATGTGTCGGATGCATTAAATGCCCGTCTACTCCAAGTCCTTGTAGACCAGAGGCGGTGTCCTGACCGGTTCCCATCCCCCAAGTGATAAGCCCTGTCAGCTATCAGTCTCGGAGGGAATGGAGAGGTCTGACACCCTTTTTTGACTTTAAGGGCGTGCCTCCATGCGCCCATACGCATGTCCTCTGCACCTGGTCCATGGGGCTCGGGTAGTTGTAGCATAGCCCGTGTCAGGAGATGTCAAGTCTTCACCTCCTGACACGCCCTCATCATGATGATCCGGTTCCCAACCCAGGCATGACGGCACTATTCCACTACAGCAAATCTCAACCACCGGTGTGGCTTGCCCATGCCCGTTTCTTTCGCGACAAGCTTCATGGTAAGATATTTACCTTTCGGCCACTGCGGTGCCCCCCGGATATATAAGGGGAGAACCAGGGCCATGCAAAGGATCGGACCCTGAGATCTTTTCCTAGGCAACGCGACCTGAGATCTTTTCCTAGGCAACACAACCTGAGACATACAAACCCTAGAGAAAGAAGAACTGGAGCACCGGTGCTGCTGGTTCACTGTAATCTCTCCACATATTCTCAAATAAACTCAAAGCAGGACGTAGGGTTTTACACCTAGAATGTGGCCTGAACCTGGGGAAATCACCGTGCCTTTCCTATTTTCATATCCTGCCAAGCTCTAGCTCCGGCGTAGCTCCGTAGAACTGCGCCTCCCTGGCCGAATCCCAAAGGGAGTCCTTTCGGACCACCGATACCGGCGTTTGTACGTCGACAGGCGCCCCCGTGTAGAAGTCGGACTTTGAGTAGTTGGCCTGGCCCACCCTATGTCCAGAGGGCCGGTATTATCCTCCTTGATGATACCCGGGTGCTATGTCATCATCACCAGTGGATTATGGCGGCGGTGCAAGGTGAATAGGCAGCAGAGGACGTGCGTGAGCGAAAGGAAGCGTGTGAAAGAATTGATGGCTCACCTTGAACTCAACGGAGCACTCGGTGATGGCCGAGGAGCTCAACGGCGAGTGTTTCATTGGCGACGACAGATAGCAGAGCAGAGGATCACAGCGGCAACACTTTAGGTAGTCTAGGCTTGAGAAAAAGCAGCGGGGGTGGTATGGGGTGACGTAAGTAAGGAGGGAACCGATTGGGCGACATATCCTCATCGGAAATGGAGATTGACTGCAGCAGTAGCATGTGGCCGGAGAGGAAGAAGACGATGGGGGAAATGACTACGGGAACACGATCGATAGTGCACAACAACACAATGCATTCCGAGGGTGTTCTACTTAAAAAAGAGGGAGACAGGGAGTGAGACTTGCGTGAGAAGTTAGAGTGCGGCGAGGCGTATCTATCCTTGTTGTCAATTTGAGGTAAGGATGACCATCGCGGCGGCGATAGCAAAAAGGGCGGGAGCCGAGATGGTCAAAGACAATGTGAGCAGGAGGTCGCCATGGCGTTGGCGCTGGCCATGCACCTTCGCAACGTAGACGAAAGACCTAACAACAGTCCCGTCTATCAGCGTCTCCTGGCGGGTGCAGGCGCGCTGGTGCTCCTAGGCTGTGCCCGGTCGGAGGTTTAATTCTCCTTTTCTTTTTTCATTTATTTTCTGCTTTCCTTTTTCTTTTTAGGTTTAAATTTAAAAATAATTCAAATGAGCTTCAAATATTTTGTGAACTTTTACATGTCTTACTGTGGATATCATAACCTTATAAAAAATATCTCCCATACCATATTATTATATAATTTGTTTTATAATAAATACATTTTAGTTCTGGTCCATACTTAGGTTTGAGCTACAAATGTATTATAAATTTATTAAAAGATATAAGAAAATTCTGGTCTTTGCTTCCCCTTCCTGGATGCTTGGAGTTCACTCCCATCCCACCGCGAGCGTCTAAATTCGCGCTCCAGACCCGTGAAGAGGGGAAGTCACGGTCCCCACGCCGTCTCGCGGCCTCGGCCCGCGGGCCGCTCTAGGTCGCGGCCTGAGCCCGCGATCGCGCGTCGCCTCGCACCGAGGGCCCGCGGATGCCTCCTCACGGTCTCGGCCCGTGATGCCGCCTCGCGTCACGCCCGCGGCCCGCGCCAACCGCGGCTCGCGCCCGGGGCCCGCGACCAGGCCGATTTTCGCGCAGCGCCCGGATTCCCGACCGGAGGGGACACATGTCACTATTTTTCCTTTTTTCTTTTCTCATCCGACTCGATCCCGTGCAGCAGATTCCCACCTCGGTACTTGCACCGCAGTACTTTTTTGCATGCAACACTATCAGTGTGGGCAAGTGCAACAACGGTAGAGCAAAGCGGATACCTATCTAGCACATGCATGCATCTGGATTTCGCGAGCAAACTAGATCAATCCAAATAAGCATCACACATCGGCACATGGCCGTGCAGCCTACCGCTCCTACGCTCCTCCACACACGCCATGGAGTTGGAAGGTTATTAGACGAAATCGGTAAGAAAATAAAGAAGAGAAACAGAGAGTGCGACATAGATCGGTAAGAAAATAGATTATTAGACGAAGGTTATAAGCATTTGGAGAAGAAATCTGCCAAAAATCTTTCTATAGAGGTCCACAATTTTCTCGCACTCTGAACTGCATTAAATAAAACTCAGTCTTTCATAGAGTAGTGCATACGGCAAAGTACAATAGTAAAACTAATTGAAGGAACTAAAAAAGTTGCAATCACCGGCCTCTTCCCCGCTTATGCCTCGGTGGCATGTGACCCGAGGGGAAAGTGAAATGTCCGCTTGGTCTTGGGTTTGCTCGAAGACTGTACTGGGGAGTTTCATAAGTTTCCTGATCCTCCTGAGCATCCTGAGTAGGTATGGTTGACTAGGAATTTGGCTGTTAACGATCTTCTGATGTTGAAACAAATCTTCGACCCCACTCATGACCCTGTTGGTGGGACGAACCAGGCTTGGAACCTCCTCGTCCAACTAGGGACTGGTATTGAAGTGAAGATCGCATAAATGGATTTTGGTAAATAAAAGCACCATCGTGGGGAGGCGAATCAACTTCATCTAATGTCTGAAAAAAGACCGGAATAAAGTGTATATCAATTAAGAAACAAGTTTATTGTTTTGAGAACAATAAATTTAGTTTGACATACCTGACTAAATGTTCCTCTCGGAGAACCCTGCGACGGCTCATGTGGTGAACCGATCACGTACTATGTAAAAAATGTATTATTTCTCAGATAAAATTTAAGTCCGTCGTAGTGGGTGCAATGAGGATATGTGATAAGTTAACAAAAAACCTGAAGGTGCCCACCCTGTCACGTTGAGGAGTCTCACTGTAGCAACGTGTCATCCCGGAGCTATGAAAGTAAGTGCGAAGATTAAGTACACATAATACGCACAATCTGTGCACACATAATTTAAAAAATACCATACTTCGGTAGCTGCACCGGAATGAGAGGTCTGGCGTTCGTCCTGCGTCAAGTCGTACTGCATAAATCAAGTGACCATTGCAAAAGACTAAGCACACTTTCTAAATATTGCAATACGTTCTTGTGAAAAGTAAAGCACACCTGATGTCCTATACCAGCTCGTCTTGACGACATCCGCATGAGTGTTGTATCCCCACGTACGTCGGACTACAAATAGCATCGTGACAATTACACTCTCAGTGTACATTTATACACCATGTATGTGTGACTAATTAGGCGCATCTGATGTCCTCGACTAGCTCGCCTAGAAGAGATCCTTTGTAGGGACGTGTCTGCTCGTACATCGGACTACGAAAATACAACAATATGGTTAACTAAAAATTGTACACACACTATATTTAGCAGTTTGGCTCAAAGCAGTGAAATTAGTTACCTCTCGACGTCCTGAAACAATTCGTGACGTCCGTGGCCCACTAGGTCGCGCCTCACTGGGTCGTGCGGACCTCTGCTCCGGTAAGTTTGAATATGAGCGTAATACGTTGTCCGTGCGACCACAACTCAAGTGTTTCAAAATCTCTTTGGCATCTTCGTACATGTCCTTCACCTTCTGTAGTATCCTCGACGAGTCCTGCTGACAGCCCGCGCGGATGACAGACACGGCAGTATCATGGATCCGCAAAGCCCGCTCAAACTACAATCACAAACAATGTTTCAAACCGTGCGATCGATAAGTTTAACGAATAAGGCAGAAAAATCGCTACTGGTACCGTCTCGTCACGGCGTGAAGCTCTATGCCAATCCATCCCCATTTGTAGTTGATTAGTATACGTGAGGTTTGTGGGTCTCTCAGGTGGAGCACAGGTTAGTCTAGCCCGCGTCCTAGGTAGGTACCAGTGTAGATACTCGTCGTACGTGCGTTCGTCGTACTGCCTGCAAGTAATGTCATTACGTAACGGACATCGATATCATGACATGTGAGAATGGACAGTGATATCGAAATAAATACCTCACCTCATGAACGATCTGTTGTGCAGCCATGCCATCCCACATTTCCTTCCATGTGCTTTGCGTCCCTCTCCAGTCTTGTTCATTTCTTCCTTTCTTCCCCTGCCTCTACATTTTGTAACACCGTACGGTCGAACTTAGTAAGAACAACACTACCAATGCAAACTGAAAATGGTTACAAATTTTAGAGCGTACTCGTGAACTTTTTTGTCCAGCCATCTGTCAGTCGCGGGGGCACTGTCTGGAAGCGATTGAACTGTCTCATCACACGTTGAGGTGCGTACAGCTCCACCATGTTTGAGAATACTAAGTGGCACGTCATCATCCAGTACTGCATGTCTCTGAAACACAGGATGGACAACCCCGCAGGTGCCACACTCAAGACATGCTCATTTGTCCAGGGGAACCATATGACACCTTGCTGATCCAACATCTCGAACTCTTGGTGGTAGAACGGGTAGCACCGTGCGGACATGTCTCGCGCCCAGGCTAACGTAGCACCTGTCCACCTAGTGCTCATAGTTGGACCATCTATGGCGGTCTGTCCAGGTGGGTACAGGTGGACCGGCTCAATTATGCGGGGCCATCCGACCGGGAAATGCTCCTAACACCACAACTGTAGCAAAGTATGGCACACACTTAGAATTGGCTCCTTGCCCTTCTTACGAGCCGTAGCGTCACACAGCCCCCTATACGTCGCACACAGTACTGCAGATCCCCAGCTATATTGTGGAACGTCTCCAAGCACAGAATCAGCCATGGCCTCCGCGAGGTGGATGTAGCTGGGGAAGACTACGTTACCATGCGATGTCGAAAACATGTACCACCCGAAGAGATACAACAAGTACGCAGTCAGATGAGTCCTAACAGCCTCATCATCAGCATGGGGTGGGCATGTGTCAAACCTCCTAAGCCAGCTCAATGGGATACCTCATTGAGCTGCCCCCTTTTCAGTTGTCGGTACATCCACACCAAATCTCGCAGCCAAGTGCTGCATCCAGTCAGCCCTCTTAGGAGGTGGAACAATCGCCTCTCCGCTGATGGGCAAACCAGTTATCATGGAAACGTCTTGAAGAGTCACCGTCATCTCTCCCCAATGAAAGTGGAAAGTGTGCGTCTCCGGTCTCCAGCTATCGACCAAGGCTGTCAATAGAGAACCATCTAGAGTAAAAGAGTGCCCAGCTGAAAGCAGCCGAGCAAAGGGGAGGAGTCCACTTTTGGCAAGCTTGGGAACGAAGCGCTTGTCCAAGGGCCACTGTGTCCTGGGTACTCTAAGAGTGAACGTTGGTGGAACCTCGATGTCATTGGACAGCCAACAGTGGCATCGGTGGTGATCGTCGTAATACCGGTCTAGCAGTTCCGGTAGTTCAACCATCACCTGCAAAGCGAAAAGCATTAGAAACACATAGTTAATTGAAGTACGAAGTATCATAATATAAAAATTTACAGAACATGAATAATGTCAACATTACATCTCAGAAAACTTGAGTGCAATACCAAGAAAATACAGCATGTGGCAAGTGGCCCATACTATTTTTATTACAAATAAGTTCAAGTACACACTACAACTGACACACTGGTAGTAAATACTAGTTATTTGTCGATGTGCTCGGCTTGTTTGGGCAATCCTTCCTGCTATGACCCCTTGTTTTGCATATCCTGCATCGGCGTGGTTCTCCAATTTGGCTATCGTCCATATCGTTCCTAAACCGAGTAGTGTGTCGACGTCCCTTCTTCTGCTGCCTTAGTGCTGGATTAGGCACCCACTGAACAACATCGGCCCATAATTCCTTGTAATTTATATCAAGACCGTACAAGTAGAACTCGCTGCCCCATATGCCCATCAGATGATGAATGTCAAAGTATCTTGACACGTATTGTTGCGAAGACTGCTTGATCGCTGCACAAGCCTCATATACATGAGAACAAGGGTAGTATAGCAGCTTGGGCTTGTTGCACGTGCAGGAGCAAATATCAGCATCAAGTTTGCATTCATGTTTCCTATCACCTCGCACATGGCTATTCACATGCTTCCGCCTTAGACGAATCTCGTACTTCCTCCTAAGGCCATCAATAGCTCGAACGTCATGACTCTGAGATTTCTTTTTTTTGTCCATGTACCTCTGTATTACTTCCGACCATTCGTTACCTTTCTCGAATTTTTCTTTCGCGGCCTTTGATCTATTGTGGAAGTAACCAACAGTCCGGGACCATGATTCATCAATTATGACAGTAATTGGGAGGCACCGCATACCTTTAAGCACACTATTGTAAGCTTTGAACATGTTGGTTGTCATTATGCCGTATCTACGACCATCTATGTCATGCACCAGGGCCCATTTCTCCATCTCGGGTGCTTGTCTAGTCACCCACTCTGACAAACTCATCGCCCTCCGGTTTCCGCGATGTTGCACTACATGATGGCCTTCCACCTGAGACTCCCTGCTGTACCTCATGGTTGCAGCCTCGAGTGTTGTCCAAATGTGCTGGAATTTTCGTAACTGGTTCTGCATGCACAACATCTTGAAGTTTTTCATGAGATCTTTGCTTTTGAACCTTCCATAGAAATTAGCGGCCAGGTGCTGCATGCACCACCTACTTTCAAGATCAGTCCACCTATAATCAGCAACAACTGTATTCTTGATTGTGTTTATAGCATTTAGAAGCCCAGCATTACGATCAGAAATAAGGCACACATTAGGCCTATCCCTTACAACACCCAACTTCACATTTATGAGGAACCACAGCCAGCTATCTGAGTTCTCGCTCTCAACTATTGCGTAGGCAATAGGAAGGACTTGATCATTAGCATCAGCTGCCACAGCTATCAGTAGTGTCCCCTTGTATTTCCCAGTAAGAAATGTGCCATCCATCGAAAGCACCGGACGGCAATACTTGAATGCCTATATAGTTTGACTGAAGGCCCAGAATATACGGTCAAGTATGAAATGGCCAGGTACTCCATCGGGATGTGCCCTTTCATGCTTGTTTAAGTAGGTGCCTAGGTTAGCTTTCGCTATCTGATAGAGCATTCTTGGGGCGAAATTATACCCCTCCTCATAAGTCTCGAACATCCTCTCTATCACTTTCTGCTTCGCATGTCTGACCATACTATAGCTGACCGGAAAACCAACTTCATCAGCCACGGTGGACATCAATGACTTTGGCCCAACAGAGATGTTTTTGGATACTAGGTGGTGCACTTTTTCAGCCACGTATGCAGCACTCACATTACGGTGTGCAGTCAACGGCTCCGAAAGCTCGCACGTGTGGTGCGCCAACATAGTCATCTCAAAATCCTTGTAAAATCCCTTGGCTTGGTTTGCACGCACCCTTCCAGGACAGTTTGGATGTGTGCATACAAGTTTCAAACATGTGGGGTTCGACCTTTTCACCCGGTACTCACGACTTATGGAGATGGCATACTTTGTAATAGCTGTGTGTGCAGCATGCTTGGTTGGAAAATGCTGACCAACCATGAGAGTGTTCTCTTTGAAACCCCATCGTGAGTTCACACCTTCTGATATCACAAGCCTCTGCACTGTCAGTTCATCCATTTCTTCAGCAACCGCTGTTGCAGGTAGATCCTCATTCTCGTCGGTACCGTCCGACTCCTCGTCGGTACCGTCTTCAGCAGAATCCAACTCATTCGGCATGGTTGGTAACAGTTCGAAGCAGTCGACACGAGAAGACCAAAAGGGACCGGCATCTTCATTACTGACGAACTGTTCTTCACGATGTGTGAGATTAACCTTTAACGCTACATCCTCTGCCCCAGCACCTCCTTCCATCGCAACAACCTGTAACTCACCAACTCCGCTGGAACCTTCCTCGCCAGTCAACGGGCGCGTGCTGTCAACAAACTGTACGTACACCATGGGTCGACCATATATGTAGGCCCCTGGAGTACTCACAAAGCGCATGTACCTAGCCCATGATACATTGCCAGTCACCTTGTGTAGCTGCTATAAGGGAACTAATGACCCGTCATCCCGACTGCTACATGTGACTGCTCCAATGACTAGTTTTTTAGAGCTATGTCCCGATCAAACTCGCGGCGTATGCACCTCCTCAGGTCCAACAAAGTAATCTCCTCCAAACCATCTACATGTGCAACCTTGTACTCGCATTGGGACAGGTCGAGCCCACAGGGCCCGTCGCGTATTATATTTGGCCCGTAAAACACTAACAGTTCATTCATTGTACCTACGTACATACCAAACCAAAATTTTAATAACATGTAAATATTATTTTTTTAATTTAAATCTAGCCAAAGTATTTTATATTTAATATTAGTTTTTCACGTCTTCTCATTTTACCATCATAAACTAATTTAAATAACAGTAAACTCCTCAGCGTGGCTAACAATTTTTTATTTCACGTACTCATTTTTTTCCACAATTAGTCTGTACAGTACTTACATTATGCTAGTTTCTGTCAAATAAGTTTAAATTCAACGTTTAATTCATAGGTATGTACCCAAACCATAACGTAGAATAACAATGTCGTTTGTCGCACTAAAATGGCTAAACGTGATGTCACTTAACTAACATTAACCTAATCAATCAACTAATCACACAATTTCATACAACGTGGATTTACCTTTTCTGGAAGAATGCCACAAGATGTACACGTTGTTTAACTTCTGCACGAGCAAATTTTACTCCCTAAAGCTTGAAATTCCACTGCAAGTCTCTATCTCGTTTCCATCTACGTCGAACCATGCTTCAGTGCTACATTAAATAAAATAAGAAGCTGAATTTACAAATTCTCGAGACAATTGCCGTGTCTGCATGCATGGAATAACAATAAACTTAACTATAACTTAAGTCTTAACATTGTCATTTATCTAGTTGTAGCCTAACTAAAAAATATAATAACATTTTGCATGTAAAAGAAATTTACCTTTGAGTCTAGGTCTCGACTTGATCTTCAATTTCTTGAACTACTCGGATGGCTAATTTTGTTCTTTTTAGCTTCAAAATCCGTTGCAAAACTCCATCTCGTACTACGTCTAAGTGCAGGGAGACGAGTTTCAGTATACATTAAATACGAAGATAAATTTACAAATTCTCTAGAAAACTTTATTTTATGCATGCATGAACTAACCGTCAACTCAATTCTAGCTAAAGTCTTAACATTATCATTTATCTAATTTCAGCATAACTAAAAAATATGATAACATCTTGCATGTAGAAGAAATTTACCTTCGTGGCTAGGTCTCGACTTGATCTTCAGTTTTTTCTACTACTCGAAGAGCTGATTTTGATATTTTTTGCTTCAAAATCAGTGGTTTATACACTCGTGCTTATTTGGATAAGAAGGCAGAGAGTCGCAGAGGTAGGCAGTGAGAGCAAAGCTAGACAGAGGAGAAATGAAGAGGACCATAGCACCAGCACCAGCGTAATATAAAGAGAGAAGAGAATCTCTGTCGGTCGTATGAGAAAGGAAAAAAGAAAAAAAGGTGAGAAGAGAATGGACAGCGCGTCCCGTCCGGTCCGGCATGCAACGGTGCAAGTCCCGAGGAGGAAATCTGCTGCGCGCAGGAGTGAGTTGGATGAGAAAACAAAAAAGAAAAAAAAATGACAAGCGTCCCGTCCGGTCTCTGCAGTGGTGCGAGTTCCGAGCGGGAATCTTGGTCGCAGGCCCTAGGCGCGAGCCGTGGTCGACGCGGGCCGCGCTGACCACGCGAGGCGGCATCGCGGGCCGAGACCGCGAGGAGGCATCCGTGGGCGCGACGCGAGGCGGCATCGCGGGCTAAGACCGCGAGGAGGCATCCGCGGGCCCCCGGCGCGAGGTGACGCGCGATCACGGGCTCAGGCCGCGACCTGGAGCGGCCCGCGGGCCGAGGCCGCGAGACGGTGTGGGGACCGCGACTCCCCCTCTTCGCGGGTCTGGAACGCGAATTTAGATGCTCGTGGGTCTGACGCGCGATTTCGCCACGCGTCGCTTGCCCGTTGCGTCGCGAGGACATTTTTGCCGTTGCTCCAGGGTGGGGACTATTTTTGCCATTGCCACTCGCCCGGGAGCTAATCTTGCCTTTAACCCGGAGTGGATAAGATCAGGCAAGTGTTCACGAGTATGTGCTGAATTGTTTTTGTACACAGCGGCAGCTTTCGTGGGCTGCACTTCCTGGAGAAGTGAGTCATCTCAAGGCAACCCGGAGGTGGCTAATTTCTGCCGGGATAAGGTCAAAGAAAGATGGCTCTTTTACTCGTTAAAATTTTCTCTCTTGGTTATCTTGCTAAGCACTTAGTTATTTTGCTTAGTGAATTATTAGTTATTATTTACATATATTTCTAGACTCCACTCGGGTTAAACCATGTATAGAACTTAGCTTAAGAGTTCTAAAAATAGGTGTAAGTGATGTTTGAATTATTTATAGCTCGACAAAATTAGAGTCGTAGTTCATAATTCTTAGTTGTGTTATTTAGTTGCTTCTTAACTTAGCCTCTTTAGGGTTTTATTTTATTACAATTTTACAAGCACGCACGAGGTGATGCAAACCAAAGTAAAAAAAAATTATTGCTCAATTTCATTAATTAATTTTAATTAGAAAACCGGGATGTCATAACTCCGTTGGAAAGTGGAATAAGGGGTTTGACAATTAAAGTGCAAAAGGGGACTACTACGGGTGGTTTGAACCCCTAGCGGCGAAACCTTAGTGGGCGGAGTTGAATCAGGGAGGAAGAGTATTGTAGAAGTCTCCTTACAATGGTTTGATCATATTTCTCTGAAGAGTGTGAAACCCTAGGTCTAACTTGAATCTTATGAGTAAGGCGTACAACCTTTATAGAGTGTAAAACTGATCGATTAGCCATGTCTGTGATCAATGACACGTATAGGATCTATTGATGAAAATGGACATGTGTTATCTCTATTCTATATCTCTGTCTCCTTGGATAAGTAGTAGCTGGAACCTAACTTTGAGTTAAGAGGTTGGACCTTACTCAACGTGTTGATGTTTGTAATCTTCATTTCTTGAATTCAATTGATCAAAACTGTTTTAATTTAAGACTGCCTTCACACCTAATGTAGTAATTCAAAATGTTGTTTATACAAAGTAACCATATAACATTCCTTTGTCAGTTCGTATTTAGGAAATGTTTAGATTTACTTTATATTATAAGTTGGCTAACTGAGTATGCAAAGTACTTATCAGGTATATTATTTGATGGATATGTATAGCAGCTTCAAAGATGGCGGGGATTTAAAAAATGGCTTCTACGACAATGTCGAGTAATAAGTCGATAGAAGTTGCTTAGCGATTGTGAAATACAATGGCCGTCCTACGATTATAGCTTAGTTGTGAAAATTATCTTCACAAATTAAATCTATCATTCTCGCATAAAGATAAGGACATCCCTCGTCGCCCAGTGGACCTCGCGGCCTTCCGTGAACCATCGGAATGCGCTCCACAGGACATGGCCGCTCGTGCTTTTGCATATTCGCATTTGAAGTTTAATTAGGTCCCCAGAAAGAATCAAGGACCAAACTATTAATACGTCTCTAGAAAATGAATGAGCCACATACAAGATAACTGAATATATGGAACAAATTAATAAAAGTGCCGTGGCCCGACCACTGCAGAAATACGTACTGAACATTCTTGTCTCATCTGGGGCATGATCTGAATTTTCTCATGCTTTCTCTCTCGATTGGCTGAACATCACAGCTATGTTTGTAGCCCTTGAGAGGTACATGCGTACCAGTGACAGCTCGCAAGCCTCGCAACTACCCTCTTACAAAAAGGACAACAAAACAACGACAAAACTACCCCTCTTATAAGAAACGTACTGCACGTACAGGTACAGCTCTATCTATTATCATATTTAAAAGAAGACAAACAAATGCGGCAAGGCAGCAACTAGCTAGATCTTGATTAGTGGAAGAACTATAGTAACTTTGTGTGCTCAGATCTCCAGACAAAACGACCATAAAACATGTCAACTATCTCATAGTCAGGACTATGGATCTTCATAGCTGGCAATGGGACATAACGACAGATTTCACTTAACATAATATCCGTGAGCAGTAATCAGGTTGTAGCACTTGCAAGTGTATGACTTGATGTTCAGAATTTGATGTAAGAAAAAACTGACAGTGTTAAAAAAGCTGCCCAAATGTAGACAGTGTTAAAAATAAAGTGCAACATGCATCGACCTGCGGTTAAGATTACTCGTCAGATGTTTGATTCCGCACTGCCCTGAACACTACAAGTTGTTTCGCAGTGACCTGGACGGACTGTACCTCTACCTAAAAGAAACACTACCGAGACTGCAGATTAATTAAAGGATACAGTAGATATAATGTAGAGGAAAGGTGCGCGTTGCTTTGCGTGTATATTGTTCCTTTGGCCGGTGTTAAAATGAAAAACTATCGTATACAACAGCCGGAGCACTCAGTTAAGTACTTTGCTCGAGGCACAGATCTGCTGTGCTCGATTTTATTGAATATTTTACCAGTTCAATTTTACCATTATCTAAGAGAGAACAAAACATCACAGTGCTCAGATCTGCTGCTGAGCGATGTTTGGGTAACATGTACGGCATAGTACAGAGCACTGTGTTCACCATTACTGCATGAGGTTTGCTACGAGCAAATCACAAGATACCCTGCTAAAGAAACAGACAAGATTACAGTTTTGCCGGCACATGCATGTGTAGATTTGTATGCCTTTCTTACAATCACCATGCCAGATCTGATTGCTGGAACATCCATCAAAGGGGAGAAGAGACCAGCGACTTGCAGTTTATACTACAATCTGCTGATTCTGAGATATCAAAAATAGTTAAAATTTTATTATAATCTTCTGATTTTGAGATACAAGAAATTAGTTAGGTTTGTCGCTATCAATTTCATCCCTTTACTTAGAGTAAAATGTAGTCTACACCACATAATTGACTATTGTTGTACGAAACCGCCACATCGATGCTACCAGCACCACCAGGGGCAGGTCCAGGTCAGGGCTAGGAGCGTTATTGCACCGCTACAGCCTAAGTGTATAAGGGACCAGGTATGCACCATTTAACCCAAAATACTGAACCTCAAACAGCTCGACGTCTCTTGGCCCAGCCTAACCCCTCTTTTGTCGATTCCTGGATCCACCATTGAACTCCAGGAATCTAAGGTTTGACGACTTGGTGAAACCTTGAAGCTGAGCGGAGCCGAATAATGCTAGATCACTCACTGCCAAGGTGCCCATGGGCTCACAAGGATGGTCACATGGCACCCCTAGGCAAACCTTAGGGGGGAAGCACCATCCCACTGAGCTTGCAAGAATGGTTTTGTGGTTGTATACTATGAGCGGCTTATGTGGCTGCTTGCTACTGATTGTGGAGAGGAGGAATGGATGCGAAGGTGAAATGGTAACTCTCGACCTATAGGTAGAGGAGGGATAGGAATTTAAGGATGCGACTAAGGAAAATGATTGGTGGCAGAGAAAGTTAGTCAGGGAAAGGAAGTAGACTAGTGGCAGTGCGTGCGAGGGGTCGGAGACATAGTGTTAGTTCCACTCATAGCTGAGAGAAGAGTGTCATCAGGGCACCGGTGGCTGAGAGAAGAGTGTTAGTTCCACTCGTAGTTGAAGAAGGACATGGCGGAGGAATGGGTGTGCGGAACTGATGAAGTGGAAGGGAGGGAGGGGGTATGACTGATTAGGAAGAGGAGTGGCATTTGAAATAATGAATAGACCACATTACTATTGATATATAACTCAATAGATCAGTTCTAATCATTATAATTAACTGATCTGCTTTGAAGTTTATAAACTTTTCATAAAGAGGTGTATTGAAGTAAATCTCTTAACTTTTTCGAAATGAGAGAGTACTTACATAGGTTTTGGAATAGACACTAGATCAATGGGATAGCTTCACAGAGATGCATGTTTTCATGCACGTATATAGGCACCTAAAAGGGTAAAATCAAACACTAATACCTCTGTCTGAAAATAGGTGATATTTTAGAAAACGTACAGTCAAACATTCTTAACAGGTTATAAATATTTAGATTGGTGAGTATTAGTAGATTTGTCATGAAAAATATTTTTGAAATATAAATTTTCTAAAGAAATCTACTAATATGCACATATAAAAATTCTAAAAAATATTTAATTGATCAAGGATACATATTAGAGACTATGTTAATATCCATATGACAGCTATTTCACGAACAAAGAAAGTATACGAGAACAATATTATATCATGGACTAGTATCATATGTACTCATCACAGTTGACTGAGACTGCATGATAAGAACCATTCTCACATTAAAGACCTATGAAAGTAAAGATCGATGCAGAGACCTCATTCGGCAAGCAGATCGATGCAGAGATCTCAGCTGTCGACGGAGAATCCAATCGATCTGCAGAGACATTGCAGGTCGCACAAAACAATGAAACACGGAAGAGACATTGCAGGTCGCACAAAACAATGAAACACGGAAGAAACATAACTGCACGTGACGCTCTTCCAACCCAAAGATATGCATGTACCATATAATACGGACGGAGATATGCTCCACGTCAGCCGGCCGGCAGATCTGCCGTTCCCAGCCCGCATGCATGGCCTTAATTCTGGCCATGTGCCTACTCTAATCAACCGAGCTGCATTTTTGGAGCCATGCGTTGCACACAGACATGCATTCATGCATATATGTCGACGGCCGGATCGTACGAACGAGGGTACTATTGTAGGACACCTGGGGACTTCTGTTGCTGCGTTATGCTTTGCATGCAGCACGAGGCCGATCGACCCGCTGGCTTCTTCTACGTATATGGTGCATGCTTTTATCTGCTGCGTTCAATGTATTTATGCACGGATTCATGTATGTATACATCCTTCGTCCTAAATAGTCCACAAACTGCATCACAGGCGATATTTTTCATTATCTGTAAACAAAGATTTGAAATGACCATTTTTCACCGCAGACGGTCACTTGAGAATCGGCGGTGATATAATTTTTCAATTTCAAAAGAAAAGGCACGTCATCGATCAGCCGATATGCAGCGCCACTACCGGTGGGTCTACTATGTCGGGATCTAAAATTTACAATAAAAAATATTAAATAAAATTATCACGTAAGTCGAGACATTAACTCTAATCTCAATCATTGAGATATAAATACCTCAATAGGAGTAGAATGATATGGTCTCGAATATCTCCAGACAGCAACCCGACCTCAAGCCGGCAATTAAATGCATCAGTTTTGAATAGAGTGATATAGTGAGGGAGGAGGTGGCAGCGTGGCCGAGGACCTCCGATGGCCGACCACCACACGGATCTAACCTCCGCCTCCTTGATCTCTTTCCTCCGTCATGACTCCAGCCACCTCAACTTCGACCACGTGCAGCACCTTCACCTCCACCTTGACCGCGGCAACACCTCCACCTCCTCTCCTCCTCGCTGTCGAGGAGCACCCGAGGGCGGCGGTGGACCGGGTGGGAGGGCGTTGGGGGTGGAGAGGTTGCGCGGGTTGGGAGAGGGCGCCGGGGTGGAGATCAAGGTTGTAGGTAGGGAGAGGATCGACACCAGGGGTGGAGAGTTTAGGGAGATGGCGGCGGTGAGATCTTAGGATCGAGAAAGCGGAGTAAGGGAGAGAGGACGTAGGGAGTAGGGAGAATGGGGGCGTGGGATGATGGCATGGCCGGGAGGGGAGTTAGGTTTGCACTGGATGAAGCTTGCTGTGCTAATGGGCATCCCGTGTGGGCCAGGTTTAATTCTAAATGGTTATGCACACAAAACCTTCTCGGATGTCTTCTTTATTTTGGATTTTTTTAGGAAAACCGTTTAGGATGTAAAAACCTTCATGAATGTCTAATATATCCTAGATAATTGGCTTAAAACCCCGTTATAGATATAAGACTTGTAAAAAAACCGTCCTATAAGTGACGATTTTTAAAAATCATCACAAATAAGGGGTTTCGTATGTGAATTTCTATACTAGTTCGAGAGAGCCTGCTCTACGGATTGGCAAACGGACACTCACGCGAAGAGACGCTTCATTCCTTGACTCCCGGCCCTGCAGGATGCATCCAGTTTGAAGACAACTGATAAAGCATTTTCTTTTGATAGCTGGAGGCACTTTGGACTATGCTTGCATTACATCTTACACAGTGAATAAATAAGAAGCATAATGTGACCGATTGGTTGGTTAGAACATAGAACCGTCGCAAATACTAGAAGTGTAGTTTTGTCAAATGATATGCGCTACAACATGTGATTCGTTTAGTGAGGGCCTTTGGGCCCCCTGTAGTCCATTCCAAAAAATATGCCATTCTTTGAAGTAGTTACCTAAAGGTGTAGTTTCGTGATAGCTTTGACAAATGAACCCTAATTCCGTGACGTCTGCTTCAAACGATATTGTCTTATGTTTGCCCATTCTAATTCTTTAATGTAAGGAATAATATATAGTGAAATTGAACACCAAACTGTCCATGTCTGTGGGATTTTGCAAGATCCGGGGACAGAAAAATGCCGTTCTTCTTCACCTTGGCAGAAATCTCCAAGTCACCGGGAATTCTAAACGAAAGGAATCATTGGATACGGAGTAGGTTTGCTGCGCCCCAAAATTGGTTTAGCCAGGGACAACGCACGACCTACTAATACATGCATGTTACCTGAAAAAACACAGAAGTTGGTAACACCTTACCTAGTTACCTACAACGTATCAACGCTGATAAGAACGAGACCGGGGTATACCATCACTGCACACACGCATCAAGGTAATAGAAAAAAGAGAAGCTTAGTTCTTGGTATGACGTGGTAACGTTGATCCAAAGGTAACAAGGAAAAACAAAATCTGTCCCAGAAAACGAAAACATCAGGATATCAAGAAAACGAGAAATATTATTGTACTTTCCATGTCGGTATTGACGTGGCCATATCGATCCAAGGACAAAATTAATGTGAGAGGAAAAGGGAGGCCCCAGAGAACATCGAGTGTGGCAGACTTGCAGGACCGGAAGCACACGGCGGCGAGACAAGGTCATCGACGCGTACTCAGGGAGGAGAAGCAATGGACCCGGGCTGGCCTCTCTTTCAAGTAGTTCTTGTCCAGCAACATGATTATCTTCGGTGAGTTACGCCGTCAACTTAAATTAATTTAATTATGAAAATATCTATCTTGGTGGTTTAAAATATTTTTACATCTCGATCATCTTTTAAACTTTTGGATCAATATCTAATTATCTTTATTCTTAACTCACTTTATATTATATATAACATACATACTACATATTGCACTAAATTTTTATTAAAATTGTACACTTTCAATACTGCAATTTAGGTTAAGTGACGTGAGATTTTAGGCGATTGAGATTTCCAATAATTTCTGTTAACTGAGGGATTAACAATCTGTTAATTTATTGCTCCGGGGGATGCTCGAGGTTTCGTGCTCAGTTACTTAGTACCCAAAGCATATATATCTTGCCGTTCCCATCACGGCGACCTATGGCGACACCTTGACACTTTTGTTAGTTGCTTTCAAAATAATTGTAGTGGAAAATCTTGATTGGTACTGTGTATAGAGAGTGATCGAAGCAGGCAGAGGCATATGCGAGGAGAGGGTCTGCCTGCAACGCAAGAGTTTCACAACAACCACACAAGAATCTGATTGAAACACAGGAATTTCACAACAAAACAGGTTAATCTGACAAAATTTCCCAGGAGGAGGAACTTATATCCAGCAGCCAAGCAGTGGTGACCGGACCGAGGATTATGCTATGCATCCACCTCTTTTGTTTCCCTCCCAACAAAGGATGAAGAAGAAAAAGTGCTGCAGAAAGCCCCCCAAAAGAAAGAAAGAAAAAGATCCTCCCATCTCGCTCAACAAATTTGCACTTGTTCGGCTCGCGGACGCAGCAGCACGTGGTAGATATTTACATAGACCGGACGGCGTCACTCCTCGGCGGCTACCATCGCCGCCGGCCGCGCGCGCAGGCTCCCGCTCCTCGGCTGCCGCAGCAACTCAATCAACGCCTCCGCCTATCAAATCCAAATCAACACGGTTAAGAACAACGATGCGATGATATATGTAGCATTTGTATGCATGCAGCACGTCGGGGCGTCGAGCAGAACACAATATGATACCTTCGTTCTGAGCTTTGAGCGAGCGGAGGAGGACTGCGAGAGAGCGACAAGCGGCGGGATGGCGCCCTCGCGGGGCGACCATGGTGCGGTAGGCGACGCTGTCCTCGCACACGAGGAGGAGGCACAGCGTGGCGATCTCCTTCTGCCGGGGCGTCCCGGCCTCCACCATCTCCACCAGCACCGGCACGCCGCCCTCTTCCACCGCCGCCGCGCGCCCCTCCGCGGTGCCCACCAGCGCGTACAGCACGTACGCCGCCTTGTCCACCATCCCGGACTCCGGGTCCGCCATCAGGTCCAGCAGCGCGCGCACGGCCCCGGCCTCCACCGCGCGGAACTGGTTCTCCCGCGCGCCGCTGCAGAGCGCGTACAGGGCCGTCGCCGCATCCTTCTTGCCACGCGGCGCGCCGAACTCCAGGAGGGAGACAAGCACTGGTACGGCGCCCGCGCGCCCGATGGCCGCCGCCGACGCGCCGTCGAGCTGCGCGAGGCGGAGCAGCGCGCACGCAGCGTTCTCCCGCGCCGCCGGCGACGCGGCCGACTTGAGCGCGCGCACCAACGGTCCGACCGCGCCGGCGCCGACGATGGCCGCCTTGTTCTCCTCGCAGAGCGACAGGTTGAGCAGCGCCGTCACACCGTGCTCCTGGAGCAGCGGGTCCGCATGAGAGAGCAGCGCCACGAGCGGTGGCAGGGCCCCAGCAGCCACGATGCGGAGGCGGTTGTCCGGGTTGTGCTTCGCCAGCAGACGGAGCTCCATGGCGGCGCCGCGGAGGTCGTCCAGCGGCGAGGAAGGGGAATCCAGCTCGGCCACCAGCGCCGCGATGGCACCGTCAGTGGCGCCGGCCGCGCAGGACAGCAGCAGGCGGTGGATCCCGGCGGCCGCTGCGGGGGAGGACGGGAGGTCGTCGGTGCCGCAGTCGCAGTCGCTGAACGTACCGTCGGAGCAGGTGGAGTCGCCGCTGTCGCTGAAGCAGCTGGTGCTGCGCCGGCGAGGGGAGGTCGATGCGTCAGACTCCATCGCCTGCCGTGCGCTCAGAGATCGACAGGGTCAGTGAGTAGCGTCGCGGCCGTGGTCTGTTTCGGGGGATCGGCTATAGAGGAGTGGGGTGTGTCTTGGGGCTTTCTTTCGGGAGGAGGTGGAGGGTGCGAAATATATGTACGGGTCGCGAGGGGCGGGCTGTGTGGACCGTCCGATCTGATCCGATGATTAGCGTAATGCCCGCGTACGGAGCTGACCGCACGATCTGCATCCGACGGGTGCAAAGCATCTGACGAGGAGCTCAGGGAGTGACACGTGCAGTGGGACCTGCTGGTAAATGAGGAGAGTTGATGCGCTGCGCAAGCACGTGAGGGCGTCGAGTTACGTGCGTGTGCGGGCGCAAGGTGCGTCGGCTCGTGAGCTGGCGCCTGGATGGACTCGGTGCGCGGACGAGGTATTTTGGCGAGCTAGCTGGGCAGTGAAGTTGGAACGGGGCTTGCCTGCTCCGTTTTGGTGCTCCCATGCATGCTTCCCTCCACATGTCAATTCCCTAGTGGCTGCTCTTTTCTTAGCTAGCCCTGCCTCCTTTTCTCTCCTCAAGAAGTCTCTCACTTATTAATTTTAAAATTGTTGTGAACCGACGTCTCCTGGAAGGATCACGTCTCTTCTGATCAAGTTTCTAACTGCCATTAGTGGTTGCTAGACATCTCATCAATTAGCAACTGCCATCCCTACGTATTATATATATATATGTAATCTCATTCAAGAATCAAGACAAGAGAATCACTTTTCACTCATTGCCGATACTCTGTCTCGTTCATTTTCCTATTCTAATACGTTATCAGCACATAGTCTCTGCCAAGAACAAGCACACACAGAGAAAAAGAGAAAAGAAGGTGAGATCCGATGGCCGAACCAGTGATTCGGCAACTTCTCTCCATCCTTTCATCCGTCGAAGTTGCATTTTTCTGCACTTCTCCCCGCACAGGCCCCTCAACCTCGCCGCCACCGTGGGCATCGTCGCAGCCACGGCATGCGCCGCCCCTTCTTCGCTCGCCGGTCGCCGTCGACCTACCGCTCGTCAGAGCCGACGCCGCCATGGAGCCGGCCCTCGCCGCCCGCTTGGCGCAGCGCCACGGCGCCTTGGCGCCGGCGCTGCCTCGCGCCCGGTCCCTCGCTGGACTCGCGGCCCCGCCACTCCATCGCCGGCACCTCCCCCTCGTCTTGATCCTGGATCGTTCCCCTTCGAGGGGAAAAAAAGCCTTAGACAAGGCATAGCTACGGCTGGTGGGCGAACGTGATGAGACTATAACCTCTATAGAGATATCCGTAGCTATTTTTATTTTTACTACGACTCCGATTTAAGCTATGAAGGATAAGAGAATGTTCATCAAAATCTTCAAGGGCCGAAAAGGATTCAAATTCAAGTTCTCAGAAGGAGAAGGGACGCCAAGTGAAGACTTTCGGGCACTGAAAACACCATAGTTACATGATGATGGAGGCCAAAAAGGGAACAAAGGAGATGTTCAATCAAGTTTCGGTCACCGTTAAAATCCGAACCATCACCCGGACAGTCCGGATCGCTATTAGAGAGCCCGGAACTCAGCCCAGAGAGTCCGGATGGCAGTCCAGATTGCTACTAGAGAGCCCGGATCTCAGCCTGGAGGGTCCGGATTTTGCCTAGAGCCTCACCCAAATCTCAGCCCGGAGGGTCCAGATTTTACAGATCCGATCTAGATTTGGCAGTTATAGTCCGTTTCGGCCAGGGATCTTATTTTCACCTATAAATACCCCCTAAGGACCCTGTATTTCATGGGTTTTGTTTAGATAATAGTTTGCCACTTGCAACTTCGCGTCCGTCGATTGTGTTCAACAACCAGTTGTAGAGACCGCTATCAGAACCCCAATTTATCATTATACTTCATCTATATCTGTAATTTCAGATTGTTTCTTCATAGTTATTGCTTGTTCTTTGATTACTTGCACAGATTAGAACCTCGTGTTCAAGGTTGATTGTGTTCTCAACATCGTCAATTGCATTCGGAATTGGTTTAGCGATTGCTAAGGCGCATCGTCGTCGTACGGTGTAATCGGATCGTCAAAGTCATATCCACTCAAATCGATCTCGCGTTCTCTTCGAAAGATTGAGACACCCTAGTGCTCATCAAGTGGTATCAAAGCAAACCAGGTTGCTCGTTGAAAACTTTATCATGTATCTTAGTTTGAGTTTGCATCATTTTTCCTATCGTCCAGATAAAGCCAAAAATTTCCACAAAAGATTTCCCTGTTCCAAACCAATTTGAGCCTACAATTGTCAATCTTGTATTTTGCATTGTTGAATCTTTGCTGCATTAATCGTGTTAAGTTGTTGGTCCTAGATTGGTTCATGTTAGAGTTTCCCTACTAGATCAAACCTCTCTTTTGTGTTTTCCTTTTTATTCTGCTGCAGCTTTGGTCTTCCCAGTTCATCTGCAGTTCTGCTCAACGGAGAGATAAAAAAATAAAAAAAGTATAAAAAAAGAGATAAGAGTGGTTGTGACAAGGATCACCGCCACCATCGCTCTCCTTGAGGAGAAGGACTACTACCGATTGCATATTGGCGTTGGCACTAGCAGTTTGGATCAAGGAAAGAGGAGTTTGCTTGAAGTTCAAGCTAAAAGCTAAAATATTTTCCATCTCTTATCGTTTGGGCAAGTACTTAGACAACCAAACAGGCCTCCCCTGGTGCTTAAAAGGACTCCTGGATGTTATACCCTCATAGATTCGGGACCGGAATCAAAGTTTGAATCGGATTTGTCTCGGAATTCAAATTGGAGCTCAATTCGGACTCATAAAAAGGTTGCCCATAAAATTTTGAAAAACATTCTAGAAAATCAAGCATAATTCAAGGAGTCCACAGTTAAAATTTCAGCTCAATCCGACAAGTGGTCTGAGAGATATTGCCGACTTACATTTTGGATCTACAACCCGGACCTCCACCCGGAGGGTCCGGGTTAGGGTCCGGATTTCCTCTGGATAGTCCAGACCTTCACCCAGAAGGTCCGGATCAGGGTCTGGATTTCTTCTAGATAGCCCGGACCTTCAACCGGAGGATCCAGATCAGGATCCGAACTTCTTCTGGACAACTCGTACCTTCACCCGGATGGTCCGAATTTTTCATCCCTCTTCCGCTTTGATTCAGTATCTAGGCTTAGGGTTGCTTTAACTCATTATAGTCGAAGTCCAGCATATAGTGCTAGCATTTTTGAGCATCTTTTCAACTTGCATTGCTAATTTGTTAATTTGCTAACCCTTGCTACCATATTGAAGCCTACCCAGCTCCATAGATTCTACACCGTGCAGATTTACGTTCACCTAATAATCGCTTTACTCAATCTCTAGAGGTATTTGACACTGTTGGTTGCTAGTCACCAACTGCTACATGGTAAGAACTTGTAAGAATTTTGATTTGGCTTGAGTGTTGAGCACCTTTTAGCCACAACCTAGTAGTTGATAGGGACATATACTTGTGATTTGTCTCCTTGTCTTCTACTAAATGGTGACAGGTTCCGGAGTAACCAATTCGTGGGCTAGATCTATCGTGGGAGACGTACCATACGTTGAGACCAGTATCGTTTCATCACGATGAGAAACAAAACCTCCACATGGACTTGAGAAGAGTATTCGGGAGGTGCCTTATAAGTTTGACACTCTCCTCAGCCGTTTGGATGAGGCACCTCAAGCGCCACGACATCAACCACTTCTATCCCTATACGCACCAACCCTCAAGATACAGAATCATGACGCACTTCCCGCAGGAAAGTTCACCATACCCGTTTATGAAGGTAAATATGATCCTGAAGGTTATCTTGCTTAGGAATTAAATATAGCACAACTATCTAAAAAACATGCCATTCTTGAGTGTCGTCAAGTTAAGATTGCTAGTAGTGGATTTACTGATTATGCTGTTGTTTGGTGGAAATTACACTGTCAGGTATTTTCTAATGATATACCTTCCACTTGGGTTGATTTGAAGAAACTTATGAGAAAAAGATTTTTACCTCTACATTATGATAGGGATTTGCTTAAAGCTTTATGACACTTAGAACAAGGTAGTGGCACTGTACAAGTTTATTATAATAAATTTTGAACTTGTTTGAAACGTTTTGATCTACCAGAAAATGATGACTTTGCTAGGGATGAGTTTATGAAAGGTTTGAATCATGACATCTAGGATAGATTTCAACATATTCCCTGTAATATTATGGTTTGTTTGCCGTGCTTGTGCTTTGGAAAGGGAAATACAAGACGAAGCACAGAATCAAACCAAAGTATAGGATCACATATCATGTTCTTCGTTAGAAGTTTCTCCTATTATTGTCCACTCTTCGGTACTACCACACATGACTTGAGCCTACAAGGTAATAACAACGGTACCAATTCTCACACTCCACATGCCATTGATATTTGCCTTGATGAACTAAATGCATCGTGTGTTGAGTTGAATGAACTATCCTTGTCCACTACACATGCTATTTTAGAGCAATATAGAGTGGAACCAATTATTACTTTGCCTTTGCTACAAGTTGCGAATACTATTTGTGATGATGCTCCTTGTGATTAAAAAAAAGAGTTGTGTGATACTGCTTCACTTATATCCATGTCACAACTAGATGCGGAACATACTACTTATGTTTTGGAATCAAATGTTAATATTGAAATTCATGTTCCACGTGCTGAAATTGTAAATTTACCTCATATGGATGTGATTAAACATGATGCAGTTGTTTCCAAGGCATCACTTGGTATTGTTATTGAAACCTTGAAACTTGGATGTACAAAGTGATGATATTGTTATTGAAACCTATCACTTGATATTGTTATTGTTTCCAAGGCCTCTTGTGATATCATTGATTTACTTGGTGATATGGATGTACAAAGTGATGATACACATGATGAGACTTCTGAAATTTCTGATTTGGATGCCCCATGTTGTAATATTAATAATGTGCAATCTGTTTTAGGCTATCCAAATTATAACATAAAAGATATAGAAGTTGATTTGCGTGCTCCATGTTCTGAAATAGTTTCTTTTACTAATTTAAGAGCACCAATTATTGAGCCATGTGTAGACACTGATTCTAAAATAGGCTATGATAAGTTGATAGAACATAATGACGTATATAATGCCATTATTCATGATATTGTACGTGCTATCCAACTTGTTAACCCTATGACTTTGACACATGCTTTGGAAAAGGTTTCTGAACTTGTGAGTTTACCATCTTAGAATTCCACCTACACTCCTGCTTATAGAGTTAATTTAATTGGAGATACTATTGTAGATGATGTAATTTGTGTGCATATTATTTGCATCACTTGTACTAAACCGGTTATTTCCAAACTTGCTCATTCAGACAATAACCACTTGCAATTATTTATGTCATCACCTTTGCAATGTTGGTATTTGATTCAAAGGATTACGTTACATGCTGTAACAATTTATGACATAGGCAATGAATTTTTAGTGCATAGGGTTTGCATTCCATATGGTCAACTTTCTATTTTGTGAATAGATAGTTTGATGTCTGTCGACGATTGGTGAACCGCCGATCTTACGGTAGTCGTGAGACAGAGATACTTGTTGTAGAGTAGGGACCCCTAGGGCTCAAGCCAAGGGAATCTGATGACAGGGGACGCCTTTTTATACAGGTTCGGGCCTCCCTCAGGATAATAACCCTACGTCCTGTTCGTATATATTGATCAAAGAGTATCTTACAAGATATGTGTATGTTGGTGGCTATCCTAGATGGGATCTAAACCTAGTCGGAGGCTACTTCGACTAGATCCACGGGTCTCGACTCCTTCGAGGCGGCGGGTCTTCTCGTGGGAGACGCTAGGGCTTCTGGAAGGCTTCAGGCTTCAGGCTTCTTCGGACTTTTTGACCTGTAAGACTTGTTCCTCCCCTATAGGGCTGCTGGTCCTTTTATAGGGGGCTCCCCGAGTCGTACCGAACATGGACTTATCTCTGAGCAGGACTCTGGCTTCCTTAAATGTCGGGATCGACTTCCTAGTTTAAGGTATGTCCTTCCCCTCCACAGGGGGTTACCTTATCTCCTGGATCCTTACCAGATACGTATTCTACTCCGGTAATCCAGGAAACCGTATACGGATACCTCCTCGTATACGAATACTATACTAATCATTGTCAAGCCCCCCATCAGTACATGAAGTGAGGCCTCGACGATTCTGTAGGAAATCTTCCCTAGTCGGGAACCAACTCCGAGTAGGCGAATTCGAGTACTTTGTCGACAACATTCTCCGGGTAGGTAATGACTCTACCGGGAGTTGTGACAATCTTCTCGGGATAACCATCCGAGAAGGCCGAACCGACTAGTTCAAAAAATGCCCTCTAGTTTAATCTAATCCGTTGATCACGGACACGCGTTTGCCTGGTAGATTTCTAGGAAACCGAACCATCGTGGCGGAATTTTTGCGTGGTGATGAAGAATCTTTCCTTTATCTGCGCCACTGTTTTGCTGACATTAGCCAACACAGCGCGCTCGTCGGGGTCGTGGGTTTGTCAGACCCCCATTTTCTGGCACACTTGCATGCGAGGAAAGCAACTGTCTGCATTAAATGCGATGGAACAGATCGTGCCGAGGATCGCGTACTGACCCATTGATATTCGAATCTGTTGGGGTTTTGGCACGCATTGCCTCTAGCACTTCTGTCTTCATCCTTGCGCTCTTGCTTTTGCTCTTTTCTTCACCGCCGTCAATCATTGCCAACGTCGATGGGGAAGAAGAAGCTTGTCGTCAAGAAATCCCAGGAGACGAAGAAGTCTGCCGGTGACTCCTCGGAAATACCCAAGGAATCGACACCAACCGTCGCCATCCTTGATTTCGAGCCCTCGGTGATCGACGATGCCACCATCGCAAGGCTCGAGAAGGAGGAGGTCATCCTCCCAACGATATTCATACCTTGTTGGGGGGGCGATGGGGGAGAATGTCCCCAGTCGAGACACTAACTGGACTGTTGTATTCGCCGATTTCTTCAGGTGTGGATTTCAATTTCCTCCTTCTTCCTTCTTCCTCCTCGTGCTCCAGTTCTACGAGATCGAGTTGATCCACCTCAACCCGAACTCGATACTGATACTGAGCATTTTCGCACACTTGTGCGAAGCGTATCTCGGCATTAGGCCGAGCTTAGAGCTCTGGGGGTTCTATTACAATCTCCGGCAGAGGTGTCGTTGGTGGTGCCAGCTTTCGACTCCGGGAGGGAAAGAAAGATGCCTACATTTCTTCCTCTTGGAAATCGTCCTGGTCGGGCTGGCACTCGAGGTGGTTCTACTGCCAGCCCCCACCGAAGTCCGGGATCAGCTACCACGGCTTGGTGCCTCTTCCGAAGAAGTGCTAGGTGGAGACTCTGAAGGAGCCCAAGTGGCTCTTGGCCCTCTCTGGCGACATTGCCTCTCTAGCCGGTAGGGGCTTATCGGCTTGGGATGTCGCGGAGGACTTCATTCAGCACCGGATTAGACCTCTCCAGTCGAGGATTATGCCGGCCTGGGTAGTCCCGAATAGCTCTGACCAGACAAGGGACTTCAGCAAGGGTGAGTCCGTCTCCTCAGAAACCCCGTGCTAGTTATTCAGAGTTTTTCTCATCTTCTTGATCTCTTGTGCTCACGTAGATCTTTCCCTCGAGGAGCTCCAGAATAGGTTGAACAACCTATTCGAACAGTCTCCTGCAGGCGGAAGGGCCAACGTGCCCTTACCGATCGTGAAGCTAAGCTTTGACGAGCAACAATGGATCCTCAAGGTGAGTCGACTTTCCCTGCCTTGTCGGTGGTGATCGTCCGAATAGTTTTGCCAACTCTGTTCGGGTGTCCTTGTTTTGATGCAGCGAGTAGGTCATGGAATTCCCGACCTAGAAGCTGAGCAGGCTGGAGCTTCGGTCGAAGACGACGACATCGAGATCCTCGAAGCACCAACCCCGGTCCCTAATCCAGGGACCGAAGTTTCATCCGAGACGAGAGCAGCGGAGGAGGCTACTCAGGCAAAGTCTCCTGCCCGGGCTCCTTCTCCTCCACCCAGCCCCCATCCTCAGGTATGGATTTATACCCGACAAGCCCTCTTTCTGTGATCGCTTTAGAGCTTCGTGATGCCGAAAGAAACCTTGTCGAAAACAGCAGGGCGCAGACGAAATCCAACCGGAGAAGCGGGCACCTCCCGCCGCACCTGTCAGCACAGAGGAAGGCATGCCGGTTGCCAGCCCTCCCCTGGACAAGGGGAAATCGCTGATGGACCCCTCTACGAAACGGAGCTCGGAGACTCCGAGAAAAGGGGTTCCGCCTCCGCCAAAGCACCAGCAGTAAGCTTTCCTTCCGGATCTCTCGTTCGTTCCAACCTCTTTCTCGCGTGACCACCAAGGTGTTTCTTCTCTGACTAGGCTAACCATCCGTGTGACCGGGATCGCGATCAGCGAGGTTGTGCCAACGAAAACTACGGAGGCGAGCACGGTGCAGCCCCCGGCCGAGAAGACGGTGCCCCTGGCATCGGAGACCTTGGTGCCCGAGAAGACTAAGCCCCCAGCCTCGGAGGTCTTGGTGCTCGAGAGCGCGAGCTCTCTGCTGAAGGTAAGATAATAGGTTAGTAATCAAAAGAAATGTACATGTTACTAACCTTGTCGATTTGATAGGCTGCTCTTTCCCGAGTACTTCGGCTTGAGGAGGCGCTAGAGAAGCGTGATGTAGTGGTCGAGGAGCAAAGACAGCGGCTGGCGGAGAAGGACGCCGTCATCCAGCAGCTCCAGGCCGAGAAGACGAAGCTTGCCGAGGAGCTCTCTGTATCCAAGTCTTCTCATGTCTAGAGCGTGGCCTACACGAGGAAGCTGGAAGAAGATCTCAAGCACGTCCTTAGGACGCTCGAGATTACGCTGACCGAAGTTGGAGTCACTGTCTTCCCAAGTCCCCCGCTAGCCGTCCGGATGGTGGAGTTGGTGGCGTCGGTCTCCCGCCTAAAGTCCACCGTCGACAAGCTCATAAGCGACCAGCTACAGCAAGGAATGCGGGATGCCTTAGCTGTAGCATTGGCCTTCCTCAAGCAACGGCACCCGGATCTGGCGCTAGAGGCCCTTCGAGCTGACTTGCCAAGCGCTGAGGAGGAGCTTCTTGTAGCCGTACAAGATGTCGCTGACGCGTTTGCTGACCGCATCGAAGCGCCTAGTCTGTCTAAGTAACTGAACAGTTCGTGATTAGTAACTGTGCGATAAACTGTGTGTTTTTGCTTTCGAAAAGTTAATCATTCTCGCACTCTAACTACATTATGAATCTTGTCGGACGTAAAGGTTCTCATAGACTTAGTCAAACTTCACGTCCTCTTTCCTTGACTCAGGCTTACGAGTTGTGCCGTACGCCGCAGACTACGATCGACCAGGCCTTAGGTTTAGTCGGATGGAGGTCTCAAAGGCTCTTTGTCATCAGTAAACACGATAAAGGGTTTTCTTACAGTCTGTCATAGCCATAGCAGCAACCCGCTTTCCTTTATCGAAGGGAACTCGGATGCTCGTTAGTAAGCTTCTCGTAACCATTGTTCCGACAACATTACACTCTATCCGGGATGCCTTCTGTTCAAAGTAGCCGGGATCGCTGGTATGCGGACGGTTTTGTTGGCCTAGTCATACTTGCACCTTCTCTTCTTCCTTTGTTCATGGTCAGGGAAAATTGCTGCGGAACCGGGGAGCTCGGTCGACCAGGCCTTAGGTCTAGTCAGGTAGGGGTTCGCTGACTCCGTATGACCTGTATATACGATAAGGGGTTTTCCTCACATCCCTGATGATTGCAGCGCAGAACTCTTTCCCTTCACGCAGGTCGAATCGTTGGTTACGCGTATGTGTGGCTTGATCACGTTTGTACCTTCTCCCCTTCTCTTGCTTGGAGTTGGGGAACTTTACTGCGGGAACCGGGGAGCTCGGTCGGCCAGGCCTTAGGTCTAGTCAGGTGGGGGGCTCAGTAGCTTCCCCTGTCACCTGTAAACGCGATAAGGGGCTTTCCTAACATCCCTGACGGTTGCAGCATGGAACCCTTTTCCCCTTGCTCAAGTCAGGTTGTTGGTACACACATGCGTACGCCATTTTTTTTGCCTGATGCCACCTACTTATCCAGCCCCGGGTCGGGTTCAAGAAGTTTCTCGGATAGGCAGTCTAAAAAAATAAATATCGAACTAGGAACTTGATATTAAAAAACTGTGAATTGACCAAAGTATCATTACAAGCTATTGCAGAAAAAACTGGTCGCTAAGAAAAAACTAGAAATTAAACATCATCCCTTTCGCCCGAGTTGTCGTAGGTTGCTCCGGGAACTCTTGTGCTCATGTCGTGACCCGCTGAAGAAGCTGTCGAGTGCGCGTGCTGGGTGGCGGCGCCCAGAGCGTCTTATCATCAGCTAGTTCGTAGCTTGATGACGTGAGGCTGGAGTTGGTGCACCTGAGATGAACTGACGGTTGGAGGGGCGATGACTGTGCGAGGGTGCTTGCATGAAGGAACTCTTGGAGGGACTCGACTGTCTTCTACTGCTAACTCGAGCGACCTGGATCGAGCAGCTTCTCCTGTGGAGCGATTGTCCCACTTAGGAGAAGGCCCTTGCCCCGGTTCTGAATTGGTCGTAGAACTTGTTCTCCGACTTGGAGAGGGTGTTTTTGGAGGGGTCACTCATAATTGCAGTGGAGGTCTCGCTAGTGCAGTGTTGCGCACAGCGGACACTACTGCAGATAGACCCTCTCCTGAACCCCCTCCACTGACGGGCATAAAAAGGTCCGTCGCTGGAGGGGAACTCCACCGACGGACGCAAAATAGCCCGTCAGCGGAGAACGCAGCAAAGAAGAAGGTGAGGAACACCACTGACGGGCTCCAAAACGGCCCGTCAGTGGAGATGAGCATGAGGTGGGATAGATGACGCGTCATTTCTACTGACGGTCTCTTGTTAAGAGCCCGTCAGTGCAGATGACATCTCCACTGACGGGCAACTGTTTGGCCCGTAAGTGAAAGGGTGAACATATGACGTGCCAGTTCACTGACGGGCTCTTATATTCTGCCCGTCAGTGGATATTTTGTCTTCACTGACGGCGGTCTTTCCCGTCCGTCAGCGATATTTGTTGCTTACGTTGCTGATGAATCACTGACGGTGACCTTTTAAGGGCCCGTCAGTGGTGCTCCTCACTATAAAAACAGAGCACGACCTCGCTGCTGGCCAGTGCTCGCGCGCCAACCGGCCAGCAGCGAGCGCCGCCGTCCCACAAGCTGCTGCCGCCGCCGCCGCTGCCCCCCTTCCCCCTCCCAACCCACAACCATTTCTTCCCTCTCCCCAACCCTCATCCTAAACTCTAGAGGGACTAGATCTAGATCTAGATCTAGATCTAGATTTTGCTCCTCCTCTCACTCTCTCCCTCCTCCTCATCCTCTCACTCTCTCCCTCCTCATCCTCTCACTCTCTCCCACCCTCCTCATACTCTCACTCTCTCCCTCCTCCTCATCCTCTCACTCTCTCCCACCCTCCTCCTCATCCATATTTCTAGCTCTCTCTCATTCTCTCTCCCATTCTCTCTCTCCTCCTCTCACTCCCACTCTCTCCATTATCATTTCTCACCAAAAAGATCGCTAGCGCTCGGTAATAATGCTCGCCAGTGTTCTTTTCATGTCGTATATGTATTTGATGTGATTTTTGGTTATCGAACTGATTAGTTTCGTGTCGTAGGTGTTGATCGATGGATCGCAGCTGGATGTACGACAACCGGGCGACAGAGAGTTGGGCTATGGCTTTGAACGAGTTTCTTGATGTCGCCGAACGAGATATGAGGACAAAAGGTGGCACGAAGATTTGCTGTCCATGTCGCGATTGCAAAAATTTGGTAATGTTCGATACGAGAGGGAGGGTGACGGTACACCTGGCGCTGAAGGGTTTCATGTCAGGCTATACACGTTGGACAAGTCACGGCGAGGAGGAGGAAGATCAGGTGTTACGGCAAGATGCCGAACACGGAGATGACGAAGAAGACGAGGGGAGGATCGAACCTGACGCCGAAGGAGAAACGGGAAACAATTTGGCCGATATGGTGCAGGATGTTCACATGGTGGAGCAGGTGGTGATAGATCCCGAGGATGAAAGAGAGGCTGCTAAGTTCTCGAGACTAGTTGAAGACTCACAAATCCCGTTGTATACCGGTTCCGATCCAGAGCACACGCGTCTGTCGGTCACGCTGGAACTTCTAAGGATCAAGGCAGCCCACAACTGTCCGGACGAAGGCTTCGATGAGACACTGGCTTTTCTTGCAAAAGTTTTTCCGAAAAACAACTTGCTGCCCACGAGCACCGAAGAAGCCAAGAAGGTTGTCTGCCCTCTTGGGTTAGAGGTGCAGAGGTTCCATGCATGTCCGAATGACTGCTTTATTTACCGCAAAGAGCACGAGAAGCTGTACAAGTGTCCCACGTGCAACACGTCCAGATTCAAGAGGGGTAGAAAGCAAGCCGATGATGAGGACCCAGTGAAGAGTGGCGCTCCAGCAAAGGTTGTATGGTATCTTCCGGTCCTTCCCCGTTTGAATCGTTTATTCGCTAACAAGAAGGAGGCAAAGCTGCTACGTTGGCACGCCGAGGGGCGGAAAACTGATGATGGAGTGATGAGACACCCTGCCGATGCTTCGCAGTGGAGGGCAATCGACGCCCAATACGATGATTTCGGAAAAGATCCGAGGAATATCAGGTTCGGTATGAGTACGGACGGGATCAATCCATTCGGCAACATGAGCAGCAGACACAGCACTTGGCCCGTGGTTCTATGGATGTACAACCTTCCTCCATGGCTGTGCATGAAACGAAAGTACATACACCTCTGTATTCTCATACAAGGGCCGAAGCAACCTGGGAACGATCTGAACATGTATCAACAATTATTGTTCGAAGAACTAGCTACACTGTGGGAACCAGGGGCCCAGGTCTGGGACGCATACGAAGAAGAGTACTTCAATCTGAAAGCGCTGTTGTTCACGACGGTCCAAGACTACCCCGCGTACGGATATCAGTCCTGCCAGTGTGTTCATGGGTACAAAGGATGTGTGAAGTGTTTGGAGTCTACTACAAGTTTACACCTAAAGGGATCCAAAAAAATCGTGTTCATGGGCCACCGAAGGTGGCTGAAACAGAACGACCCATGGAGGCAAGAGAAGGAATTGTTTGACAATACTGTTGAGGTCCGTTCGGCGCCTCGGGAGAAGACCGGGGTGGAAATCTATGACATCGTGAACACGATGCCCCCTGTTACGCCCGGTAAGACACAACCGTCTGTTCCCATGCAGGACGGCGTCTGGAAAAGGAAATCCGTATTCTGGGATTTGCCTTACTGGAGATTCCTAAGCACACGTCACAGCATAGACGTCATGCATGTTGAAAAAAACGTGTGCGAGAGCTTGCTTGGTATCCTGCTCAACATTTCAGAAAAGACAAAAGATGGACCGAAGGCACGAGCTGACATGGAATTCTTGGGTATAAGAAAGAAGCTGTGGGCTACGAAGCGAACGACCAAGTTGGGGACGGGTGCAGTCAGAATCAAGACGGACTGTCCCGCTGCTTGTTACACTCTCAGCAAAAAAGAGATCGTTAGCTTTTTGGAGTGCCTCCAAGGTGTCAAAGTTTCTTCCGGTTACTCGGCAAACATCGGGAGAATAGTTGACATGAAGAGTCACCGTGTAATTGGTATGAAGTCTCATGACTGCCACGTGATGATGACGCAGATACTTCCTGTTGCAATCAGAGGTCTCATGGAGCCGGAGGTCCGCAAGACAGTCTTGAATCTTTGTAACTTCTTCAACACGATATCTCAGAAGTCGATATCCGTTACGCGTTGCCACAAGCTGCAGGAGGAGATCATTGTCATACTGTGCGAACTTGAGATGTACTTCCCTCCAGCATTCTTCGATATCATGGTACATCTCATGATCCATATCGTCCCGGAGATACTGGACCTAGGTCCCGTGTTCCTACACAACATGTACCCGTTGGAAAGGTACAATGGGGTTGTGAAGCGCTACGTTCGTAACAGGTCACAACCAGAAGGTAGCATCATCCAAGGCTATGTTGCCGAAGAGTGTGTCGAGTTCTGCACTGATTACTTGGCTGATCAAAAGTCCATAGGTGTTCCTGTTTCACGGCACACGGGAAGGCTCGATGGTGAAGGCCATGCACGCGGACAAAGGCCTTTACATGTCTACAATTCAGTACCCAGTAGGTCAGATGACTATGACAGAGCACATCTCGTGGTCTTGCAACACCTGACGGTGGTGCATCCCTATCTTTGGATGCACATGGTAAAGCTTAAAAAAGAGAACCCGAAGAAGGGAGAAGCGTGGCTCTCGAAAGAGCACAATGGAAAGTTCGCAACATGGCTAAAGAACTACTGGTATGAAAGGCCTCCGACAAATTTCGAAGAAGAGACGGTCAAAATGCTGTCACAAGAACCTGCGAGCAAGGTCCTGACATTTCAAGCATACGATATCAACGGATACACATTCTATACGGAGGCTCAAGACAGGAAAAGCACGTATCAGAACAGTGGGGTGACGATGGAGGCTAAAACCGGTAACCGTAAGGACATATACTACGGTGTTATCGAAGAAATTTGGGAACTGGACTACACCGTCACAAAGATCCCCATGTTTCGTGTCAGATGGGCGAAAAATATCCATATCGATGATGACAAAGTCACTACCGTGACTCTACCTCCCCCGACATCTATTGAGTCAGCACATGTCAAAGCAATCAGTGCGAAAGATGAGCCATGGGTTTTAGCTAAACAAACCTCACAAGTCTTCTACATAAAAGACCCAAAGGCACAGAAGCGCCATGTCGTCAGAAAAGGGAAGAGGAGTATTGTCGGAATCGATGGTGTTGTTGACGAAGAGGACTACGACCAATTCGACGACCCGGACTCCGAGCCAGAAGCCGTTGATAAACGCCCCATAAAAAGGAGAAAAGCTAGCAAGGATGCTGAGCCCTACGTCAGACGCAGTCACGCCGAAGGACTAACGTATACCACCAAGAAAATCACAATTCATGAGAAGATTTCCGAAGACGGCGAAACCTAGATATTTGTATGTGTGTGTACAAAAGTGTCTTGGTTTGAATGATTTCATGTAACGTGTGTACTTCGGTATGTGTAAATTGTGGATGAATTTCAAGTACTTACAAACCAATGTATAATCCAACTTCAATGAAATTGTCTGAAATTTTAAGTATAGCCTCACGAGGTCATATAATTACCCCATGCCAATTTTCAAAATTTTTTGACCACATTTAGATTTAATAAAAAATAAAAAACCAAAAAGACGCAAGCAAACATTTGAATTTCGACAAGCAAACGTTTGAATTATTGATATATTTTCTGCATACGAGCTAAACCGATACATAGGTACGTAGATATGAATTTTCCTTCAATTTATAGGCCTTCTTTAGGATAGTTGTAGTTCAAATCTGAAATATATCTAGTAAATTACTAGATATTCATTTAATGCGTAAAAAATAGCAAATGATTTCAGAAAAATGCCTAACTTTGACACGAACAATGTAATGTAGTACGTTACATGTAGAAAAAGTTTGGAGCGTAGCTAAAAATGTTTTTTGAAAGGTTTTACACATGGTACCTCAAATTGGTATTTAAAAAAATAGAAAATTCGAATTATTACATAACAAGATGGAACATGATGAATTATTAACGTATAATATTGTAATATGAAGTTGTAGTCCAAATCTCAAGTTCAAATGATGAAGAATTTATGACGTGTACTTCAATCTTCATATTTCCCCTTCAAATGCTATGAGGTTTTCTCACAGATAGTTCAGTTACAAAGCAATGTATAATTGAACTTCCACGAAATTATCTGAAATTTTAAACATAGCCTCAGAAAGACATATAATTACCCCATGCCAATTTTCAACTTTTTTTGACCACATTAAGATTTTATAAAAAATCAAAAACTACAAAGGCGCAAGCAAACTTTTGAATTTCTCGGAGCAAACGTTTGAATTATTGATATATTTTCTAGATACGAGCTAAAACGATAGATAGGTACGTAGATATGAATTTTCCTTCAATTTAGAGGCCTTCTTTAAGATAGTTGTAGTTCAAATCTGAAATATACCGAGTAAATAACTAGATATTAATTTAATGCCTGAAAAATAGCAAATCATTTCAGAAAAATGCTGAACTTTGACACTAACCCAAAAAGGGTAAAAGCCCTAAACCAAAAATACAAAAACACCCATAGCATATAGAAATAACCCTAAGATAAACCTAAAAGAAAAACATCCAGCACAAAAGAAAAATAAAAAACATCCTCCACTGACGGGCAAACACGTGGGGCCCGTCAGTGGTACTAAACACCACTGACGGGCGAACCGGTTGGGCCCGTCAGTGGTGGTTAGTACTACTGACGGGCAAACCATTTGTGCCCGTCAGTGGTAACCTCCAGCGCTGGTACCGCACAACTTTAGTCCCACCTCGCCGAGCGAAGTGCGCGCGCACCAGCTTAAAAGGGGTGCTGCGCCCAGGGCTCTCGAACTCCTTATAACCTGCACTGATACTTCCACCGAGCCGCCGCTGGTCCCTTGTGCGGCTTGGGCTCGTGGGCCTGGGCGCTGTGCTCGGGATAGGCCTCTGGCTGGTCCCTTGCGCGGCCCGGGCTCGTGGGCCTTTGAGCTGTGCTCGGGATAAGCTGGCGCACGCTCGAAATTTTTTTTTAATAAACATATACACAAGCAAACCTCCACCGAGGGGCACCGAAATTTCACCAAGTGTTAGGCTGACTTCCTCTCTGCTGACGGGCTAACCAGTGGGGCCCGTCAGTGGTATCTCTCTGCTGACGGGCTAACCCGTGGGGCCCGTCAGTGGTGGTTCGTATCACTGACGGGCAGATCAGTTGTGCCCGTCAGTGGTAACCTACAGCGCTGGTACCGCACAACTTTAGTCCCACCTCGCCGAGCGAAGTGCACGCGCACCAGCTTAAAAGGGGTGCTGCGCCCAGGGATTTCGAATTCCTTATAACCTGCACTGATACTTCGATCGAGCCGCCGCTGGTCCCTTGCGCGGCTTGGGCTCGTGGGCCTGGGCGCTGTGCTCGGGATAGGCCTCTGGCTGGTCCCTTGCGCGGCCCGGGCTCGTGGGCCTTTGAGCTGTGCTCGGGATAAGCTGGCGCACGCTCGAAATTTTTTTTTAATAAACAACATATACACAAGCAAACCTCCACCGAGGGGCACCAAAATTTCACCAAGTGTTAGGCTGACAGCCGCTCTGCTGACGGGCGAGCAAAGTTTGCCCGTCAGCAGTGGTGTAACCCTAACCGTCCCATCTCAAGTACCACTGACGGGCTCGCTAGGGTTGCCCGTCAGTGGAGGTTCCTCTGCACTGACAGGTCTGTAGTTACTGACGGGCTCCTATAGGGGGACCGTCAGTGGTACTCTAGTTATTATATAAGCCAGCGCGGGACTTGGCGAAATTTTCGCCAAGTCCCGCGCGTTCAAAAGAACCAGCAGCGAGACCGACGGTTCGCACGACGCCGCCAGGCTGCCGCCGCCGCTCCCGAAGCCCCGGCCGCCGCCTCCTCCCGCCTCCTCGAAGCCCCGGCGCCGCTCCCGAAGCCCCAGCCGCCGCCTCCTCGAAGCCCCCGACGCCGCCACCTCCCTCGGCCGCCCCCTCCGGCGCCGCCACCTCCCTCGGGCCGCCCCCACTTCCGGCCTCCGCCCCCACTTCCGGCCTCCTCCGGCCTCTGCCCCCGACGCCGCCGGCCCCCGAAGCCCCCGACGACGCAAGGTTGGAAAAACATTTATTAAAATGTGCATATCAACTTCGATTGTCTTGCAAAAAGAATTGTGAAGCTTCTTAGAGATATTTAGGGCTTAGTAGAATTATTGGGGTTAGGTTTTGGTAAAAAGTAGAACTAATGAGAAGTTGATCTATCCGTGAATAGTTTGTTCTAAGTAGCAACTGATCCGTTACCATATTTTTGAATTTGGTTGTGCACTGGAGGTTTGCTATCAGTTGCTATCAATGTAGCACTATATTCTAAAATCAATATATCTATAACAATGAGTCTACAAATTAAAATGTAATCTGGATATCATTTACATCTAGCATTTTGCATTTCCTGCCCTTATCTATTTTTTGTCCTGATCAATTTGAATGAAGGCCTATAGTCCATCGCTACTCAAAGGTTTCTTTCTATTTGAAAAGAGAAAAACATCGTCATATATATATTATTTGAAAAGAGAAAAACTGTCGTTGGGGAGCATAACTAATCTGTTCTTGGTTGATTCGTGAGCGAAGGAAAGCTACAATTTTATCTTGGTTTATGTGTAAGCCATGAAGTAAATGTGGTGTCAATGTAGTTCCAGTAACACAATGATGATGAAAGCGATTGCTTAGCTATGTTGTTCTGTAAGCTTCCTTGGTGGTAAGCTGATAATTTCTTCGGGTACAATGGATGAGACCACACAATGCGATGGATTCTGAATTCTAATTCTTAATTCCATTCAAACAATGCACTATCCTGACTTACGAGGATATTCACTTTGCTTCATTTAGCAACTGATGTAACCAAGTTTATCTTCAGTAGTACATTGGTTAAGATTCAATCAAATCGAACCATGTATGTTCTTATTGTAAATAAATGGATCTAATTTCTTTGTTATTGTAATATCTAATATGTGCCTCGAACATTCTGATTTTTACACACTCATGATACATATGTGCCTCAACTTTAAGTTCTTGCTAGATAATGCCTGTTATCCAATTCATTTTATTTTGTTATTTTAGCCATTTCTTCAGTTTTACAATGGCCGCCAGTAGTACTCCCGCTGGGTCCCCGACCCGAGCAGTAGAGACAGTTGACGACAGCACGGCCCCCCTCGGCGTGGCCGCACCGATCGATGCACCGACCCTGGAGGCACCCAAGCAAGTTGCCTCCGAAGCGGCCAAGGAACCTGCCCTCGAGCTGACCGAGGATCAACCTGCCCTCGAGCTGACCGAGGATCAACCTGTCGTAGCGGCCGTCACAGCTGGACAAGAGCAAACTGAATCGGAGTCCAGCTCTGGCTCTGCCTCCGGGTCAAGTTCCGAAGGGGACGAGGCGCGTGAGGAGGAGGTACCGACTCCAGCCCCGACCAGGTCTCTGAATAGGAGGAAAGGCAACCAGTTGCCGGACAAGACGTACGTCATCACCCGTGTCGACGACGTCAAGGACATTCCGGCGAGTCCACATAAGGCCGCTAAGACCTTTAGCAACGCCTGCGGGTGCTTAGTGCGCGAACAAGTGAAGATTACCTGCAAAGAGTTCGGCCAGTTGACGCAGTCCACGAAAGATACTCTCTTGAGGAAACTGTGGGACAAGTACCAGATACCTGCAGCCGACAAGGAAAGAGTCGAAGCGCAAGCCCTCAAAATCATGGCTAGGGCTCTGAAGACCTGGCGATACGACGCACAGAAAGTCGTAGACGAGGATTGGGACACCAAGATCAGTAAAAGATGGTCGAAGATACAGAAGGAAGACTGGGACGAATTCGTTGCTCAAATAAGGAGCCCAGAATTCCAGGAGAAGAGCCGGTGGGGGAAAGAGCTTCGCAGGAAGAACACCTTAGACCACAAGCTCGGCAGCCGTGGATATCTGGGGAAGAGACCGAAGTGGGCCAAAGAGGACGAGAAATTAGCCGCGGCTGGGAAAGCACCTCCTTTCGCGCATCTCAGGGAGCCGCGCGCTAGGGAGTACATGAGGGCGCACACAAGGTCTGACCCTGTGACGGGGTCACCAATTTATGAGTCCGAGGAACTGCAGGTGGTGGCCGACCGGCTGGTAACGACTCAACCCAGTCTCTTTTCGTACTTCGTTACGTTGCATCCAAATACGCTGTCTTCTCATCACGTAATTTAACTTGCAGGCCGAACTGAGCCAGCAGCCTGGAAGCTCGCAGGACTCCGTCACGAGCTTCCCAAGATGGAACGACGATCTGGCGAAGGCCCGACAGAAACCGGAGCATCGGGGCCGTGTAGTAGGCGTCGGGGATGGCGTTAAATGGGATAAGGTATTTCCCCGAAACCCCGAGGGGAGCCGCCGCCCCCGGAGAGACAGCCAGGAGTTCATGGACAATCTGCGGGAGCAAATGCGCGAGATTGCCGAGCAGACGTGGCTACGTATGCAGGTGGCCGCAGCGCAAGGCCAGCAGAGCGTGCCTCCCGCTAACCAGCCTCTAGGATGGAGCAGCTGCGCATCCACCTCGGACGGCGGCCCCTACTCGGTGAATCCCGTCGACAGCATCACCGTAAGTCTCGTCCGCTAAACGTGTCGTTATAGTACGAGCTGTTCTCATTTTCCTGACTCCAGTGCGGACGGCACGTCTATCCTCTGTTTCGCAGGAAGCCACCAGATGCACACTCACGGTGCAGATTCCTGGCATGAAGGTCCCGGTGGCGCACGGCCAGGTTTTCCCAACGGCGGAGGGGGCAGTCCTGCACTGTGTTCCTATGCGGGAGCACCACGCGAAGGTCCAGGTCGACCTCGTCCTCAATGACTACAGCGAGGTGTTAGTCCCTGTCCCCCCCCGAAGAGGAGCTGACGAAGCTAGGGCAGTGCAGAAACTGCTTCATCCAGTGGCCGAAGAGCCAGATCACTATAACCGCGGCGGCCTCTCCTCGCACGGGCCCCTCGTCCAACAACCCCTCTCCATCAATCGGACGATCTCCGTTGGGGCTCAGCCAATCACCCCCGTCCTTTAAAGACCTGGAGGACCATCTTGTCGGGGACCAGCACATGTCACCGATTTTGCGGTCCCCGCCCTCCGAGGTTCAAGGCGACCCCCTGGATCAACCGAGGGGGAAGATTTTCTCTCCCGCCACGCTAGCTGGGACGCTGGAAGCAGCGTTGGCGGCAGGCATGAGCCCGGAGCCGGTACACCAGAGGAAGAAAAGCAAAAAGAGACGGGCCGGCACCGGCGAGAAGGAAAGAAAGGAGCAGAGGCAGAAAACCTTATCCTTCTCAACATCGTCAGTAGAATTATCTACACGGAGCAAGGGCCTCTGGCGATATCATTACGAACCAGGTCAGGACTTGCTCCCACAGGATGAGCTGGACAATCTGTCGGAGGACATGAAGACGCTGCATGAAGATTACCTGAAGATGTCCAGAGATCCTGGTACATTCTGCCAATATTGGAAGGTGAAGGTGCCAAAGGAATACAATTTTTTCATGCAACATGACCAAGACACCTTCGACATCAACTTTGAAGACCTATTCAACATGTACAACCTCTATAGGCTCGACACCACCATGATCAGGCTATGGGCTCTGTACCAAGCCCAAGAGTGCAGACGTCTTCGGGACTCCCATATTGGCATAGTCGATCCGATATGCATGAACGAAGGCTATGCCGGGACCCCAGAGGGTCAAGGATTTCTTCAAGAATACCTGTCGAATGCATTCGTGGTTCATAAGGACAAGGACTGCATACTAGCCCCCTATAACCCTCCGTAAGTACTAAACTTAGCACCGTGGAGTTTATTTTTGTTTTTTACGTACGTATCTCCGCCTGCTTACGTTCAGTTGTTCACATTTACGCAGCGACCACTGGGTCCTAATTGCGATCGTTCCAAGCTGGGCCAAGGCTTTTTACTTTGACTCCTCGTCGAACAAGACAGCGGACTTCACAAATATAACTAAGATTCTGGATGCAGCCTTTTTCAGAGCCAAGTTCTCGGGCCATCAAAAAATACCTGTGAAAGCGAAAAAATTGGTACACCATTACAAGTTCCCTTGCAGAGTTCAGCCGGAAGGTTCCGTGACATGTGGGTACTACACCTGTGCCCATATGGACCTATTTGTCCGGTACAAGAACAAGCATTGGAAAGATATGAAAGAACTGAAGGCTTGGAGCGAGCTGGGAAGTCATATGTACGACTGGCGACAGGACTTTGCTCGGATCCAAAAAGTCTTCGCCAGACTCATCAACCTTGAAGTCATCAATCCGATGGGTGAATTCTACGCCGGCCCCCAATTTCCGAAGCCAAACTTAAGCGGGAATCAATAGAATCGTTGTTTCTGTAATTGAATAAACAATTGTTTCATACTTGTGACCGTCGTTGGAGTGTACATACTATATATGTGATTATAAATGTTATGCGATTAAGAGATTTGACTCTGTGAATGAATAGTTCGTATAGCCTGTGATTAGGAATAATGTAATACTATAGTCTATTATTATGAATAATCTAAGTGTGATTATGAGCTAACACAGATCCATTTCGGTTAGCAGGAATGCATACCTCTACTGACGGGCACTTACGGACGGCCCGTCAGTGGAGTTGTACCTCTACTGACGGGCTTTTATTAAGCGCCCGTCAGTACTGATACAACTAGGAGCCCGTCGATATATCTCTACTGACGGTCCCTTACGGACAGCCCGTCAGTGAAGATATACCTATACTGACGGGCATTTATTACTCGCCCGTCAGTACTGATACAACCAGGTGCCCTTCGATTAGCAGGAATACATATCTCCTCTGACGGTCCCTGTGTGACCGTCAGTAGAAATTAACAGTACTGACGGACCATATGACCGCCAGTGGAGTTACCCCCTCCACTGACATTTCCAGGGTGACGGGCCCCCTGTCCGTCAGTAGAGGGGGTTTGGCGACCGTCAGTACTGACCTGTTCTGCAGTAGTGGGAGTCGGAGTTTGCTTCCCTACCGGAGAGTTGATGCTTTTCTACGAGGTCGAGGCTTTATTTATCGCAGAGCAGTGCTTCCTGAGTGGAGCTCCTTATCGTGAGGACACCCTTTGGGCCAGGCATCTTCATGCACTGATAAGCATAGTGTGTGGCAACCATGAACTTGGCGAGGGTCGGGCGTCCCAAGATAGCGTTGTATGATGTTTCAAAGTCGACTACGTCGAACATGATCTTCTTTGTTCGGAAGTTCTCCGGTGTCCCGAAGGTAACCGGGAGTGTGACTTGCCCAATTGGAGTGGCCGATGAGCCTGGTACAATGCCGTGGAAGGCCTGTGTCACCGTTTGGACGAATGGCCGAGGCACCTGCATCGCATTGACGGCATTGGTGAACAAGATGTTGAGGAAACTTTCCCCATCTATGAGCACTCGGGCCACTCGGCAGTTGTTGATCATTGGTTTCACAATGATAGAGAACCGTCCTGGTCGAGCACAGTTATCGGGGCAGTCGGCCTGGTCGAAGGTGATCGGGACCTCCGACCACTTGATTGCTCGAGGAACTCGCGGTACACTTGCGAGGACTTCTCGGGCGATGGTATTGTACTGCCTCTTCGACTCGTACGAAGCCGAGCCCCCGAATATATGCTTGATCGCTCTGACTTGCCCCTAGAAGGGCTCATGAGTGGAATCGTCATTGGAAGTCATATCTCGACTGTTGTTTGCGACCTTCGGGTTTTCCCCGCGGAACTTCTCGTTCTCTTCCTTGAGGTATTTTTTGAAGATGCGGCACTGTCGGAGATCATGCGAGTCGGTCTGGTGGAAGTCACACCAGATTTTCCCCGTCTTGTCGGAGGAAGTCATCTGCTTGTCCTTGGAGCGTGGTCGCCATTTGCGCTTCTCAGGGAGGTCGGCCAATACATCGTTAGTCTTAGACTTTTTCTCCCTGCTCCCTTTGGACGATTTCTTCTTGCGTTTGGTCTTCATTGAATCGTCCCTTATCCGGAGGGGAGAGCTGTGTGACCTGCTCCCTTGCTGCTTGATGTACCGTAGAGTTTCTTCAACTGCGCCATCGTCTTTGGAGGATGCATGATCAAGTCGTGTGTGCACATCTCATTTCTGCTGCATCGAATAAAGGCGCGAATTACGTCCGGGTTCGTCACCTCAGGTATTGTGTTGCGGACAGCACTGAACATTTTGGTGAACTCTCGAAGAGTCTCGTCCGGCCGTTGGACGACTAGGAACAAGTCGTCGACCCTACCCGGACGGGTGTATGTACCTTGGAAGTTTCCGAGTAGCATGTCGCATAGCTGTCCCCAGGAGCGAATCGTTCCTGGAGGGAGGTTCATCAACCACGTCCTGGCTGCTCCTCTGAGAGCAGTCAGGGAGGTAGTTGGCCATGACCTTCTCGTTCCCGCATGTGGCCTCGATAGTCATAGTGTAGATCTGCAGGAATTCTGCAGGATTCGTGGTGCCATCATACGACTCTAAGGCCCCAGGCTTGAAGCGAGATGGCCAACGCACGTGTCGGAGTTCTCGGGATAACGCTTGGCATCCGTTGATGGCTCTCCGATACGGTGCGTTTTCTCACCACTGTTAGGGGTCAGAGACCGACCTCGACTAGCAGCGTGGAGGTTGTGGTCCTTCCGGGGAGGAGAGCGGTCACGCTCGTACCTCAGGTTCCTGCGCGCGTTGATCGTGTCGCGAAGGTCGATATACTGCTCCTCCCGGCGAGACTTGCTTTTGGGGTGTCGTTTCTCTCCATCTGATTCATCTTGAGGGAGAGGAGTCTTCCCTCGATTGAGAGCCGCCAAGATCAGTCGAGAAGATTCGGCTTGAGCTTGGGCCTGCTGAAGTTTAGCCCCCAGCCGTTGCAGCCATTGTACTCCATCCGGTGTGGTCAGATCGGCTGCTAGAGGACATAGCAGCAGATTGCACACCTCGGTGAGTCTTTGAGCTGTTCGGGACACGTATGCTCTTGTTCCTTGAGGGGAGGTGTTAGCATTTGCCGGTATCATCCCGTTCCCCTGGGGAGTTGCCGGTAGTTCCTGATGTTGTGGAATGTCACCCTGGTCCTGAGCGTCGGGATCTACCCAATCATCGTGAATAACAAGAACTACTCGAGGGTCTGGACCAGGGGAGGACTCCATCGTATCTTCCTCCTCTGGAGGGATGTTGTTATCGGGATCTTGATCGTTTACATGATCAGAAGTTGTAGGCGACAGTCTGGTCATCGGGCTGGTCGCATCTGCCTAGGCATCGTTGGCGAGTACCAATGTGCCGCTGAAGGCCTTGGCGCACTGGGTTCTGAAGTGATCAGCTTCACAATCCGAGTACTTGCCAGTGGCGTATTCTCCAAGGTCTACGTGATTGGTCCTTGGGTCTAGATTTGTCTGGCCAAAGTTGTCATAGAAGCCCAGATCCGAGTACCCGGTCCGTCACGTGAAGGCGATCGAATCTCGCGCCGTTCCAGCTTCTTCCTCGTCGGATTGAACCAAGGAGGGCTGTGCCATCGGCGTCATTGGCTGATCACGATTTGTTGCACATCCTTCCGACTCCGATACTTCCTCGACGGATTGAACCGGAGAGGTCCCCACGGTTGGCGCCATCTGTCGACAATTGGTGAACCATCGATCTTACGGTAGTCGTGAGACAGAGATACTTGTTGTAGGGTAGGGACCCCTAGGGCTCAAGCCAAGGGAATTTGATGATAGGGGACGCCTTTTTATACAGGTTTGAGCCTCCCTCAGGATAATAACCCTATGTCCTGTTCGTATATATTGATCAAAGAGTATCTTACAAGAGATGTGTATGTTAGTGGCTATCCTAGATGGGATCTAAACCTAGTCGGAGGCTACTTCGACTAGATCCGCGGGTCTCAACCCCTTCGAGGTGGCGGGTCTTCTCATGGGAGACACTAGGGCTTCTGGAGGGCTTCAGGCTTCAGGCTTCTTCGGACTTTTTGACCTGTAAGACTTGTTCCTCCCCTATAGGGCTGCTGGTCCTTTTATAGGGGGCTCCCCGAGTCGTACCGGACATGGACTTATCTTCGAGCAGGACTCTGGCTTCCTTAAACGTCGGGATCGACTTCCTAGTTTAAGGGATGTCCTTCCCCTCCACGGGGGGTTACCTTATCTCCTGGATCCTTACCAGATACGTATTCTACTCCGGTAATCCAGGGACCGTATACGGATACCTCCTCATATACGAATACTATACTAATCATCGTCAATGTCAATGATTCATTGTTTTCATATGACCTCCAATATTGGTGCTGAATTTATGCCAAATAGCTTCTTACATGATTGTTCTAACTTTAGTGCATTGTCTTGCTCTAAATTTCAGCATGATGTGGCTTCTTGTTTGGGTACCGGTAATATTTACTCACCTATATTGCGATGGTTTAATGATGGGCATTGCACCATAGATTATATGCATCAATGTTTCACTTATACTTTCAAATTAAATTGCAACAATCATTAGAATTATAAAAATGATATGCTACTCTACATGTTTTCAAAATCTACCAAGATGTATCACAGTTTTCATTCTGATTTGGATATAATTGCTAACCACGAAGAGCCAACCATGATACATAGATACATATATGTTGCATACACATTTTCTTTGCTCTTTGATGGTTTTCAGATTATGCAATGCCGATGATGGCTTTGTTTTCAAGGAGGGGAGGATGGTGAGACCATGACCCCTACAGATGCACCCACAGCTACCCCTACTTCCACTACGACCTCGGCTCAAGCTATGAAGGACAGGAGAAGTTTCATCAAGATCTTCAAGAGCCAGAGAGGATTCAAGTTCAAGTTGTCAGAAGGAGGAGGGACGCCAAGTGAAGACTTCTAGACACTAAAGCCACCATAATTGCTTGACAACGGAGGCCGAAGAGGGAACAAATGAGATGTCCAATCAAGCTTCGGTCACCGTTAAAATCCGAACCATCACTCGGTCAGTCCGGGTGAAAGTCCGGATCGCTACTGGAGAGCCCAGACCTCAGCCCGGAGGGTCCGGATTGCTACTGGAGAGCGTGGACCTCAGCCCGGAGGGTCCGAATTTTACACATCCAATCCAGATTTGGCAGTTAGAGTCTGTTTCAACCAGGGATCTTATTTCCACCTATAAATACCCAGGGACCCTGTATTTCGTGGGTTTTGTTTAGATAAGAGTTTGCCACTTGCAACTTCGAGTCCGTTGATTGTGTTCAACAACCAGTTGTAGAGACCGTTACCGGAACCCCAATTTATCATTATACTTCATCTATATCCACAATTTTAGATCGTTTCTTCATAGTTCTTGCTTGTTCTTTGATTCCTTGCAGGGATTAGAACCTCGTGTTCAAGGTTGACCATGTTCTCAACATCGTTAATTGCGTTCAGAGTTGATTTAGCAATTGCTAAGGCGCATCATCGTCGTACGGTGTAGTCGGATCGTCAAAGTCATATCCACTCAAATCGATCTCATGTTCTCTTCGAAAGATCGGCACGCCCTAGTGCTCATCAGAACGGGAAAGTATGGTTGGAGGGGAGAAAGGCGGAGGAGAGTGCGCACCTAGAGCATGTTTCAAACAAAATGCAAAGCGAAGACGGATGGAGTGGAGGAGGAGGAGAAGACCAAAGGAAGGGAGGTCGGAGAGCACAACATAAGAGAGGAGGAGCGCCTTCTCGAGGGGTAGAGACACCACAAGTGCGCGCGTTGCAAACGCCAAGTGCAGTTCGGTGGGGATGGGCGCATTTCGCATAGCAGAGGGGGCTGGAGTTGATCCATATTTGAGCACGGCTTCCTCCCCTTCGACCATTTTCTTCAATCTCCTAGGTGAGTGGGATTCATCTTTTTGTGCCTCCTCAATTTGTTGTCAAAAGAGTACCAACAAACACACCGAGCAAGTACCACTCCTAGAGGATGACTTATCACATACGGGTGAAAACCCTATCTCTGACGGTTGTACCACCCATCTGTACGCTTATGTTTGTGATGACGAAGGTCATGACAGGCGAACAGATAACTGTCAGAGATAAGGCTCATCACTGACGGGTTTCCTAAAAACGCCCGTCTGTGGTAAGTCTCATCAAAGAGATGTTATCCTAAGTCACTCATCGGTGATAAGGTGCATGGAACTCAGTATGTTCGGGAATGACATCGGCATGGATGAAGGATGCAATAAGCCCACAAATCTGCCTAATTCCATCTCTTTCCAATGTTTGATCCTCACATGTCCAAGCCTGTTCATAAGAAAAATAGATCAATTGAACACACATTTATATAGAGGCAAATATAAATTATGTACATTATTCTTTGTATAACAAACCTGTAAGTATTTGTTCTTAGAGGACCATGTTTGTGAAAGTGTAGAATCTGCAAAGTTGGCTCATTGGAGGCTGTTGTTCACACTGTAAATAGGAAAAAAATGATAATTAGTCTATATGCCTAATTAATGAGTCATAATTTTTCTTTAGAAAAATTTATAGCTTGTACTGGGAATTTGAAAATGTGAGTAAGTTTTTTTCCCTTTGTGTTTCCTCCACTAAGGCTGAAGCTAAAGAAAAAAATGGTTGAGCACATCTTGGATGGGCATGAAGTCACGATCCTTTAGTAGTGACTCGAGCTAATATACCTTACTCCACCGTAGCGCAATGACAACCATGACCCAATGATTGCTACACGTGTATTTCGTCGATCATCAAAACTATAAGTTTGTGAAGTACACAATTGACCAAGTATACCTAATATCACAACACTTACCTTAGTATGTATGCAAACATTATATATTATTTATCCTTTGGAGCCAGGAAATCCTTTAGGATGTATTCCTTGACATAGGTGGCATCTTGTCCTATAAGTTCAGCCGACACCAAGACTAGGTCAAGGAAACCCACTGGTTCCTTCTGTGCCCTAGCTTAAGTGAACATAAAACTATATATATACAAAACAAATCAGTATATATAAGTACTGTATACTGGTTTCGCATGAAAGTAGACCGCGATGTAGGTAGCGCACACTTACAGTGTCCAGCATCTCATAATAGAACTCTCAAGGGTGTCGAGGCTGAAAAGCTTGAAGATGTCCTAGAAGAATACCTCGAAGATGTCATCCATTTATTGGTGAAAAAAATGTTCTTCTTTGAACTTGACTCTGGTACTCTCCTTCCTGCACTAGTAATCTCCATGTACTCGTCATGCAACATCTGACAAGCCAGTGTCAACTGAGGAATCTCATGCAACGGGACCAATGGCGGCGAGGCAGTTGGCGAGGAAGTGAGGACGGAAGAGGCGGGATGACCTGAGGAGGCGAGTGTGGAGCGCCGCGGCGGCGGGAAGAGAGGCGCAGCGGGCAAGAAGCGCGGAGAGCGCGGCTACGGTGGGAGCTAGAAGTGGAGGCCTGGGCTTGGAGGTGGAGGAGCAGGGCATGGTGGTCCTCGTACTGCCATTGCCTACTCTCCTCTGATCGGTTTGCTTGGTTGTTCCTCCTATTCCTATATCATTGATAGAGCAGAAAGAGGCGGGTGCTTGCTATTTGGGAATGACCGCTTTGGCCCCCTTCTAGAGAGCATTCAAGTGTTTGAGTGTTTCCGGTCGATCAGGAGAAATTGGGTTTTGGTTGACGAGTACACTATGGCGACGGTGCTCAGCTTGTGCACGGATTAGATAGGATTAGATACAGAAATGAGGTTTCTGTTGTCATTATCCATGAAGCAAACTAGCCCACAAGAAGAAGAGACAAAACAGCTGCTCTTAGCAATGCATTGAAGCTCTAAATCATACCATTTAAGGAGGATGGGGTCATAAGCATATCCAGCAGCATTCTCATTAGAGGTGAACATGAAGTACCAGGGCCTCTGAGGCAACATGTGGGACCTAATTGAGTAGATAATGTCATACCATCTCTTGCATACTGCTGTTGACCTTATCATGCTTGCTATTGGCAAGAAGGTGAAAATTCTCTCCAGGATATCATCAGGAACAATAACGTCCAATGAAACTGGGAATTCTTTTCCTCCATTGCTAGCCTCAGAAACAACTCAAAAGTTGAATGCAGGAATTCTAATGCGCTCATTTGAAAGAGCTTCCCACGACAATTCATCTTCCATGAGGCCAGTCATCAAACAAAATGCAGGCATAGAAATAACCTGAAAAAAAGATCTGTTCTTACCAAAAAGAAGTTGCAACCATCTTTCCGCTATACATAAATATAACGGAAAACAAAGCATCTACTAATCGTCTTTTGTTTATTAAAAGTAGCAGCACATCAGCCAAATATTATTCTTTATCAACAAAAATGAGAGGCTAAACTAATTAAAATAGTATGTTATTCCAAGAAATCATTTAATAATGTTATGCTCAGTGTAATCAAAGGAACATCTGAACTGAGGAAGTTACTATTGGACGAGTGCCGGGTTATAGCACCACTGTAAAAGCTTAGACCATACATTGCAACCTAAACCAAGCTATATCAACTGCAGCCAAACTATGTCAAATATATGGTACCACTTAATGCTGAGCAGTACAACTCTTTCGCTACGATGACCAATATTACCTTAATGTTAGTTCATCAGCCTTTCATTATTTGCACATGTTCTGCATTATGTGGCACACACTGGATAAAAACATCTACACATGGCAAACACTGGATAAGAACATCTACACATTACATATATTCGCCTCTCTTTTGAATAACTGTCTCGCTGCCCCAACACAAACTGTCAAACAGTGGAGGAGGAAGCCGGCTTGGCCTCTCCACCACTAAAAAGAGGGGGGAGCTTGGTGGAACAAACAACCCCTCCCAACAAGTACAAACATGACATTTGCATTAGAAGGAGCAAGTACAAAATTTAATCAAGAAACCCAGGGACATTCCTGCCCCCAACCAACCACCTGACCCCCTCCAATCAACTCCACCCATCCTGCACCAGTCATCTCCATGTACTCGTCATGCAACATCTGACAAGCCAGTGTCAACTGAGGAATCTCATGCAACGGGACCAATGGTTCTCCACGCCAACGACCAATTATCTCTGCAACTTTTTTGGAGGCCGCCGGCTTGGCTTTTGATATACCTTTAGCTATCTTTCTTGTTGTGTATGTATTCTTAACTAGCGACTCCTGCTGACGCATTACTAGCATCAAAGGTTAGGGGGCTTCAGGCACTAGAGGGGCTTTGAGTAGTGGTGGCACTATGGCGGTATTGGCCGCTGCAAGTACTATGTTGGTATCCATTAGATCCAATTGTCAACCGAGCTCCATGTTATTCGGCTATGAAAAAGACATCGGCTCGTCGAATATGACGATGTCCCTCTTTGGCCACTGAATGAATGAGGCAATCGCCTCACCTAGGGTTCTAATTTCATCGTTAGAGGGCAATGGCAGAGGACACTGGCTGAAAAGTGGGTGCGCATCGTCCACTTGTACCTTAGCCATGTTCGAGGCCAATGGGATATTGTGCACTCTATCATTCACCCTAGAAGGAAAGATAGTGCCATTTCTAGCCGGGACGGGGTGACCACTAGCCATCCAAACCATGATTTGGCATTTCATCGGCACCTGCATAACACCTCACAATTAGCATCGACAAAGGCGGTCGTCTTGTTTAATGTGATGAACAAAAAATTACCTTCTTTGTCTTACCGAGATGAAGTCGCACGAGTCGATGGCGGCCGTTGATTCCTCTCCTTACAAAATGACAGGTGGGCCCCTGGTTAACCCTAGGTCAAGGTTGACTAATCAACCTGACAATGGGGGCCCATTGTCATAGTTTACAACTTATTTTTATCTTTTTCTTTATTTCTCCATTTTCCTTACACGTGCGACCGAACTGCCATAGATACAACATTAAATTCACATTGCATTTACTGCACTCATTAAATGAACTGTTCACTGATAATTAAATTCACTAATCATGGCAATGATTAACATATTAATTATGTTGGAGTTCAATTAGTGTCATATTAATGATGTTCGAAGATCATTAAGTGCATTAATGGTACCTTAATTAGGGTCAAAACTCCATTAATCTGAATAGGGCATTAATTGAAGTGTAATGATGTCTTAAGCTCATTTAGTGCTGGCTTAATCACTGCAATATTAATGGTGTCTGAAATGGTTAATGGAACATTAACCGTATTGGATTTCATTTAATAGGTCGCTCTAATTACGGTAATGATTAGCATTAAATTCCAGGTGAGTTAATCATTGATTGCACTAGTTAAATTTTGAGGTAGTTAGCGCTGGCTCACTGATTATGTGCTATGTTCGAAAGCCACAGGCCGAGAATGGGGGGAGGAGGAGGCTTGGTCGGGGAGCCTCGCCCTGGGGCGGTGGCGACAAGAATCTACACCGAGGGGGAAAAGCTTGGCGGTGGGGATGGGTTCGGTGAAGAGTGGTGAAGGCATTGGCACCGAGCTCGACTTGCGGCGGAGAAGATGGTGGCGGTGGCTCCGGAGAGAGGAGCTCCATGGGCGTCCTGCCGCACCTCAGGTCCTCGAGCTGCGGGAAGGTGGCGTCTGACACAGCGGAATGCCCGCTGGCGTTGGGGAAGATGGAGCTCATGCTTGCCTCGTCCCCCTGTCCACCGAGCACAGCAAGAGGGGAGGTGAGGTCGGTGAGGAGGGAAGGAGTGCTGCAGGTAAAATGGAGGGAGGCCCTTGCCTTTGGAGCTAGTGAAGTCACCGGAGTTGAGTCGCCGGGGAGGAGGCTCGGTTAGATGAGGAAGAAACGGAAGGGAGTAGAAGAGAGAGACCGGAGGGTGTGGGGTAGCCCCATGAGAGGAGATAGGGATGGCGGCGACTTTACACTGGCGGGGACACGGGTCCTGGTCGAGGACGCGTGGGCAGTGGTGGCGGTCTGCGGCGGGACCCGCAGGTCAGCGGAAGCAGCAAGAGCACGAAGAGTAAAGGCGGGAAAGGTTGAGGGCGCGGGTAAGCGCTGGGAGAAGTCAAGCTGCGGCCCAGCCGAGCCACGCGGGGAGTAATGGGCCTAAAGGCCCATTTCGGCAAGAGGGAGCTTTTCTGTTTATTTTCTGTTTATATTTTCTGTTTTTCTACTTCATTTGGGATAGGTTTATAGGAAGGTTTGAAAGTCTATAAAAAGTCACAAGATACTTTTTGGAGTGTATATTATTTGTGATCTTTTTTTTGTAAACTAAGTAATTACTTTTACACTAGTGTTTTAATATGAATACAAAATAGTTCTAATTTGGTAAAACATTTATCCAAATGAGAAGCTCAAATAAATTTAATTTTAAATTTTATTTGTAAAAGTATTCTAGGACGTTAGAAACTTATAAAAATTACCAAGCTAAATTTTTAGCGAGATTAGCTTTGGGTTTTATTTATCAGTTGATTTGTGTCTAACTTTTAGGTTTTAGGACTTAGTGGATTGAGCCATGATTGGATGACTCACATGCATGCATAAAATGAGAAGAACCTTGGGTTTTTATTTCTTCGGATATTTGTACATGCATATACTACAGATTTGTAAGATTAGGATGTTACACCAAATCCAATCCAATCTCATCCCGACGGCATCCAACTCCCCACTACCTATAGCCGCCGTCTCTTGTTCGGTCACCTCCATGGCATCCTCCACGGCTCGCTTCTCCCTTCCTTATTTTCCCCTCTCGCCACCGCGTCTAGCACCGCGGTAGCCACCTCCGCCTCCAACTCCCCCTCCCCGCCGCTCCTCCGCACCATACAGAATGATATAGACAACCCATCCCCCTTCCAGAGCTCACCCACATCGCTGCAGTGGTACACTTGTTCTCCTCCGCCGCCGAGGAGCCGAAGGGAAACGTGGCGGCACAAGATGGTGCGGTTGGTAGGCAGGGCTGGGGACGGGCCCAGGTCGCCGCGTCTGAGCTCGACTGCCAAGGAGTCGCCAGAGAGAGACACCAACCTGCTTTCACCACCGCCGCCTACTTCGAGGTCGAGCTCGGCGAGGGGAAGCGGTGGTGCTCCTAGCGTCTCCATCGTAGGCTCCAGCTGTCTGTGGTCTTCGTTACAGCCCATGGCGGGAAGAGAGGTCTGAGCTCGGGCAGTTGGGGATGGGAGTTGGGAGATGGAGAGCGGCCACGGCTTGCCAGGGATGGAGAGCAGGATAGGGTAGGGAGCCAGATGAAGAGTCCATTGGAGTGGTGTTTTTGGGCACTTTTGCTAAACATGGAGATAGAGAAAGGGATAGAGAGGCTGTTGAAGATGCTATAAGGTTACTAAAAAGGTCATAAGCTTATATAAAGTATAGATGTCCTTATATTGGGATATTATAAATAATCTACACATATATATGACCACTAACAAGCATAGCCATCCATCATACATAATCTATTATGCTAGGTAGCACACACAAACAAAAAAAGAGCTACCATCCTAGTCGACAGGAAATAACAAAGCATTAGCACTAGGATCATAATCAACACATGCAATCATGGCATAAGCTAATGTGATAATTAACCATAAATAAATATTTAAATGACTAAATATTTGTAATGATCAACAGCAAGTGCAACTTATATAATAAACACATGCTACTATAGTATTATTAATAAAACTAGAGCTATAAAGAGAGCTAACTTATGAAATTAAAATTTATTTCTTGGACCAGGGCTTGAGATCAGCAACAAATAGTTACATAAACATGCGTGGGTCAGATTCTAAAATATTAAAACAGATCCTAACCATTCCGTATATAAAAACTATATAAAAACAATTAAAATAAACCCTAACTATGAAAGAAAAGCTCATATAAACCTAATAAACGTATCTAAACACGAAACACATGTGTTTAAACAGAGGTATATATTTATCTAATATAAAAAGTACAACAGTCCAAGTTCCCCAATTCAAATATTTTGAATTGGATCCATTCTAATCAACATATATCTAAAAGAAATCCTAATATAATTGCAATACTAACCAAGCATGGATCCATGACTTGTAACCTCGGATCAATATCTACAGAGGGTACATAAGTATCTCAATAGAAATAAAATACTAAGACAGAGAATAATGTAATATAAAACTACTTAAATAATGCTCAAAAGAACCAGCAAACATTTACACACTATCTAGACATGTGTTAAAAATAAATATACAGAGCACTTCCTACACATGCTAGTATGCTAGGAAAAATAGATCATATTTAAAAAATATGAACATATCAAACTACATTGAATTTGATAAAAAATAGCCCAAATCAAGTCTTTTTTATTCTCGTTTGAAATATAGCCCACATATTTAAAATCTAACTACACCGGTTCAGGGAGTTGAAACAAGCCTAGTAAGGGTCCTAATCAGTTGTCGATGATTGCCGGAAAAAAGTGCTCACCAGAGGTGAGGAAGATGACAAGGGGTTTTGCTAGGGTGCACGATTCACCAAATGATTGATGGGAAACGTTCTATGGGCAGCAGGGATGCTTCTGAGAAAAGGAATTGGAAAAGTGCTCATCGAGCACGTAGAAAACGCGAGAGGAAGAGTTCGCCGGAGTTGACGAAGAGGATCTGTATTCGGTTGATGTAGTCCACGAAGCTCGCAATAACTTGAGGGGTGAGTCTGAGGTTGTCGTGTAGATGTCCCAGCAGCAAGGAATTGGACGGAGGTGCGCCGGAATGGTCGACCGGAGCTCTTGCCGGAGTTGAAGAAGATGGTGGCGCTCGGATGTGGAGATGGTGTGGTTGTGAGGAGAAAAGAGGGAAGAATAGGAGGGGAGAAGGGAGATTTTAATCCTAGGCAAGGGAGACATCGGGCGTTTCGCAGATGCGAGGAGGTGGCAGTGCGGCGTTACGGTGGTAATGCACGCGTTACCATCGGCGGCGACGCCCTGCCCTGTCGGCAGGCACACGCGCGTGCGGCCTGGTGCGGCTGGCTAGGCCATCACGGCGTCGGGCAGGCGCGGCCTGCTGGTTGGTCCAGCGAGCTGACCCAACAGAGCAGAGGGGGCTAGTGCGGCTAGGCTCGGGTGGAGGCGGGGCAAGGCAGACCAGGGTTGGCGAGCTTGGCCTAGCCAGCGCATGCGGGAAGAAGGAGCGAGCCTAGTGCAGGTGGAGGCAGGCGGACTAGGCTGCCGGCCCAATAGGGAATCAGGTGGCCTATAGGGGAAAGGAGAGTGGGCCTGGAGAGAGCGGGGGAGCTGGGATGCGAGGAGAAAAGGGCTCGGCCCGAAAGGAAAGAGGAGGAAGATGGGCTTGCAGTGTTAGAAGATTTAGAAAATGTTTTTAGAATTTATATAAAGGAAGGAAAATGAGTATGGCATTTATAAATGCCAAATCATTTCCAGAAAATTCTAGAAAATCCCAATAATCCAAATTGAATATGCATAATCCAACAAAATTATTTTCAAAGGAAATATCAAAAGAACAACCAATGATAAAAATTGAGGATGTTACATGTACTAGAAAATGCAAGAATCTATAGTTTCTCCTATCAAACTGATGGCACAACTCTAGATAAGGAACCTCATAGTGACGACCCAACTTGGTAATCAAGACAATAGAAAATCAAATATGTTGTATGTACAATAATATGGCCAGCTAGGTAATTCATGTCCAACCCTCAGCCTGCTACACATTTCCGTTTCTGTACTGTGAACAGCTCCGCTCGTGGTTGGCTCCGTCGAGCCCATTTTTAGGAGCTGCCCCCATTTGGCCTGGCTCCACCAGTTCCTGCCGAGAAGCATGGAGCCAGACCCGGGACAGACAGGGCCAAACGCTTGCAAGTAAATGAATTTTACATAGGGTAACAGGAAGTGAAACAACAGAAGGAGAAATAGAATGAAGAACGCAGAATCTTACCGAATGGGGCATATACAGCTTGGTGGCGGTTGCCTGCTCATGCTGCTCGTAATTGGATACGGCCTCACGACACTTCAGGCCTGTGACGGCATTGCTAAGCGTATGCAAGTGCTACATATAAGTAGCGGCCCACAGAAAGTAACCGCCAGGACGCAACAGCCTATACAATTCTACCAATAGCTTACCACCCACCTGGCAAATTTAGTATATTAAAGCCGGGCGCCCTCGGCGCCCTCTCAGGGCCACTGCTGCGGGATTACATCCGTTTCCGGGCGGACGGCCGCGATCGCTCGGCGCGGGGGGCGGGCGCGTCGCGCGCTTGGGCGGGCCTGCGTTCCACTCGTTCGCGTTGTTCGGCCTGCCACTGCTTTGCCCGTGTTCTCCCATTAGCTCAGCGTCGTGTGGGCCACTGCTCCGCGGGAAAAATCATGTTCCTAGGTTAGCCGGGCCTGTTGGCAGGTGGTTTGTCCTCATGGGCTGTTCTATTGCTGGGTTTGCTCTTGGCCTGCCTCGGCTTGTTCTAGGTTGCCGTGAGGGAGTTGCCGAGGTGGCTTTCGTGTGCTCCCTGTTGCTCTGCTGGTTCTGGGCGGCAGCGGGTCAGTCATAGTGCGGTGGATGTGCCGCCTCCACTTACGGTTGCTTCTCCGTTCGCCGGCGCGTTGCCCGATGACGCCGATGGTGCCGCCTGGTCCTGTGCTCACGCCGGTTAGCTCGTGCTGTGTTCCGGCGGCGGGTCAGTCGACGGTGCGGTGGACGTGCCCCCTTCACTTACGGTTGCTTCTCCGTTCGTCAGCGCGTTGCCTGATGCCGTGGATAGTGCCGCCTGGTTCTGTGCTCATGCCGGTTAGCTCGTTATGTGTTTTGACATTTCCGTGCCTGCTTGTTATTTGTTCCCATTTCATCTCTTTCGTTCCTCGTCTTGTCGGCTCCGTCACGGCCATGGCCATTGCCTGCATTGCGTTGGCGTTGGTGGGTGTGGGCCTGGTGGCTCTTGTCCTTTTGCTTCCTTCGTTCGTGATGGTATACATGGAATTTGTTCTGCACCCTGTCTTTTCCCCTTTCCTTGTCTCTCTGTGTTCGTGTGCGGTGCTGTTTGGTCTGTGCATGAGCGCTTCGTTCGTTGATTTTTTGTAATAAATAATAAGTTACATTAAGGATTAGTTAGTGCTAATTAAGGCGGAGCTCCTGCTGCGTACTAAATTAATTAATCGCTGCATGTTTCTTGCGTTTCATAGTATTGTCCACTTGCTGCGGTGCTTTCCGTGTCCTAAAATAGATGATGATAATGATAGATGTCATGCTGATGGTGCATCAATGTGTTCGTCTTTTCCTTCTTATTCAGGTGGGCTTGCATATTAAACTTGCTTTCCCGTTTGCCTTGCCTGGGAAATAGCTGTTTCTTCAGTGTGTCCTGCTGCTGCTTTCGTGCTTGTGCTAGCGTGTACCTGTGTTGTCATGTGCTTAGTTCCGGTTGTAAAATTTGCTGTTTTTGCGCTTGTATTTGACCTGCTGTTGTTTGCTTGCAAGGACCCGTCTGTGTCCGATCCCGAGTCTGCTTTGGTGGGTGTATCTCGATCGGGTCTTGCCGTGTTCGATCTTTACGATGGTTTCCAGTCAGGTTAGCTTTTTAGTCGATTCTTCTCTAAATTTAGTATTAGTATTAGTAGGTAGTTTATGGTACTGCATCCGCTTTTTGCTATGTCTATTGCCTGCGTGGGCCGCTACGTTTGCTGGATGTTTTATGGGCTGCTGCTAACCTTGTTGGCCCGTCATCTGCTCGTTGGCTTGGTTGGGTTATGTCTGGGCTGGTTGTCTGGTTGATCACTCTGCTACTGCCTTCGACGTTCGCTCATCCAAGCCTGGGTTGTTCTAGGTTGTGGTCAGCAAGCTATTGCAGTGGGTTTAGTACATTGTGCCTCCGCGTTTGCTGTGCAGTGGCGGGGCTGTCGATGGTGCAGCGAACGTGGCTTCCCTGTTCGTTCGCCGGTGCAGGACCCGATGTCACCGGAGACGCCGTTTGCTTATGTGATCACGGCTGTTGCCTCGTGCTGTCTATTTACGCGCACGTGCCTACCCGCTATTTGTTCTGGGCGCATTTGCTGCCCTGTTCCTATTACCTCCGCCGTCACGGCCATTGGTGTCGCTTCGATTGCGATGGCATGTGTCAGTGCATGCCTGCTGCCGGTTCACCTCCCCGTTCGTTCATTGCCGGCTAGATATATATAGCCTAATCATTCACCGTTTGCTGTCTTCCTTTCTCTTTCCTTTTGTTGAGGGTTCGTTCCCATGCTTGTTTTGTAGGTGAGGCTTTCTTTGGATGGCTTTGATTTAATTTCCTTTCTACGTGTTCATTGCCTTTCATAGCATTTATGGGTTTATATTGGTACGGCCACTTTTGATGTGTTCTCCTTTTCTCGTTATTTTGTTGAGTGGCGTCGATATGCAGCGATTTTTTCCAGTTCATGTAGCAAATTAGGTTTGGTTCTTGCCTTTTCTTGCTCTTGGATTTTTGTATTTTTTCCGTTTACCTCTCTAAATGGGTGGGCCGTGCCTATGGGTGTTGCAGTGTGCTTATTAGGGCTTTTCTACCTTTTTGTTTGGTTTGCTCGTCTAATCTATTGTATCGATGCATATTGTTTCAGCTCCAGGTTGATCGTGTCCTTCCGGGTGTTCTGCTGCTGTTTCATGCTTCCTCGTACGACGGTACGTGACCATGTTAGAAACTAAATACGTGTTGTTCCAATCGTATCATTTCCCCGTTCTGCACTGATATTTGGTTTGTTGTTTTTCACGGGGACTTTTGCGTGCACCATACCGGCTATGCCTTGCAGGTTTTGTATTGGCTGGCTATAGGATCTTTCCGTACCTGAGTCCCTCAATGGCTTCCAATCAGATTACTTTCTTGGGCTGTTCTTTTATTATCGTACCATGTATAGTACTGTGTGGAATTGGTTTTACGTATTTATAGCTTCTATTGCCGTTGATTTGTATTTGATGTGGTTAGCCTATTTTACGTGTCCTAATCACATGCTCTCTCATTGTATGTTTGCTGTCTGAATCCTTTTCTGTTGCCTGCTCTTCTTATATTCTATGGTTTGCTTAATTACTTTGCATGGCACGTTGTACTCGTCAGTAATAGGTAGACGTCGATGCATATCTTTAGAAGAGCCTGGTCCTTCCGATTCGGGACCTTACAGGCCATGTTCAAAGCGAAAATGGACAGGTCCTGCCACGTTACTTCCATATTCCACTAGAGCTTTCAATGCATCTTCGATGCTATGCAAGAGAGCGAGAATCGGTTCGGTCTCCTATCTTTTTCCACTACCTCAGAATGACCCTTTCATGAATGTAATTACGGACAGGCACAATACGAATAGTCAGTGATAATGACACCACTCACATGTGAATTAATCTGACTGTCAGTGGAGACTTCAGCTGTTCTAATTTTTGAGGGGGAAAATACTACTGACGGGCTTGAAACTCCACCCGTCAGTGGTGCTGTTCTACCACTGACGGGCGAGCAAGTAGGCCCGTCAGCGGATTTTTGGCCCGCTACAAGCCCACCCCGAGCCCGCAATCCCCTTCTGTATAAATCCCAGCCCTAACCTAACCGCACCAACCCCTCTCTCTTCTCTCCCCCTCCCGCTGCTCCCTCTCCCCAACCGCCGGCCTCTCCGCTCCCTCTCCCCCTCGTCCCGCCGCTCCCTCTCGCACTCGTCCCGCCACTCCCTCCCCCCTCGTCCCTCTCTCCTCCGGCCTCCCCTCCGGCCTCCCCTCCCGCCACTCCCTCTCCCCAACCGCCGGCCTCTCCGCTCCCTCTCCCCCTCGTCCCGCCACTCCCTCTCGCACTCATCCCGCCGCTTCCTCCCCCTCATCCCTCTCTCCTCCGGCCTCCCCTCCGGCCTCCCCTCCCCCGCTCCCTCTCTCCCCGTCGCTCCCTCTCTCCGCGGCTCCAGCGCGTCTGGGCGGCGGATCCAGTGGCGGGAGAAGGCTCCCTAGATCCAACAGCGGCGTCTTGGCGTCTCGACGTCTCGGCATCTCGGCGTCTCGGTGGCTCCGGTGCGGGGGGTAGGAGACCAGCGGCAGATCCAGCGGCGAGAGAAGATCCAGCGGCAGCGTCTCAGCGGCTCGCGCGTTGGGCAGGGCACCGAGGTAGTCGTCGTCCCGTGCTCTAGTGGTGCTACTACAGTGGTGCCCTCCTGTGCTCCGGTGGCTTCGACGCGGACGGCTCCTCGACTCCACGCGCGACGACGACGACCAGAGGCCTACAATGGCAGAGGCGATGCGCGGTGGCGCCGACGTCATCCACGGGCCTGGCGGGCTAGGGTTGGGCCCTGTTTTTTTTTGCTTGTTTAGTGTATCTCCACTGACGGGCGTGGCCGCCTGTCAGTGCCTTTTTTATTACCACTGACGGGAGCTTACTGACGGGCACAAAACCCGTCAGTGAAGGCGGTTTTGCGCCCGTCAGTGGAAGTGTTATGTGAGGTAGCGTTCTTTCCTTTTCTGTGTTTTCTGGCATGCTTAGTATGGTGTGTATATCGTACGTATATAGAGAGAGAAAAAGAAATTTCCTCGGTCTATACTGATTAAATTGTTGCTTTCTTGTTTTGCATTAAATTGGTGATTCACAACTAGACGATGGTTTCTTTCCATTCTATGCTACGTCTCACGCTAGAGAAAATCGAAAGGCCTGAATGGAATGAAAAGACAGAGGCAGTTAGCTGATTCTGGTCTGCCATGTAACAGTGATGGACAACCACTTTTGCCATTACCGAACGAATATATAGAGGCTTTAAAAGGTGCCGTGCCTGTCATTCCTATTATATTCTGTTAGAGTTTTATATTTTGTGTGCCGTTTGTGTTTGTTAATTTCGTATTTAGTTGTGTTGTTTTTCAATGTGTTCAGCCACGTATCCTGGCCGATCCCATCTTGGAGGACCTTGTTATAGATGTAGGTACTGTGGTGCTGCATTTTGGTGGGCTGAACGTGTGCATAAAGACTCAAGCTGGGCCAAAAGACGCATTACATTTAATCGCTGTTGCAGTGCTGGTAGAATTTTCCTTGCACCATTCGAGTAACCTCCTCCGCCACTTACACAGCTTATGACCTTTAATGGTGACCGTCTGAACCGTGCATTTATGGAACATATACGGCAGTATAACTGTCTATTCAATTTCACATCACTTGGTGCCAAAGTGGATAAGTCCATTAATGACGGAAATGGACCTTATGTGTTCCGTATATGTGGTCAGGTCCATCATAGGATAGGGACATTGATCCCTGCTGATCATGAAAGGCCTAAATTTGCTCAGTTATATATCTATGATACTGTCCATGAAATTGAAAATAGAATATATGCTTGTCGCAAGATGATGAACTTGATGGTGATTTGGATAGGCATATTATCAAGCAGCTTATGCTTATGTTAGACCAGGTGAACCCTCTTGTGAAACAGCTCAGAACTGCTAGAGATCGGTTAGAGGATTGTCCTGATCAACGTCTAGCTATAAGAATTCTTGGTCCGGAAAAGAAAAGTGATGTGCAGTATAGTTTGCCTACATCTAATGACCTTGCAATGTTAATTGTCGGTGACTTTTCAGTTGCTGCCTATAAACGTGATATTATAGTGCACGATAGGGACCATGGTCTTCAATTTGTATCCAATTTACATCCTTGCCTGATGGCATTACAGTACCCGCTCCTATTTCCACGTGGTGAGGTTGGATTCCACTTAGGTACCCAATATACTGATGCTCATTTGCTGCCAGTTAAAGCACGTAAGACCATTACAATGTTAGACTATTACGCACGTTGTTGCCATTATAGACCTGGACAGTACAACCCATATACGTGTTGTGGTAGGCTTACTTTTCAGATTCAGGTCGATTGCTATGCATCTGTAGAAGAAAATTGCATATCATTCATTCTTTTTAAGCAGGATGAATTGAGATCTGAACAATTTCAAACTATAAGTGATGTTGTAGGCCACGGTTGCATAGAAGGTGATAAGGTCGGTAAAAAGACCGTGCTTCCAGGGAAATTCACAGGATGTAAGAGGTACTATGTGCAGCACTACCAAGATGCAATGGCTATTTGTCATGTTCATGGCGGTCCAGATGTTTTCATTACATTCACTTGGAATCCAAAGTGGTACGAGATCACTGAGGCTCTTTGGTACGAGCCAGGACAGTTCCCATCAGATCGCCGATATTGCTAATAGAGTCTATAAGATGAAGCAGGACGAACTTATTTCGAACGTTAAAAGCGGTATTGTTTTTGGTCCTGTCATGGCAGGTACCATTGAATTTCTATTCCATCTAACTCCTTTCCTTTCCGTCCTCTGTGCAAGACTAAATACCTAAGTGCTTTTCCTGTTTGCAGTACTACACAATACTGAGTTCCAGAAAAGAGGTTTACCACACGCACATGCCCTTGTTTGGTTGAAAAACAAACATAAAAATGGAGTATTGCCCATGATCGATTCTATCATTAGTGCTGAGATACCTGATGTGCTTACTGATCCATTAGGATATGCACTTGTGGAGGAATTCATGATACATGGACCATGTGGTGAACTGAATAAGAAATGTCCTTGCATGAAGAATGAGACTTGCTCAAAACAGTATCCTAAAGCATTTCAGAATGAGACTACAATTGATGATCAGGGTTTTCCAGTCTATAGACGTCGTGATCATAAACATTACATTTACAAAAATGGTGTTAGACTTGATAATAGATCCGTAGTACCATACAACATGTTCCTTCTTAAAAAGTTTCAAGCTCATATTAATGTTGAATGGTGCAATAAGACTAGAATACTTAAGTATCTTTTTAAATATGTGCATAAAGGCAAAGATAGATCACGTATTGTCTTTGAAATGGTCGGAAAACGTAGTGCTCATAATGATAGTGTCAAGAAAATGGAACAAATTGATGAGATCCAAGATTATTTAGATTGTAGGCATTTAGTTCCACACGAAGTGCTATGGCGATTGTTTGAATTTCCATTGCATTGTAAAATGCCTAATGTGGAGCGATTGGACATCCATTTACCTGACATGAATACAGTCACTTACAAAGCATGCACAAATTTGCATAACATTGTATCGAATGCTAATTTTTATAAGAAAACAATGCTAACTGAGTGGTTTATTGCAAATCAAAAATTCCCTGAGGCTCGTGAATTAACGTACTGTGACTTCCCAACTGGTTGGACTTGGGAAAAAAACCAATAAATTTTGGAAAAAGAAACAAGACTATGGTGATAAAATAGGCCGTATTTATTATGTCCATCCATCAGCTGGTGAGCGCTTCTATCTAAGAATGCTTCTTATGATTGTGAAAGGAGCATGTAGTTTTGAAGATTTACGTACACATAACAATGCTATTCATGACACATTTAAAGAGGCGTGTGCAGCTCATGGTTTATTAGGTGATGATAGTGAATGGTATGCCGCTTTCAATGAAGCTGCATTATGGGCCACTTCATTTCAGCTTAGGCATCTTTACGTTACCATTCTTTTGTTTTGTCACGTAAATGATGAGCGTGCCTTCTTTGATAAATGTTCATTGCACTTATCTGACGGTATCCAACAAAGATATCGCCTTTTGGTAAATGATCCTGATTTTACGCTGCCTACTGGTCAACTACAAGAGTTGTTAATTGATGAATTAAGCGAAATATTTTCCCATAATGGTTCTTCAATTACTAACTTTAATTTTCCACAGCAATGCTCTAGAAATTATACTGGTCCTTGCAATAGACTTGTTCACGATGAACTATCTTATGATCTAGAAGATCTTTTACAGACCTCAATTGCTCTATTGTCTAAGCTAAATATAGATCAAAAAAGGGCCTATGATAAAATTGTTGATTGTGCTATGCATAGAAAATATGGCTTCTTTTTCTTAGCTGGTCATGGGGGAACTGGAAAAACATTTTTCTGGAATGCTATTCTTTCTTACCTGTGATCGCAACAAAAAATTGTCCTGGCTGTAGCATCATCTGGTGTTGCATCTCTTCTCTTACCAGGTGGTAGAACTGCACATTCAAGATCTAAGATTCCAATTGACATCAATGAAACAGACTTATGTGACATTAAAAGAGGAACTTACTTGGCTGATCTAATTACCCAATGCTCTCTCATAATTTGGGATGAAGCACCAATAACACATAGACACTGTTTTGAAACGCTAGACAGAACTTTGCGTGATATTCTAAACCCATACAATTCAGCTGCATCAACACTTCCATTTGGTGGAATGCCTATTGTTTTAGGTGGAGATTTCAGGCAAATCTTACCTGTTATTGAAGGTGGTCCACGTTCTGATATTATCAATGCAACAATAACAAACTCTCATCTTTGGAAATCAGTTGATGTCCTAAAACTACATATTAACATGAGATTATCAAATTCAAATTTATCTGATGTACAACAGCATGAATTAAGTGAATTCAGCAAATGGGTGCTAGCTGTTGGTGATGGTGCTATACATGAAGACAATAATGATAATGAACCTATCACAGATAGGATTAGAATACCTACAGATCTTCTTATTCATGGGAACGATGATAGGATCCTTGCAATTATTAATTCTGTGCATACTAATCTTCTTAGTAGCTATTCCAATGAAGCATACTTGAAAAGCCGTGCAATTGTTTGTCCTAATAACGAAACAGTTGATGTCATAAACTTACGTGTTTTATCCATGATTCCTGGTGATGCATATGAACATCTAAGCTGCGATTCTATTTCAAAAATGAATGATACCTTAGGTGACTTTGATGAATTATATCATGTTGAGTTTTTAAATTCGCTTGTTATTAACAATTTCCCACACCATAAGATTGTTCTTAAAGTAGGTTGCCCTATAATGCTACTAAGGAATATTGATCAACGCATTGGCTTATGTAATGGGATGAGATTGATTGTGACTAGATTGGCAAGTCGAATTATCGAAGCTACCATAATGACTGGGTTGAATATTGGCAGCACTGTCTACATTCCACGAATAACATTGACATCTAAAAAATCAAAATATCCATTTGTTCTTGAAAGAAGACAATATCCCATAAGGCTATGCTATACAATGACAATAAACAAAAGTCAAGGGCAGACATTACAATCTGTTGGTGTCTATCTAGAGAGACTGTTTTCACACACGGCCAATTTTATGTTGCAGTTTCTAGAGTAACATCATGATCTGGTCTAAAAATTCTTGTTGAGAATGATGATGACCCGTGTAGTGAAATCACCCGTAATGTCGTTTATCATGAAGTTTTAACTGCTGTACAATAATATGTTCATGCTATTTCTATAAAATACTATATAATAATATGCTCTACACATTACATCTTGTGTGGTGATAATATCTGTCCATTTCTATCTATACCTTCATAGTTATACACATTGTGTGTACGTAGGTCAGTTATTTCATGTGCTCACATTGAACCATTCAAAACTTTTTTCTCTCCTCTTTATATCATCGTTTTTTTGTTATTAATATGACTTTTTTTTACAGGCACAATTGGTACTTTTGTCGGATCTTGATCCAACTCGTAGACGTGTTACTGTTTGTGTACGTGTCTCGCGCATATGGGACTATCACAGAAACGGTAAACTAGAACATATGATATTGTCCTTCTGATGAGAAGGTATATCCCTGTTTGTTTTATTGTGCTTTTTTACTTTCTCTTTACACGGTACTTAACATGTTCCTTGTTGTTATTTCCCGTAGGGTAACAAAATGTGTGCTGAAATAGCAGCAGCTCATGCACCTAAGTATAAAGACCTTCTCCAAGAAGGAAATGTCTATTATCTACGGGATTTCTTTGTGCAATCAGCGAAGAATATGTTCAGGGCTGTTGATGCAAAGTTCGTGATAAAAGTAACGCCATGGACAAAAATTGAACATAGACAGGATGTGCCAGTAGGTTTTCCCTACTATGCATACTCCCTAACAGGTTTTGAACAGTTGCCTGATCTTGTTGGTAGGAAAGAGTGTTTCATAGGTCAATATGCTTTCCTTTATTTGCTCATTACTTACCTATATTCCTCATTCATTTCCTGTCTATATGAATTGCTAGATACATGCATAAACCTACCATTTTTGCTGCAGACACTATTGGCATTGTTTCGGCTATCTCTGATTTGCTACATGTACGTCTACCGGGACAGGCTTCTAATTCTTTCAAAAGAAATCTACAGATCATGGACATAGAGTAAATTCTCACATTTCCTAACAAAAAAATAGTACACCAATTATGCTATGTATTTTGCCATTTACATAGTCAGATGATATTTCCTTCGACTCTGTGCATCTTTTTTTTTACCTCTGTTCATCTTCTGCTATCGGTCTCAGTATGTTGCTATCCTTTATTCTTGTACTCTTTTTCTCTTTGACTATCTTGACCTGCCAGTGCAAAAAACTATGGATGTTGCTCTATGGGGACATAATGCAACGGACTTTGATGGTGAAGCTTTATACAAAATTGCCCAGACAGAACTTGTCATTATACTGCTTGTTGGCACATTAATGAAAAGCTACCGAGGCATGTTATGTTACAATTTTGCTTCCATTAACTATTCATCTACTTGAATGTTTCTTGCTTCTGTTAATGACCTGATCTACATAGTGCAGGCCATGATACTATAAGCTGTGGTGAGGCTGAGAGATTCTATATCAATCCTGATATTTCTGAAAAAGGCCAGTTACTACGAAAGGTTCTTATCTTTTGCTTGCCATCTCAAAGAATATGATCAGCTCACATACAAACTGCTTACATCTCTCGCACTGTTCCTACCGGTTTTATAGGCTTGGACAGCAACTGCTATTGTCGTTGGATGACTGCAGATGATGACCATTATCAGAAAGGGATTCAAAGATCAAAGCCCGAGGAAATCACAATTAATTACCTCCTATCAACTGATCCTAATGAGTACCTTGTATGTTTCCTTTTTTTTTACATATACCTTTCCATTCCTACTTTGGTTCGTTTACTTACATATATAATCCATATTCAGATGAAAATCTGTACAGTTACAATTACAAAATTAAAGTCAACTTCTTGGTGGTTCTGGCATGTGCAAAATGCCATAAAACAGCTTATCTAGCAGGAACTCAATTTATCTGCTACTGATGAAGCATGTCCTTGTGTACAAGCAAATCCCCGGTATACAAATTACCTTTAGTTTAATTTGTACCACAGACACTCTAGATGACTAATTAAAGCATTTTCAATGTTCTTTTCTGTGAATTTGTAGATATAAAGTGCGTGTTATTGGTGCTGACAAGACAGGAGAAGCAGAATTTGTATTCTTTGCTGGCGTGGCCGAACAGATAATTGGAAAAAAGGCCGATATCCTTACACGTACTGTGACTCACAGGCCAGATGCTATTCCCGCTAAAATATCGGCTTTTGTCTCCCAGAAACTTACTCTGAATATCAACGTTAATGAAAAGGGGACTACAATATGGAGAATTGTCATTCCAAGTCAATAGCATAATTACAGTCCATTCAAAATCAAATGTCTTGCAATTTAGAGCTATTACATCTACTTCAGACGATCAAACTGTTGCATCTTCATCTGCTGGCTCTCTACAATCAGTTCTAACTCATGATACGGTATTGCTATGACCTTTATATCACATTACCTTTTAAAAAAAACATATCTTGTTTATTAATGGTCTTTAGACTACTCAATTAACTACCCGCTCACACAATACACTGAGAAAATCTAATCCATCTCTCATTGACCATCTCAGAAAAGGACTCTTGAATGTACTAGACTATATCTAAATTGTACATTACACTTATCTTAGCTTACTTATCAGAACATTGACTTTCTTTTACCACTTCCAGGCCGATCTTGGACCATCCCTCCATGATGTTACACCGCCACAAATAATTACTTCCACTAAAACTGAAACTGACCCTTTGCTTTCTGCTGCTCTAAGTTACATTCTTTTCCCTTTTCCTACATAATAAATGTCCCCTGTACTGCTCTGTTTACGTTCGGTATAGATACATTAACTTACTAAGTTACAGTTTTGTTAATGAATTTTATTAAATAGTCTCCAACTGTAGCTGATCCTCCAGTTACTGATTCCAGTAAAAACAGTAAGCATTCATCAACCTTACTTGTACGTTACATTATATTTTCCTTGTATGAATTTTCACTGACTGTCTTTACACTTTTTCACGCTTTTCTATTCCATCCATCCTCAATTACTATGCTGCTACATACCAAAACACAAAACAAATGCATAATTAACTGCATTTATCCACAGACAATCAGCATACATCCTTACTGCTTTAGTTCCTCTCCCTTTATTAAATGATAGACTGTCCATGACATCTTCTTTCCATATCTCCTGTAGCTCACTTCAACACCTCCAAGCACAATAAAATTACCTAAAACTCCTATAATTGATACAGGTTCGGCCACAAGAAAGCGCGATGCAGAAAGGTTCTTTCTACTTCCTTCCTATATTTACAACATTACTGTACTTACCTTGTAAATCTAATACATTTTTCCCTGTTTAGCACATTATCGTCTGATGAAAAGAAATCCCTTGCACCTAGGAAATTGTTCAAACAGGATCATGGTAACTGCTCCTTACTTTCAAATTCCTATCGATCGTCTATTTTACCAACCAACTTATACATGACTGTGGCTGCAATTCACTTGCTCTCAATTCTAAAAACAACCTCTCCTAAACTAAATGTAGAAACCAATGTTCGCTTATCTTTCTTTCTATATTTAGTAAATTTTCAGAACAAGTATTTTAATATGCACTACACCTACCTAGCAATATACATGTACGTTTCTTCATGTCATTCCATGCTTTGCTATTGCTTCTAAGCTTTCCAATATTATATACTTTACAATCAATTTAAGTGCAAGTACCAAACTATGCTCTATAGCTATTAATATGAATTTTACATGCACAATAACAAATGCATTTTCTTTGTTATTATGTAACAAGTAATCAGTACATAGTATAATGCTATCCTATTTTCATGTCAATTTTCAGGTCATACAGAGTAAACACTACTGCCGATCAATACAGCTAGCTGGAAACTTTATATCTCACTTCCCTATCTCCAAGTTTAGGCATATTCCCTTCTCGAAAACAGCCTGTATTTTGGTTCTACACTAGTTGCTGTCTTTATCAAGTCTTCCTCGTTTCTCAAGTCTGCACTAAGCTTCTCTTTTGATCTGTCAAATCTGCACAATCGTAGAACATACTACTCACTCACAAGAATGATGTGCATCCATTATAAAAGTTGATGCTTTTGCAACACTTATTTCGTTTGTAATACCCAAAACTTCTATCTTTATTATGTAAGACCTAAGTATATGTTATGTCCTGGACAAGTTATATCTCAACCAGCCTACTTTTATATATATTTATATACCTCTGTAAGCTAATTTGTTAATAGTCTGGTACCAGATATTATCATATCTAGTTTATGCCTCTTACATCGATCAATCTCTGATAAATAACATTGCTACACCCTAATCCATACATTATCGTGTCCGATCTTATCTAGCTTTCTTTCATCTGAACGGAAACACCTACAGCAGATGCAGATCACAAAACAAGAACAGTCCTATGCACAATATATGTACATAATGCTTCCTATTTTTGAACCAAACACATTTCGTCATCATATATACAGCCAATAACTACAAATTTAACGTCTTTGTTTTTCTACTACATTGGCTATCAATTCCTTTCATATTTAGTACGTAATTAAACTGTACCGCCCCACTGTTACAAGGAAACGCTATCCAATTTCTTTCCCATATGAAACCATTCTGGTTTATGCCAGTCTAAAGAAAAAATTACAGATATACATCCATCTTTTCTGCGTCTACTCATAATCTTATACGCACCAATGAGAAAACTTAAACAGCAATACCACTGGACCAACAAACGTCTGAGCATAATAGTTCATATAACATAATTGAACTTAATAGCTTACCTTACATGGAAATAAAAAAACAAGCACAGTTATATAAAGAACACACATAGATAATGTATTAGATTTTTAAAGCAACCATTTCATCTTCATCCAAAATACATACTTAGTACCATGCTTTTGAAGCATTTACAGAAACACACCATATATAGGGGCCAGTTAATCCCATATTCCATTTACAATCTACATATTACAAACCAAAATAACTTGCACTTATAAAGGCAAGACCTACCAACTTCAACAAAATATTCAGTCATACTTGCTCCTCCTTCTGATATCTGATACATTGCCTTCCTTACTTCAAAGTGTCATTCAGATTAGCAATGCTCTCATAGATCTTCTGCTCAGTCCATTCATTCAAACAATGAACTTCATACATCATCCCTTTATGGACACTGCACACTGCAGCTATACTCGTCAGGTAAACTAGCAAAAGCACCTCCAACTACATCTTCACATACTTCCTGAACAAAGTCCATATTATCAAGCAGCTGGTTCCATCCCTTGCTTAGCATATTGATCTTGTTAGTTTAGTTTATTTTGCATTTCAAGTGCTATGGATATCTCTCTCTCGAGCTGCTCCTTATAGCGTTCATTCCTAGCCCGTGGGATAAAGTTCATATCATCAATTTCAAACCTATATGTCCTCATCAGCACCTGTATCAGAACAAGCGCTGCAGACTCTTCGGCATCTATCTCTTTATCAGCTAAACTGCCTGTTGCTTGCTCTAGCTTCCCGGATGTATCAGGTTCCATTGTAGCAATTATCGTCTTCACAGTGCAATGGTACTTCCCATTTTTGAACCAGCTCTCGTACTGTGCATCACTTCCACCAATTTTCTTAAGAATTTCTGAGAGGATAACTTTATGTGAAATGCGTACAATACCGAGGTTATCTATAAATGTACATAAATTCAAGCTATAAAAAATCAATTATACTGGCAATTTAAATCCAATTCATAGAATATATCTGCGATAATTAAAATAATACTATTGTAAAAAACATAGATTTGACTTATGTAATACTATCATTTTCTTTACTATTATGATCATGTTTACTTGTCAGTGAAATACACTATAAAAGGTCCATAGCTTTTACGTACTCATCATTCTTTATACTAAGATATAGCATAGAACTATACACAAATATCTTCTAGAATTAAAATCATACTGATAGTGTTACCCCTTACAACAGCAGCCATTTATTCCTTTTTTTCCTTATACTGCAACCAACTAGATCATGTCCTCTATAATTGCCTAGAACAATGCTACCTGCACATTAAAGAACATGTTCACTGTCCGATGGCCCAGATAAATAATTTGCAATGTACATTACAGCCTTTGAATCTATTTCTAGAGACAATATACAGTTAATTACATAGAAGAAGAAGTAGACAGGACACAGAACAAGAAAAAGGAAGTAAATGACAATCCATAATAAATTATAAAGATGCATAATACGCTCAGTCAATAATATATGTTCTATGTAACTGCATATAAAGAAACAAGATACTAAACTATTTCTATATATATAAATCAAGCAAATACAACATCAAATTTATTTACTGAGCATTACAAAGACCTTTAATTAAATATCGCACCTTTGCACTTTTCTAAACATAGATCAAGAAACTGATTTATCTACAGACAAGTTACGTGTACACTGAAAACACGAGAGAACCAAATAAAAACCAAAACAACATGCCTCATTTACAACTGTTATATGCAAGCAACCTACAGTAAGAAAATCAACCACAGTACCTTACATCTTCAAGCCTCAATACTAACCTTCAATGATCAAGTACTGCCATGGCGTGCCATGTTCAGCAAAATAGTATCAATTAATTGGTTGTACCTTTTTCAGTATCAAAACCTAAATCAATGCTTCATTCCAAATTTCCATATATATCTTAATTAATATCGGATCAAGAAAAAGCATACACAGTAAATTCAAAGCAGCACTAAATTACCATACATATTTTACCACTCAAAAATAGCGCACGTAATGATTATAGGACCATATTAAAACATCTTAATGAAAGGCAAACCTACTTAACCTATCCAGTGCCTAAATCCACAAATCAATACCTTGGAACAAGCTAATGTGCATACATTTAGCTGACTTAGTAACAAACCAAAGCAAAAAAATGCTACAATCAACCAAATCAAGACATGAGGAAACCAGATCTTGTGTCCTAGGGTTATACCTGAGATTATAAAGGAAAACGTGATGGATCCTGGACGGAAAGGAACTATACTGTCCTTTACTGCACTTACCTGATCGTCACTGGTCCTCTTTCCACTCAACCCCTGGCCGTTGCCTGACCTCCACCGCCCCTAACAGGATCTCACTCCCTCCTTCAAGCACTACTCAATTGGCAATCTCTGATCGGCTGCCGGTTCCACCACCACCCCTATTTGACAAGATCTCAAGCCACCACCAGCTGCCTTCCCTGGTTCAGAACAAGCCACGATAGAGAAGGTTCAGAAGCGGCTGGAACATTATAGAAAAAGACAACATAGAAAGAATCGAAACAGATAGATCGCTTCGGATTCGGATATTAGTAGTACCCCTTTCCAAAAGATCAGAGAACTAGGAAGATAAGAAAGAAAGAGGAAATGAACTAACACTACTGCAGAAACAGCTATAGAAGCCAACTTATCAGTGACGAGCAACAAAAAAACACGTCACTGGTAAAACAAAAATTTACCAGTGGCGGGCGTGAACTGCCACGTGTCACTGGTAAATAATTACCAGTGACGAGCATCTATTGCTGCCCGTCACTGGTAAAGTACCAATTACTAGTGGCGGGCGCAAATGGGCGATCGTCACTGATATATTGTATACCAGTGACGTGCGCACCATGGAACCCGTCACCGCTAATATTTCCCGCCAAAATCGCTCCCTGCCTTCATACCAGTGGCGGGTGTACGTTGTGCTCGTCACTGGTACCTTTGTTTACCAGTGGCGGGCTCTTATGTGTGCCCGTCACTGGTAAGATGCCCTATAAAAACCATCAGCGAGCTCGCTGCTGGCCAGTCGTAGCTCACTGGCCAGCAGCGAGCTCGCCGATCGCCTGCACGTCCGCCGCCGCCGTAGACGCCCCTGGTAAATTCCTAACCCTCCAAAAGCTTCCCCCACCTCCCCTAGCTCCCTTGCCATCTCTCTCTCCCTCCAAATCGATCTATGATCATCCATCCATGATCTTCATCCATCCATCCATCCATGCATGATCATCCCCCACCTCCCCTAGCCTCTCTCCCATCCATGATCATCAAGGCTAGCTAACTTGCTCTCCCCCAAATTTGCTCCAATTAGCTTTAAAAACTAATAAGAGCAGATATCTCCCCCAAATTTGCTTCAATTTTGGTTGAGCCATCTAGAGTTAAAGGATGGTTATAGATGTATATGTTAAAGGATGCTTCAATGCATCATATGTTTGAGGAACATATGGATATGTTAAAGGATGTTTAAGGATAGATGCTTCCATCATATGTTTGAGGAGCATCTTATATACATCTATAAGAGCACATGTATATGTTAAAGGATGTTAAAGGAACTGTTGTTGTTTTCCCCTAAATTGATCAGTGATCATTGTTACTCGTATGCCTTGCTATATGAAATTATGTATACATTGGTTCATATATGTGTAATTATGTATACATTGGTTCATATATGTGTAATTATGTTTCTTATGCACTGAGGCAGAATCATATATATATATGTAATTATATATGACAAGCAAATGATACTTTGATTCGGTGGATCTGTGGTGATGTGAGATGTGCATGAAATGTATTTCATAAATGTGAATGGGAGATATGCTTGTGGTACCGGCCGTCGAGCCGAGGCAACATTCGTTGCTTTGTTTATTTTTTTCAGGGAAACTGAGTTCAACGTTTTGGTGAAATGTTGCTTCGTCAACATTTTGTCAACGTTCGATACTCAATTTGCATAATTTTAGCGAAGGTCATGCCGAAATTTTCAATTTTGAACAATTTATTTTAATAACCTGCCAAATTTTGAAATGTTTTTATGTAATATTTCAAAATCTCAATGGAAAGAAAACTTTTATCTCAATTGGAAAGAAATTTTGTTTTAGCCTCTCATGAAAGGTTGGTACTAATTAATTTTCGTATATCTTAGGGATCGAACGACCGATGGATCGAAGTTGGATGTATGACGGCGATCGGAACACACAGAGTTTTTATACATCTTTGAATGAGTTCTTTGATTTCGCCGAGCAAGATATGGTGCGAAAGGGTGGCACGAAGATATGCTGTCCGTGTCGTGATTGCAAAAACCTGAAGATGTACGAAAGGAAATCTGGTTTTCTGCACATGCACCTGGTGCGATGGGGTTTCATGGCAGGTTACACACGGTGGACAAGTCACGGTGAGGAGGATGAGGTTGTTGCCGACGACGAAGGGTTAGATGAAGAAGCAGGACATGGGGAGCCGGAAGCAGACGGTTGGATTATAAAGATGCCGGAGGACATGAAGAGGCCGAAGCGGATACGCGAAGCACGGGGGACAATTTGGCCGGAATGGTCCAGGACCGTCATGTGCAAGAGCAGGTTGTGAAGGAGACGAATAACGATAGTGCGGCTCGTAGAGAGGCTGCCAAGTTGGAGACACTGCTGAAAGACTCCGAGACTCCCTTATATCCCGGATGCAATCCTGAGCACACCCGCCTCTCAGTCACGCTCGAACTTCTAAGACTGAAGGCACTCCACAACAGCACGGACACAAGCCTCGATGAGACATTGGAGTATCTCGCAAAAGTTCTGCCGGAGGGGAACGTGTTGCCTCGTGGTTGCGATGAGGCCAAGAAGGTCGTGTGCCCTCTTGAATTGGAGGTGACGAGATACCACGCGTGTCCGAATGACTGCATCATATATCGGAACCAGTACGCGGAGCTAAGCAAGTGTCCCGAGTGCAAAGCATCCCGGTTCAAGCGGGGAAAGAACTACCAACCAGATGGTGAGAACGGAGTGAAGAGCGGTGCTCCTGCGAAGGTTGTATGGTACCTTGCACTCATTCCCCGTTTGAAGCGTCTATTCGCAAACAAGAAGGAGGCAAAGCTGATGCGTTGGCACGACGAGAGGCCAAGGAAAGATGACGCCGTGCTGAGACACCCTGCGGACGGTTGCCAGTGGAAAGCAATCGACGACCAATACCCCGAATTCGGAGGAGAGCCGAGGAATATCAGAATTGGAATGAGTACGGACGGACTCAATCCTTTTGGAAAGATGAGCAGCAGGCACAGCACCTGGCCCGTGGTCGTATGGATGTACAACCTCCCTCCGTGGCTCTGTTTTAAAACGGAAGTACCTACACCTGTCTATGCTAATTCAAGGTCCACAGCAACCAGGGAACGATCTGAACGTGTATCACCAACTACTGAAGGAGGAGCTAGATACACTGTGGGCTGAACCAGGGGTCCGGGTCTGGGACGCTCACGAAGGAGACTACTTCAATATGAGAGCTATGATGATCACAACGGTGCAAGACTATCCTGCTTATGGATATCAATCCGGCCAGGTTTGCCACGGATACCAAGGCTGTGTTAAGTGCATGGAAGATACAACAAGTCGTCACCTACCGGGCTCTCACAAAATCGTGTACATGGGCCACCGAAGATGGCTTCAACAGGACGACCCGTGGAGACAAGATAAAGAAAAGTTCGACAATACGGTTGAGACCCGAGGACCACCACGTAAGAGGAGTGGGGAAGAAATATACGAGATGTTGAACTCTTGGGGTGAGTGCCCTAGGGTGGGAAAGAAGCAGAAGAAGGTAAAGCCGCTGGGAGGCGTGTGGAAAACGAAATCTGTATTCTGGGATCTGCCTTACTGGCCTTTTCTCGAGACGCGCCACTGCATAGATGTCATGCATATTGAGAAAAATGTCTGTGAGAGTGTGCTCGGTCTCTTGCTCCACATGGCAGACAAGACAAAGGATGGGCCGAAGGCACGAGCTGACTACGAGGAACTGGGGATAAGACGAGAGCTGTGGGCCAAGGAGGAGAAGACCAAGTTGGGCAGGAATGTTACGAAAATCAAGACGGACTGTCCCGCCGCTTGCTACACTCTAAGTACAGACGAGCTGGATAAAATCTTCAAATGCCTCAGAGGTGTCAAAGTAACTTCCGGCTACTCGGCAAACATACAGAGATTTCTAGACACGCAGAACCACAAACTAATCGGTATGAAGTCTCATGACTGTCACGTGATGATCACGCAGATACTTCCGGTTGCAATTAGAGGGCTAATGGAGCCATGGATCCGCGGGACACTGCTTGACCTCTGTAACTTCTTCGACACTATCTCTCAGAAGTCCATCACTAAGAAGCGTTGCCGGCGACTGCAGGCGGAGATCATTGTCATACTCTGCGAGCTCGAGATGTACTTTCCGCCCGCATTCTTCGACGTCATGGTTCATCTCATGATCCATATCGTCCCGGAGATCATCGACCTAGGTCCAGTATTCCTACACAACATGTACCCGTTGGAGAGGTTCAACGGGGTCGTGAAGCGATACGTTCGCAACAGGTCTCATCCGGACGGGAGCATCGTCCAGGGCTTTCTCACGGAGGAGAGCGTCGAGTTCTGCACGGATTACATGAAAGCCGACAAACCTATAGGCGTGCCTGTTAATCGGCACATTGGCAGGCTCGATGGCGTAGGTCACCGACGCGGAAAGAAGGATTTACATGTGCACAGTGACTCTCCGAACCGATCAGACGATTACGTCAGAGCGCACACAGTAGTGCTACAGCACCTGTCAGTGGTCCGTCCTTACGTTATTCAGCACATGACAATGTTAAAAACAAAGCACGGCTCAAGAAAGACCGAGGCGGCTCTCATGAAAGAGCACAACGCAACGTTCGCCAGGTGGCTAAAGAACTACTTCCACGAACATAGCTTCTCAAAAGATGATGACGTAGCACGACGGTGTTCCACGTGGCACAGGGACCCCTCATGAATGTCGGGACGTACCAAACATACGACATCAATGGATACACGTTCTATACAGAGGCACAAGACCAGAAGAGCGTGTACCAGAACTCTGGGGTGACGATGGAGGCCCTGACCGGTAAGAAAAAGGATAGATACTACGGTAGGCTGGAAGAGATTTGGGAACTGGACTACACCGTAACCAAGATCCCCATGTTCCGGGTAAGATGGGCGAAGAATGTCGAAACGGAAGACTATTTCACTACCATGGTCATACCGAAAACAGTTCCTATTGAGACAGTAAATGTGAAAGCGATCAATGCCAAAAATGAGCCGTGGGTATTAGCTAAACAAGTGGCCCATGCTTCTACATAGCCGACCCGACGAGGCCAAGCCGTCATGTCATGAGGAGGGGCAAAAGGAGTATCGTTGGAATCGATGGTGTCGTTGACGAAGACGACTATGACCAATTTGACGACCCGGATACGGAGGAAGACAATCATCCACGGCCCCAGCAGAAGGAGAAATACTACATGTCCCGCCGTGCGGCCCTTCAAAGACGAACTCACTCCGAGGGGCTAACCTATACCAGGAAGAAGACCAAGACTACCGTTGAGAAGACTGTTGAAGAGTGAGAAGATTGTCAAAGAATGTCGTAATTTCATTAAGTTAATTAATGATGTATAGCTCCCTTTTGTCTAATTTATGTATATAACAATAATGGTATTTATGTTAATTCTATATCATACGCATGAACTAATCATTGCCCGCGCAAATAATAAACAAACGGTCTCATAAATAACCCTAAGTACTAACCCTAAGTACTAACCCTAACTAACTAACCCTAAGTACTAAAGACTATGACCACTTAAATGATATGTAAGTAGTAATACTCCATTTTTATTACATTTTATCTTCGTTATACATTTTTTCCACTTTTGTGACATGGTACACTGAGTTGTTAGCCATAGTCAATGTTTACAGAAAAGAAAACTACACTATGTGTAGTTGAGTTGGTCTCCCATATTTGATTAGCATGACAGTACCCCTAAGTCCTAAAAACCCTAGATTGACTTACCAGTGACGAGCCGAAGTCCCCAACCGTCACTGCTAAGTATTATACCAGTGGCGGGCTATGGATACCGCATGTCACTGCTAAATATTATACCAGTGACGGGCTATGGAGGCCGCACGTCACTGATAAGTATTATACCAGTGACGGGCTGTGGTGCCACACGTCACTGATACATATTACCAGTGACGAGTACATTTTTCCACCCGTCACTGGTAAAGGGTACTTATATACCGCCCGGGACTTAGAAAAATTTCGCAACTCCATATCCCGCGCGCCCGCCCGTTTCTGCCATAGCTCCAAATCTCCCCGTCGCCGGCCTCCCGCGCCGGACCTCTCCCTCGCTCCCCTCCCGCGCCGGACCTCTCCCTCGCCTCCCCTCGACGCCGGCCTCCCGCGCCGGACCTCGTCGCCGGCGTCCCGCGCCGCCCGATCCGACGCGACCTCCGCCGCCTTCCTCCGACGCGACCTCCTCCTCCGGCCCGCTCCCAGTCTCCTCCGGCCCGCTTCCCCTGCGCCGCCGACTCCAGCCAGAGCAGCCGCGGCACCGCGAAGGTGAGATGAGATCCCCGCCTGCCCATTTCTCAGAGGTGCCCGCGGTTTCCTCGTGCTTCTGTTTGTTGATTTGTGGTTTATTAGTTTGGATGAGTTACCGGACCATGGAGTTATCTGTGCCTTTGTGCTTCGATTGGATTTGGTACTCTCGGTGGTGATCTGCTGCGCAAATTGGAGCTGTTCGTGTTTATTTTTTAGCTTGGCCAGCTTGTTTGCAAGTGTTGTACGGGTTATAAGTTAGCTGCTTATGAATTGTCAGTCCCAGTAATTTAAATACTCAGTATTCATGGCTCTGTTCTTATTATTTCGTGGGTGTGTATGACTTTGTAGAAGAATTGAGATCCGAATTGGGGAATAATATACCTCGGCATGTATAATTTTTTCAAGAAAGATATCAACATAATTATGCAATTTTTATTAATATTTTTCTATTCCCGTTCTTTGGGATACCTCATGTCAAATTGATTAGTGGGGCTGCATCAAACAAGAAGGTTCTTGAAGTCATGACGTTGCTAATACACAACAATGCAAATTTTGTGTGGTAGACAATGTAAAATGTATTTGAGATGTGCTTGTGGTACCGGCCGTCGAGCCGAGGCAACGTTCGTTGCTCTGTTTATTTTTCAGGGAAACAGAGTTGTCAACGTTTTCTCAATTATGTTGCTTCGTCAACATTTTGTCAGCGTTCGACACTCAATTTTACTTAATTTTAGCAAAGGTCATGCCGAAATTCTGAATTTTCATTATATGTATACATGTGACTAGATATTGATTAAACTAGTTGATTTCTTGTCTACTGTACATGCATTTGATGTTACTATCATGAAAGCTTTCGTAAGTCTAGTTTCCATTTTTTGTGTTCAATAAGTTTCCAGTACGTTCGAAAATGGCTGGAACTACCCCCTCTTCACCGCGGACACCAACGGATGTCCCGGCATCGTCCGGAGATATCGAGGGGCGTGCGGAAGCTCCTCGGGACCTGGCCCTCGAACAAACATCTCAGGGGGCCGCCATCGTGGAAGTCCCTGCTGCCGGGGATAACAACGGGTACGAGTCGTCCCACGAAGAGTCCGGCGGTGCTGAAGACGCGACCGATCGTGACGAAGGGACCGGCCATGAATACGAGACCGCTATTGAAGAAGAACAGGCGGACGGGGCTCCACCAGCGAAGCGAAAAAGGCGGCTCGCGCCTAGGAGACCTAACAAGTTGAGCACAGACACCTTCGTGGTCACTCGAGTGGACGATCTGGGTAAACCGGCCAGTCCTGTAAAAGCTGCACAGGGGTACTCAAACGCCGTAGGCTGCATCCTGCGTGAAACCGTGAAGATCACAACCCCGGACATAAGGACGAGAGAAACAGAGCATCTTCGAACTCTCCTCCTGGACAGGCTATTCAGCAGGTACTCAGTCCCCCGAGGCCGACAAAAACAGAGTCGCGACGAAAGCCCTGAGCATGATGACCAAATCATTGAATACCTGGCGATACCATGCCAATAAAATGAAGGATAAAGATTTTGAGACCGTGATAAAGAAGAAATGGCCTACGATAGATGAGGCGGACTGGACCGAGTTCATTCAAACTCACTCCGGCGATGAATTCAGGAGGAAGAGTGATTGGAGGAAGGACATGCGGGGGAAGATCGTGGGTGACCACAGACTCCGCAGCCGTGGTTACCAAGGGAAGAGGCCTAAGTGGGACAAGGAGGACGCAAGGTTGATTGCGGCCGGGAAAGAACCCCCTTTCTCGGACATCCAGGAAGGGCGCGGAAAGGATTTTGTGAGGGCCCGCGCAAAATTTGACCCGGCGACGGGGGAACCGATCTTCACGCACGAGAAAATGAAGGACGTGCATGAAGAACTGGTAACCTCTGAACCCATTTTACTTTATTTACCCTACGTAGATTAATTTCACCAAGATTACGTTTCTGAACGGTTCATGTTGCTTGCAGAGAAAGCTGAGCCAGCAACCTGAGAGCTCCCAGGACTCTGTCGGTACCGAGAGGTGGCAAGACCCCTATCAACAAGGCTCTCGGGAAGCCGGAGACTCGTGGCCGCGTCATGGGCATCGGGTATGGGGCTCGGTGGGCTGATTACGGTCCCCAAACCCGCGAGGCTGCCCGCGAGAGGAGGAAAGCCAAGCAGGATGAAGAATTCGATGCGCGAGTGGAGGCGGCTGTGAAACGTCTGTTAGGGCCTCTATACGATCAACTACGACGCCCACCCACGCATCCTGATACGCAGCCGCCGCCCTATAATCTGGATACGCAGCCGCCGCCCTTCACTGCTGCAAGGAGTAGCAGCCCCTCCGTCTCGGGCGTTGGCCCCGGGTCGCCAAATACAATCGACGGCCTAACGGTAAGCGTCGTCGGCTCAACAAACCGTAAGGGTCTCGTACAGATTTTGTTGTTTGGACTCTAACATCGCTGACCCGTACGTATGTTCCGCAGGTGATAACTCCGTGTCATCTCCAGACCCAAGTGCTCGGCTCGATGGTGACGGTCGCGTACGGTCGAGTCCACCCAATAACGCCGGAGAACAGGATGCACTGCGTGGATTTACCACCAAACATGGCGAGGGTGGAGTTGACTAAGGTGGTCGGCACCTTCGAGGACCTGGTTCTGAATGACCCCCCTGAAGAGGGATACGAGAAGCTAGGAGCCTGCAAGGGGTTTTTCCTTAGGTGGCCGAAGGACGCGATTAAGTTGATTGAGACCTCCAATCGTCTAGCACCTTCGCCGAGCCACACCGACAGTCCATCAGCAAGACCATCTCCTCTGGGTATTTCCCGCACCTCTATCATACAAGGATCTGGAGATGGAGCATGCCGAGGAGGGCGCGGAGCATGGCATGCCTCGTGACGAGGAGGCACAAGAAGTTGTAGATACGCCGCCACCCAAGCATGACAGGCAAGACCACACGAAGTTGACTCCTAAAACACTCGTGGGCGCAGCCAAAGAAGCGATGGCCGGTCAGAGGGCCGTATCCCTGGATACGGAGCGCACGAAGCAAAAAAGGGGCGGCGAAGAAGGCACATGCTAGCACCGGAACTACGATAGACAGGGTGAGGCCAGGTTGAAGAAATCCTTAACGTACGCAGCATCTTCCCAGTCAGCACAGACAGCAAAGGGTCGTCAGTGGCGGGCCTATCACATCCCGGGTCACCGATTGTACCGAAGGATGAGTTCGACGTCCTCCCGAACGAGATGAATATTCTGCACGAGAACATTCGAGACATTGAATTAGGACCCGATGAAACGAATGTATCGTATTACACGGCGAAGGTGCCAGAGGGTTTCCATTTCGTCGAGCAGTATCCCGCGGACAAGTTCTATCTGGACTTTGCGGAGATCTTCGGCATGTTCAACCTTTATCGGCTCGAAGCTTCCTTCGTCAGGCTATGGGCGCTTCACCTAACCAGAGAGATCAGACGCCTGAAGATTCTCGATGTTGCAATAGCAGATCCGTTTCACATGCACGAGAACAACGTTCGACTCGCAAGAAGGTAGGGAGATTATGAAAGAATGCCTCGTGAGTGCGATGATAGCGCATAAGGGCAAGGACTACCTACTCGTGCCCTACAATCCCTTGTAAGTCATTCTCTACTTTGTGCTTTCGTAAATTTCTCTTTCGCTTGTGCACCTAGCCAACTTCGTGGGTTAATATTGGTTTTGTTCACATGTCTGCGCAGCGACCACTGGATCCTCTTAGTGCTAACGCCGAAGGAAAGGAAGGTTGTTTACTTTGATTCCATGAAGCGGGTGAAGAAAGACTACACCCTGCTCAAGAAAGTTCTGGATGATGCTCTCTTCGACTTTGCACAGAAGGGAGGAGGAGCAACTATGGTAAAAGAAGTGGCGCTCCACGCTTTAAACACGTGACCGATTGGTGGTGCAGACAGCAGCCGGAGGGTAGTGTGACGTGCGGCTACTACGTCTGCTGCCACATGGACGACTTTGTACGGGCGCGGAACACGTTTCGCAAACAAGACGACCTACGCAAGTGGAGTAATAACCTCGAGCACAAGCCATATGACTGGAAGCAAGAGTTTGCACGCCTCCAGAATGCGTTCGCGAACATCATCAACAAGGACGTCGTCTCCGATACGGGGCTTTTCTACGCCGGCACTGACCCAAGGGAGGAACACGCCGCTCGCACAGAGCAGCGAGTTCGCCAAATCCCGACCGAAGACCCATTCGCGCGCCCACATGTAGCTTGGTCCTAGAGGACGGAAAAACATTGCATTTGTATTGTGTTTGTGGTCGTGTATTCCCGAACTGGTCTACTTTGTACGTTTCCTGCACATATTTACGTATTGGCACTTGTTACTTTCGTACTCGGTTTGACATATGTACTTATCGTGTGCGACATCCGAGAGCGCGAGTGAGGTGGCCTTCGAAGCATACCGGGTACGTAGCATGCCGACGCAACGAGGCATCGTCGCAAGCGCTATTAGGCCACAGCGGCACGCCCTAGGAGAACGGCGACCGAAGGGGTACACCCCTCCAGGACCCCTGTAGTACACAGGGGCTGGAGAGCGCCCTAGGAGAACGGCGACCGACGCCCTAGGAGCGCCAGCGAAAATGGCTGCCGCGGCAGCCAAAATGGCTGTTTATGCTGCCGCGGCAGCCATTTTGGCTGCCACGGCAGCAAAAACAGCCATTTTGGCTGTCGCGGCAGACAAAATGGCTGCCGCGGCAGACATAATGGCTGCCGCGGCAGCCAAAACGGCTGTTTTTGCTGCCACGGCAGCAACGTGCTTGGGCCCCTCATAACAGCAGTGACGAGCGGACTGGAGAGCTCGTCACTGCTGTATATCTTACCAGTGACGGGCCTAAACTATGGCTCGTCACTGCTGTATACCTTAGCAGTGACGGGCTCTCATGTGTGCCCGTCACTGGTAACTAAATTACCAGTGACGAGCGGGTAGCCCGCCACTGATAACCAGTTACCAGTGGCTGGTCACCAGTGACGGGCCGGCCCGCTCATCACTACTGGGCTTTTTAGGCCCGTCATTGGTGTCCCTATCTGCAGTAGTGTAACTCAGAAACCCCTTTTTATAGAAGCCGACCAAATCCTCTCAATACCCAGCTAAAGCACTGCAGCATCGAGCAGTCCAAGCACTCGCCTTGAGCTCCCAAATAGCACGAAACTAGCAAGAATGCTCTTAAAACGAAGACAGCACATCAAAAAATCAAGGTCCGTACGGTAAACGCTTGACCCGATCTAAATAGATACCGAATAAAATAAAGGCCCAGTAACACTGCTTCGTAGACTGTGTAGGCCTAGTTCACGCACAGCTTTCACCAACGAGCACAAAACCATAGCAGCTCCCGTCCCTTGTACTGCCATTGCAGTATCTCCCCCCTTTTCCCCGGTCCTTCCAAGAACAAAGACCCTCATCGCCGACCGCAGAGCTATTCTTCCATCTGTTCTTCACCTTGTTCGACAAACCACGGGAACAACCGCGGTAAGGTACCACCCTTTCAATTTATTTTACTCAAACGTTTTGCATGAACATCTAATCAGTATTTTTAATCGGTATCTTAGATCTATATATCCCTAAAATTCCTTCCCATACCCTACATTTTAATACATCATTTTCGAACATTTCCGAAAGATACTGCTGACATTTACATTAACCATTTCAAAGCTACAAATCGAACCAATTTTACCTTTACTACTTCCAACTACTTTCCATCAAACATACTAATTCAATGTCATAGTACAGTGCCGAACTTGTCCTTTTCTATTTTATAACCATCCTGTCCCAACAACATAACCTGATCAAAGATACCTACTTTTCTAGAGACTGTATATATCAATTGTCTAAACATCCATTGCTCTTTAGCATTGTACCTACCTATGTAATATTTTATAAATTTAAAACTAGACTGGTAACTTACTCAGAAATTTCTCGCCTCTCCATTACTTTTCAGAAATTTTCTGCTCAGGATGGACCAAATCCATTATATAACGATAATTCTGATTTGTTCAGATTCCTGTACAGATTAACATTTTTAACGCAAAGAACTGTTCTGTTCATACTCAGTTACCTATACTAAATCCATTGAATATTCACGTAATTCTCATGCTACTTCAATGTATAATCATACTATATACAAGCACACGTTCTATAAAAACACATAAATTATATATTCTACTGTACAATTAACACTTTCTTCTCTACCATTATACTGACCCAATAAATTTAACTTACTGTACAGTTTTGTGCTTCTATGAACATGGAAAAGAAGCAACCAACCTCAGAACATGGTAATGTTATATATACTTACATAAGCTATTTCACATATATTGTAATGTACATGTACATTTTATGAACTCTATCATGAAACTTTACAGCAACGAGTGACTCAAGTGATGACCTTATCATGTACATCCATCGTCCTGATACTAGGCAAAATGCTGGACCATCAACTCGATCAAATACTGTCATCTACATTAGTGACGATGATGGTACTATCCCATTTAAATTTTGCATGCCTTCTTCTGCTCATATGACATATTACATAAATCTATAATTTCTTATTATACAGATCCTACCCTTTCAAACAATGTTAGAAAATCAGTTCAATTCAACAATATCAACTGCATCAACGGTAATGATGATATGCCAGGTATACTACTTTCAATCTATATCTCTCTTCATTTATATGCAGCATATTGAACATAAATATTATACTTTTCCTTGATATTTATCCTGCCTTTCAGAAAATAACAATAGCTCCATGCCTTCTTATCCAACTAGAAAAATGAACCTATCAAAGAAACCTATTAAACAAGGTAACATGGTAACAGGTTTGCAACCGAATATTACCTACTTATTCACATACTCTGTTCCACTTCATATAACCATGTACAGCTCATAGCTTTTTCATTGCCTATAACATATTCCTAACAATATAATCTTATACTTCTTTCTTGGACTGGTCCTGGCCTTTTAGAGAATGTGAACAGTCCCATACCTTCTTCTCCAATTAAAAAAAAATAAAGCTATCAAACAAGCCTACCAAACAAGGTAATATGATCATATTATTTTCCTTTCCTGTTTCTTTATGCCCTCTATTCAATCTTATACAGCCTCATATAATTAAGTACTTTTTCATTTCCTACAATATCCTAAATGCATAAACATTCAATTGGGTCTTACACAGGTCATAAAAGTGCAGAAAATATACATGCTTTGGTGCCTTCCCATCAAACCAAAAAAACACAGCCATCAACCAATCTCATCAAACAAGGTAATAATATGACATTATTTGCTCAATTGCATAGTCTCATCTTTCCCCCTGATATTTATTATGTTTCATGCAGGCCCCTATGGTCCCCAATCTATTAGAGGCTATAACAAACTGTGCATGTTCGGAGATGATGTAGAGCTAACAAATGACAATATAAAGCATCTAAAGCAGATAGTCGGTACTAAAGAACGTCAAATACCATACTATGTCTGCAAAATGAAGAAGGAAATCATTGCTCGGAACAAGAGAATGGTAAACCTCATGCTTCTTATACTGCATTATATAAAAATATATTATATACATCATCTTTACTAGAGTATTCCTACTTTATTTGCAGTACTTCTCAGTAAATTTCAAAGACATATCTAAACAGTTCCTAAATGAACCAATCAACTGCTTACCTATCAAGGATGCGAACATCAACATTAAGCATCAAGTCCGTCTAATAATGGGACAGGACAAGCAAGCTACAATAACAACTAATTGGCCGTTGTTCACCCAGCATGCCCAGCTAGAAATAGGAAATATATGTGTCTTTGCATACAGGTACAACAAGGATCATCTATCGCTCACTGTCCACTGCCTCTGATACGGTTAGACACAGCACATTCACTCTGTTCCATACCACGCATTGCATATTAACTATCATTTCTAGCTACAATAACATCTGCTACTTTTTTTGTACTGAGCCTTACTGAGTCCAGCTTTATGAACATCTTCAAGCAACCATGCCAATAACTCCATCCTTTCTTTGCAGCCATCTTAACACATGTTTGTGGACTGAGTTGTCAAAGTTCTCTCTATAGATATCTATCTTCAGAACATGACCGCATATATATCTACTAAATATGTATGTCACAACCCCGTATTGACTGTCTAAGCTATACACTTTTATGTTATCGCTCTATATAATTGCAAGTTACTAACAATGCTTAGCCTTATAAATTGTTTTCTTAAATTATGCATTCAATATCCTAATATAAACCTTAAAAAGTTTGGTTTTGCATACCTCAATAATCTTCAGCATACCATTACTATTCTATTTATGAATAATTTACCGATCTATAATATAACATCTCAAATATTTCATCGAACCTACCTTTTAATTATCAACAGTTTGAGGACGGGCGCGGCAACGCGCGCCTCTCTGTTCTAGTTTGTATCATTATACCAGGGCGGCCTTCGGGCGTTCTCAGGGCCATTGCTGCGGGATTACATCCGTTCCCGCACGGACGGCCGCGATCGACGCGGGGCGGGAGCGCCGCGCGCCTGGGCTGGCGTGCGTTCGGTGTCCGGTGTTGTCCCGTGGGGCTAAGCGCGGTATATGGGCCGCTGCTCCGCAGGAAAATTTGGCGGTCCGTCAGCGTGTGCTGCCGGGATTACGTCCATTTCCGGCGGATGGCTACGATGGACGCGGGGGTGGCCGCGTGGTGCTCCTGTGGCTTGGCTTCCGTCTGGCGTTGTGCTGGTTCGTTGTAGGTGTCCTTCCTGTGGCCCTTGCTCTGTGTGTGCTGTGCGGCGGCGGGTCAGTCGATGCGGCAGGTAACGTCCCCTCCTCCCTTCTAGTTTTCTCCGTTCGCCGGTTGCAGCGCCCGATGCCGTGGATGGTGCCATATGGTCCTATGGTCACAGCCGTTGCCTCGTGGTGTGTTTTGCCGTCTACATGCCTGTCCGCTGTTGGATCTGAGCGCATCTCTTCCGCTGCTAGTCTTGCCGGCGCCGTCACGGCCATCGCTGTGGCTCGATTGCGGTGGTGTGGGTGGGTGCGGGGCCGGTGCCTCTTGGCCTCCTCGTTCATGCTTTGTGAGTATGAGTATATATAGTCCTATGTACATCCTGCCCTTTCCCTTCCCTTCCCTTTGCCTGTCCGTTCGGTCTGCTCCTCTTCTGTAGGTGAGGCCCTCTCTCGTCCATTTGATTTCTTTCCTATGTGTTGCCTGTGTATTATTGGAATGCTGTCTTTGTTCTGTTTGTTTGTTGTTGTCTTGCTGGGCAATGTCGATGTGTTCGTCTTCCCTTTTGTGTCTACCTCGGGTCACAGGTTACGGTTGGTTTTCCCTTTTTCCTGGTCTTTGAGATCGAATTTTGGTTCCTCGTTATCGTCTTTGCTTTCTGTGCCGATGGTTGGTTGTTATGGATGTTCCCGTGTGCTTGTTAGAGTGTTGCTGTGATTTTTATACTGAAATTTAGTGTGCTTATCTGGTCTAATGTGCTCATGGTTATTATTTTCGGCTTGAGGTTCGTTCATCTGCTTTGACGTATTCTGCTGGTGCTTCCATGCTTGTAGGATGGTATGTGACTATATGTTAGTAAAATGCTATTCCATTCGCAGGATTTGGTGCTTCTGCGCTTGTATTTGACCTTTTGTTGCTTGCAGGGGCTGCAACGTATGCTTGGAAGGTTTAGCTAGATAGGATATTGCCGTGCCGGATCTCTGCAATGGCTTCCACTCAGGTTAGTTTTTACCTATGTCCCTTTCATTCTTAGTTGCTCCTGTACCAGACGTCAGTGTAGTTTCGTTTATTATATATATACATATATATATATATAACATATATATATATATATATAATGTATATATTCTTCTGCTGTAGTTGGTTTGTCGTTGATCTGGTTAGTTTGTTTTAGACGCTTGCTTAATTTTACATGTGCTATTTATGTAATTACTGATTGTCTTGTTTGCTGTATCAATTCTTGTCTGATGTGAGCTGTTCTTGCTTTCGTTGATTCGTTCTGCATGGCACGCTGTGCTGGTTAGTGATGGGTAGGCGTCGGTGTACACCTCTGGACGAAGCTGGCCCTTTTAGTCCAGGGCCTAGCAGGCCATGTTCAAAGCGGAAACGGACAGTTTTTCCTACCTTACCTTCAGGTTCTGGTACAGCTGTGGATGCATCTTCCTAGTTGTCCAAGAGAGCGAGAATTGGTTGGATTTGCTTTCCTTGTCTTTTATTGTCCGTGTAGGCTTGCTCGTTGTGTGTCGATTAATTAATGCATTTGTCTATTTGCTGCTTCGTGGTTCTACATTGGCGGTTAGACGATGGTTTCTGTCCATGCTATGCTACGTTGCACAGTAGGGAAAATCGGAGGGCCCATATTGGATTGAAAAGACAAAGAAAATTGCTCAGCTCTGCTCTGCCTTGCGATGTTGACGCTCAGCCGCATCTGCCTTTACCTCTAGAATATATGGATGCTTTGAAAGGTGTTGTATCTGCCATTCGTATTCCTGTTCTTCTATAGTTTTCTTACCTGTTAGGGAAATTGGTTTTCCTGTATTTAGTCATGTTCTTTTTTGCTATATTCAGCCACGTACCCTGGGCGGTCCCATCTTGGAGGACCTTGCTACAGATGTACGAATTGTGGTGCTACATTCTGGTGGGCTGAACGTGTCCATAAAGATTCAAGCTAGGCGAAAAGACGCATTGCGTTTAATCATTGTTGCAGCGCTGGTCGAGTTTTCCTTGCTCCGTTCGAGCAGCCTCCTGCACCGCTTGCGCAGCTAATGACATTTAATGGTAATTGGCACTGCATGTTCAATTTCACATCACTTGGAGCTAAGATAGATAGGTCTATCAATGATGGAAATGGGCCTTATGTGTTCCATATAAGTGGGCAGGTTCATCATAGGATAGGGACATTGATTCCTGATGATCGTCAAAAGCCTAAATTTGCTCAGTTATATATATATGATACTGATCATGAAATTGAGAATAAAATGTGTGCTTTATCGGACGATGATGATTTGGATGGTGGTCTTGATAGGTGCGTTATCGAGCAGCTTATGGTTGGTTATGTTAGATCAGGTGAACCCTCTTGTGAAACAGTTTAGACTTGCTAGAGATTGAATAAGGGACTATCCTCATCAGCATCTAGCTATAAGGATTCTTGGTCCACAGAAGGATGATGTGCAATATAGCTTGCCTGCATCTAATGATCTTGCTATGTTGATTGTTGGTGATTTCTCTGTTGATAGCTATAAGCGTGATATTATAGTGCACGATAGAGATCATGGCCTTCAATTTGTGTCTAATTTACACCCTTCACTGATGGCGCTGCAATTTCCATTGCTATTTCCGCATGGTGATGTTGGCTTCCACCTAGGTATCCAGTACACTGATGCTCATTTGCTGCCAACCAAAATGCGTAAAACAATCACAATGTTGGATTATTATGCACACTATTGTCATTATAGACCTGGCCAGTACAATCCCTATACATGTTGTGGTAGAGCTACTTTTCAAATTCAGGTCGATAGCTATGCTTGTTTGGAAGAAAACCGCATATGGTTTATTCTTCTTAAACAGGATGAGCTAAGATCTGAGCAATTCTAGACTATAAGTGATGCTGTAGGACAGGGTTGCATAGAGGGTGACAAAGTAGGCAGGAAAATTGTGCTCCCAGGAAGCTTTACAGGTGGTAAGAGATACTATGTGCAGCACTACCAAGATGCAATGGCCATATGTCATGTCTATGGTGGGCCTGATACCTTCGTTACATTTACTTGCAACCCAAAGTGGCAGGAGATCGCTGAGGCCCTTCGGTATGAACCAGGACAGCTCCCATCAGATTGCCCTGATGTTGTTAATAGAGTTTATAAGATGAAACAGGATGAGTTATTTTTGACATTAAGAGTTGCATTGTTTTTGGTCCTGTAGCAGCAGGTATCGTTATGTTTCTATTTCCTGTAGCTTGTTGCTTTGCTGCCCTGCATTAAAGTTCAAGTAGTTGAATTTCTTTTCTCCTTGCAATGCTGCATAGCACTGAGTTCCAGAAGAGGGGTTTGCCACACGCACATGCTCTTGTTTGGTTGAAAAACAAGCATAAAAATGAAATATTACCGACCATTGATTATATGATTAGTGCTGAAATACCTGATGTACTTACTGATCCATTAGGATATGCACTTATAGAGGAGTTTATGATGCATGGACCGTGTGGTGACATGAATAAAAAATGTCCTTGCATGAAGGATGGTGTCTGTTCAAAACGTTATCCTAGATCTTTTCAGAATGAGACTACAATTGATGATCAAGGCTTTCCTATTTATAGGCGCCGTGATAATGGACGTTGCATTTACAAAAGTGGTGTTAGACTTGATAATAGATCCGTAGTGCCATACAATATGTTCCTTCTTAAAAAGTTTTAGGCTCATATTAATGTTGAATGGTGCAACAAAACTAGAATCATTAAGTATCTTTTTAAATATGTGCATAAAGGCAAGGATAGGTCACGTATCATGTTTGAAACTATCAAGGGGGATGGCCTTTATAGTGATGCTAACAAAACGGAACAGGTTGATGAGATCCAGGATTACTTAGATTGCAGACATTTAGTTCCACATGAGGCGTTGTGACGGTTATTTGAGTTTCCCTTACATTGCAAGATGCCTAATGTAGAGCGATTGGACATCCATTTGCCTGACATGAATACAATTGCATACAAAACAACGAATCTGCATAACATTGTATCTAATGCTGATTTTTATAAAAAGACCATGCTCACTGAGTGGATTGTTGCAAATCAGAAATTCCCTGAGGCTCATGAACTAACATATTGTGATTTTCCAGCTGGATGGACCTGGCAAAAAACTGATAAGTTATGGAAACAAAAACCAGCTCATGGTAATAAAATAGGCCGTATTTATTATGTCCATCTGCCTGCTGGTGAGCGCTTCTATCTTAGGATGCTTCTTATGATTGTGAAAGGAGCATGCAGTTTTGAGGATTTACGTACACATAACCATACTGTCTATGGAACATTTAAAGAAGCATGTGCAGCCCGTGGCCTATTAGGTGATGATAGTGATTGGTATACTGCCTTTGATGAGGCTGCATTATGGGTGACATCATCTCAGCTTAGGCACCTTTTTGTGACCATTGTTTTGTTTTGCCATGTAAATGATGAACGTGCTTTTTATGATAAATGTTTGCCATACTTGTCTGATGATATCCAGTGAAGATTTCGCCTTTTGGTTAATGATCCTCATTTTACACTTCCTATTGGTCAGTTGCAAGATTTGTTGGTCGATGAGTTGAGTGAACTATTTTCCCGTAATGGTTCTTCGATGACCAAGTTTAACCTGCCACAACAATGCTCTAGGGACTATATGGGGTGTTGTAATAGACTTATTCAGCATGAACTAGCTTATGACCTAGGAGATCTTTTAGAAACCTCAGTTGCTCTATTGTCTAGGCTAAATACAGAAGAAGAAAAAAAGGCCTATGATGAAATTGTTGACTGTGTTATGAGTGGGAGACATGGTTTTTTTCTCCTATCAGGCCACGGTGGAACTGGAAAAACATTTCTCTGGAATGTTATTATCTCTTACTTGCGATCACAGAGAAGGATAGTTCTTGCTGTTGCATCATCTAGTGTTGCGTCTCTTTTGTTCCCAAGTGGTAGAACTGCACATTCAAGATTTAAAATTCCAATTGACGTTGATGAAACAGGCTTGTGTGACATTAAGAGAGGATCTGATTTGGCTGAGCTGATTGCCAGGTGCTCTCTCATAATTTGGGATGAAGCCCCAATGACGCATAGGCACTGTTTTGAGACACTAGACAGGACTTTACGTGATATTTTAGGTCTAGATAATCCTGCTGCACCGACACTTCCATTTGGTGGCATGCCTATTGTTTTAGGTGGTGATTTTAGGCAGATCTTACCTGTTATCGAAGACGGCTCACGTTCTGATATTGTCAATGCAACAATAACAAACTCTCATCTGTGGAAATATGTTCATGTCTTAGAGTTACATGTTAACATGAGGTTGTCAAACCCGAATCTATCTGCTATAGACCGACATGAATTGGCTGAGTTCAGCAAATGGGTGCTGGCTGTTGGTAATGGTACCGTGTGTGGAAGCAATAGTGATAGTGCTGCTATGGCAGATAAGATTAAAATACCTGCAGATCTCCTTGTTCATGGCAATGATGACAAGATCCTTGCAATTATCAATTCTGTATACACTGATCTTCCTACTCAGTATTCTAATGAAGCATACTTAAAAAGCCGTGCGATAGTTTGCCCTAATAATGAAACTGTTGATGCCATAAACTTGCTTGTTCTATCTATGGTGCCTGGTGATTCATTTGAGCATTTAAGCTGCGATTCTATTTCAAAAATGAACGATACCTTAGGTGACTTTGATGAATTATATCTGTTGAGTTTCTGAATTCGCTTGTTATTAGCAATTTCCCGCACCATAGACTTGTTCTTAAAGTTGGTTGCCTTGTCATGTTACTAAGAAATATTGATCAAAGTATTGGCTTGTGTAATTGAACCAGATTGATCATAACTAGATTAGCCAATCGAATTGTTGAGGCTACCATAGTAACTGGATCGAATGTTGGCGATACTGTTTACATTCCATGAATAACATTAACTACTAAGAAATCAAGATATCCATTCGTTCTTGAGAGAGACAATATCCCATAAGACTGTGCTATGCAATGACAATAAACAAAAGTCAAGGACAGACCTTGGAATATGTTGGCGTCTATTTGGAAAGGCCTGTTTTCACACATGGCCAATTTTATGTTGCAGTTTCTAGAGTAACTTCATGGGCTGGTCTGAAAATTCTTATTGATAACGATAATGATCCATCCAATGACACCACCCGTAACGTTGTTTGCCATGAGGTTTTGTCTGCTATACGATAGAATTATGTGTGATATTTCTATAAAGTAGCATCTGCTGCTGTAATTTACATGATGTGCAGTGTTACTGTCTCTATGTCTATATATTTTTTCTGCCTATATATAATGTATGCAGGTTAGTTGTCTGATGTCCTTGTATTGAGCCGTTCATTACAGCATTTGTTTTTGTCTAGGGCATCCTGTTTTACTATTAATTAATGCTCTTTTACTTTGCCCCTTTTTTTCCAGCGAGAAGTCCTCCTTTTGTCGGATCTTGATCCAACTCACAGGCGTGTTACTGTCTATGTATGTGTTTCGCGAACATGGGACTATCACAGGAACGGTAGATTGGAACATACAGATCTTGTTCTTGTTGATGAAAGGGTATGTTACTGCTTTCTTTTCTTGCCTTGTTTACTTGGATAACATGTTCCTTCTTTCTCCTTGCTATAGGGTAACAAGATATGTGCTGAGATAGCATCGGCTCATGCAACTAAATTCAAAGAACTGCTCCAAGAAGGAAATGTCTATTATCTACGGGATTTCTTTATCCAATCATCAAAGAACATGTTCAGAGCTGTCGATGGAAAGTTTGTTATAAAGATCACGCCGTGGACGAAAGTTGAACAGAAGCATGATATATCACCAGGCTTTCTTTTCTATGCATACTCCCTAACAGGCTTTGAACACTTGCCTGCCCTTGTTGGCAGGAAAGAGTGTTTTATAGGTCGATAGATTTTTCTCTCCCTATTCATAACTCGTCTGCATTGATGGTTCGTTTCATGCGTATATAAACTGCTAGATACATAGATTTACCTTTCCTTGTTTATAGCTTGCCTCCATTCACGGTTCATTTTGTGCCTATATGGGTTGCATTATCACAGCAATTTCTGATTTGATGCACGTGCGTTTGCCGGGACAATATTTTGACTCTTTCAAAAGGAATCTCCAGATCATGGACATTGAGTAGGTTCTACCTTTAAGAAAATATTGCATTAAGTCTGCCTGCCATTTTTCGATGTATATAGACTATTCTTACTTCCTTCCACTTTATGTATTATTTTCTCCATACCTGTCCATGCCCTGCTACCAATCCTATTACACTGTAGTTTGCTTACCTTTTCTCTTTCTGCTCAATTATCTTTACGTGCCAGTGGAAAGACCATGGATGTTGCTCTATGGGGGAACAATACAGCAGCCTTTGATGGTAGGGCTTTGTATGAAACTGGCCAGACAGAGGTTATCATTATACTCCTTGTTGGAACATTGATGAAAAGCTACCGAGGCATGTTATATTCAAGTTCTGGTTCCGTTAATTGTCCATGTATATTTATGTTCCTTCCTTCCATTAATGGCCTGATCTAAGCATTGCAGGTCGTGACACTATAAGCTGCGGTGAGGCCAGCAAGTTCTATATAAATCCAACTATTCCTGAAAAGGACGACTACTGCACAAGGTTTTTTCCTTCTTCCTAAGGGTGAAAATGGTTCGGATAGTTCCCGACCGACCGACCGACCGGACTGTCTCGGACGGTATTCGGATAGAAATTCGGATAATTTTCTGATACGGATACGGATATGGTTTCAGTAATATCCGTCCGTATCCGAAATTTGATCGGATAGTATCTCGGATGGTTCCCGGATAGTATCTTGGATAGTTTCAGGATAGTATCTCGGACGGTTCCCGGATAGTATCTCAGATAGTTTCAGGATAGTATTTTGGATGATTCCTGGATAGTATCTCGGATAGTTTTAGGATAGTATCTAGATAACTCTTAGTCATTCAATAGTATTTTGGATTATTCCCGGATAGTATCTCGAATAGTTTCAGGATAGTATCTGGATAACTCTTAGTCATTCATTTTTTTAGCCCAACATATCACGGGCTGGCTTCACCTAGCAAAGCAAACCAAGATACCTATGTAATGATGTTAATTTGTTATGTTTAGGTGAACTATCCATGCACTTTAATTATCAACGTAATGGGTTATGACCTACTGTATTTGTGTGGATGAGTCTGTTTACTCTGTCTATATAGTTGTGTGTTCTCTTATCTCATATTATTTCCAACTTTGCATAATTATGAAATTCATGGATGTATGGTTGGTCGCCGGCAAGTTGGTCTATGTTACGTGTGTGTTATATATGATTTCTATTATTGTCGTGACATCCAAGAAAATATCCGCTATCGAAGTGTATGCGCTCCGTATTCGTGACCGATAGATTTCGATTCCGTATTCGTATCCGGACACTATCCGCTCCGACTCCGTATCCGAAAAAAATATGGTTTAGGATATGGTTTGAGCACTATCCGTTCGTATCCGTTCCGATTTCACCCCTACTTCTTCCTATCTGTAAAGGTCTGGTTACTTCATATACATGTTCTTCAGATATGGCATGCTCTTTTTTTCTTGCTTTTCATAGGCTTGCACAGCAGCTACCAATCATCTGTTGGATGGCTGCAGAAGATGACCATTATCAGCAGGGGATTCAAAAATCTAAGCCTGAAGAAATTACAGTTGATTACCTATTATCAACTGATCCTAATGAATACCTTGTATGGTCCCTTGCTTTTACATAGTCCTTTCTGCCTCTCCTTTATTATAGTTTACTTATTTGTGTGCATATATGTGCTTTCCATTGAATTGCTGCAAAGACAAAAAACATGATCTGCACAGTCACGGTTACAAGACTGAAGTCAACTTCTTGGTGGTTTCTAGCATGTGCAAAATGCCATAAAACAGCATATCCAGCAGGAACTGAATTTGCCTGCAGTGATGGAACATGTCGTTGCATACAAGCTGCTCCACGGTACTAATACAAACTGCTTTCAGTTCTGTTTCTACTAGAGATGGTGTATATAATTATTCAAAGCATTTTTCAGTGTTATTGTATGTACGTTTGTAGATACAAAGTGCATGTCATTGGTGCTGATCAGACAGGAGAAGCAGAATATGTGTTCTTTGCTGGAGTGGCCGAGCAGATAATTGGCAAAAAGGCTGACATTCTTACCTGTTCTGTGGCACGCAGGCCGGATGTTGTCCTGGCTGAAATATCCTCTATTGTCTCCCAGAAATTTACTTTGAATGTCAGCCTTAATGAAAGGGGCCTTCAGTGTGGGGAATTATCGTTCCAGGTTAATAGTATAATCACAGTCCATCCCAAGTCAAATGTCTTTCAATTCAAGGCTCTTGCTTCTGGTTCACAAGATCAGGGTGCCACATCTTCGTGTGCTGGCTCTTTGCAATCGAACCTAACTGATCATACGGTATATCTTTTGTCTTGCTATTATGTTATTTTCTTAAAGATCGTCTCGAATTTGCTAGCAATTGCTAAGTTACTTGATTAAATACTGCTACATAGGATATATTACAAAAACCTGATGTGCCTGGTGATTAGCATGTCAAGGAGGTCTGTCAAGTACATTACGTTCTATTTATGTTACAGGTTCCACTTATCTTCGCTTGCCTTTCATGCCGTTTATTTTAATTGATCTATCTCCAGACCGATCTTGGGGGATCCTTTCATGCCACTTCACCTTCCATGATTAGTGTTCCCGACACTGCCATGGATTCATTGCCTTCTGCTTTGGTAAGTTGCATTATCCTTTTCCTTTCCAGACGTGTCGCCTGGTCTGTTCTGCATGTATGTAATATGCACATATTATCTTATCAACTTACAGTTCTGCTGATCGATTTGATTAGATAGTTTTGAACCAGATCCTGCTAATCCTGCTAAAACTACAGAAGATACATCAACATTACTTGCTGAAAATTACATTGTGATTTCATTCTATGAATTTCCAGTTCCTGTTATTATGTATCACCTGTACTTTCATGCTATATAAATGCCCCATTATTATACTGCTCCATGCCAAGAAACAGACCAGATACATGATTAGCTCTATTCTTTCCAATAACGGTGAATGCACGTTGTTGTTACTTTCACCTTTTTCCCTGTGCCAAGCCTTACACTGTGCATAATAATTTTTCCTTCCTATAATCTGTCTAGCCTCCATCAACTCCTGCAAGTATCACAAAACCATCCAGCACTTCCACACTTGATACGAGCTCTGCCACAAGGAAGCGTGATGCAAAGAGGTTCTGTGTGCTGGCTTGCTAGAATTATATCGTTGCTGTACCTGCCATGTCGATTTAATATACCTTGTTTGCTGAACAGCTTGTCGCCTGATGAGAAGAGGTCCCTCGCACCTAAGAAACTATTCAAAGGCAATGATGGTGATTGTTTCTTGCTCTATGATTACTTTTGCTCTTCTATTTTGGCAATAGATCTATTCAGCTATCCATACTTACAGCTATTTTGCGGTCAGTCAATAAATCATGCACTTGTCTATGAAATGGAAAATTTCTTTTGTCTTCCTTTCTGTATAGATCTCCCAAAAAGTCCCATTATATGTACTGGACGTATATGATAGCCTGCTTGTCCACTGCTTACCTCCGTTCGTTCCTTTCTTATTAGCTCTGGCTTTTCCAGTGTTACGCTATCTGAAATCAATTGAAGTTGAAATAAAAATGAACCGTTCTACAACTGTTAATTTTGGTTTCATATCCACATTAATATACATATCTTGTTTATTGTTATATGATCGATGTAACGGACATACCATCTTATGTTATTTGCATGTTGATGTGCAGATCATGCAGATTGAGTCGCGCTACCGGTGGACATACGTGCCTGCCACATTACGATATCGTCTTCCGTCTGCACGTTCAATGGTGTCTGCTTGTCAGAAACATCCTATATTTTCCTCCTAGACAAAACTGTCACCGCATTAATCAAGTCTCCTTAATACCTATATTTTAGTCATGTTTGCTCTTTAATGGACCAGATCCGCACAGTGTGCAGGATGCGTTTGTAGCTGCAGACATACTGTGGCTCGATGCTAACAAGTCGTATTTTATAACATCTATCTGTAATATCCGTCCTTCTATGTTCTGTCTGTAAACTCTAGATACATATTATGGTTTGTACAGGCTATATTTCGAACGGTTCGGATTCTTATGGTTGTATGATCTACCGTATCAATGGTTCGGTGCTAGATACTAAATGCAGTTTGCATGCCCTTTGTCGATATATCTTGAATACCGTTGCACTGGTCAGATGCATTCATTGCCATAGCCGGTCTTCTGAGTTTATGGTGTCGCAAGGCAAGTTACAGAGCTAAGTTTATCTCCATTTCCAGTAATGTGATTGATTGAACTGCCTTTAAAGATAGGTGTATATACCATCCTGTTCTTTCACTCTTAAAGGTGCTTTTTTAGATCATTCATGCATCCTGAGTTTCAGGTTCATATAGCACATAAACGAACCGGTTGAGTACCATGTTCGGTTTGCATTTCCACCTTGTCTGATAGAATCCAGCGAACTCAAAAAAAAAGTGACAGAAACGGAAAATATTAGCCCATGTCAATTCCAAGAGTACTAACCATATCAGTACGGACCTGAATCATTACCGTGAAGGTGGCAGGCAAAAGGAAAAAATTAACTTTGACCTCGTCTAATGCAGCCAAAGTAGTATTCCATCCGTGTATACCTACACTTCTATTGAACCATGAAATTACCGCAGTAATCCAGCCCATACACCCAGTTCTGTACTGATAGACTATCATTGTTACACTTATATGGACCTGCAATTGAGCCTTTAAAGTGTTGGCCATCCTATACTGTGCTAACAACGTTCCCCGTCCACCAGGCCTTGTACAGTTAATGTAAGAAACAATATATATGCACAGGTACTTATCTCCTTCAGACCCTTCAACTTCCCTGCTCACTCGCTTTCAACTTGCTTTCTTTCTTTGTTCATGCAGACAGCTCTGTACAGATCCGTTCTAGGCTGAGGCTCACCCCAGGTATTGACAAGCTATTTCTTATGAGTATTATAGTTCAGATTGCTTGATGGTTTTGTGCAAACGTGCATGTCTCATATCTCCTATCTAATTAGGTCCTTCCTCTGTTTTTATGTACTCAGTTCCTACTTCCCATTTTACTAGAGTGCATTGATGAATATGTCAGGTGCAGCTCCACCCATGGTAATTGACCGAGCTTCTGTTGCGCCAGATGCTGATCTGATCCACTCTGAAAATACCAGGAACCTTCCCCGCCCTATACTCATGGCCCAATTTGACAGCGCTTCCTTGGTTGCTCGATCAGCTGCAAGTTCCTATCATGAAAAGCAGGCCACAGCTACTAATGATGAGTTTGTTCATGTTCCTGGGGTAAATCATCTTTTTGCTATAGATTTTACCAGCTCCTTACTGTTGCTGTTCTTCCTCCTTCCTACAGTATTATTTTCATAAGAATAGTAGGTTCCTCGGTTTAAACATTTTAGTTGGAGCTGATATCGCATTGTTAACTATCGAATAAAATGCATTGTTGTGACCCCATCTACTCGAAATTACCATGCTGTGCAGCGTTTCATAGCTCGGATTCCTTTTGGTATTACATGACCCTTCTATTGTACAGGCACCGACAAAGGCTTATATTTCTAGACAAGCACTTCTTAGTCAGATTGCTGGATCATTGGGTCTTACCATCTACTTAAGTGGCACTGTAGATGAATGTGCTGGACAGTTCAGGAGCTGGATAGAAATGGATGTCCCACCGGGTGGTGTAGAGTCAGCTGCAGCTAGAAAAATGTTCTATAGCGATGTAAAAGATAGTTCGTACTATGCAATGGAAGATGCAGCTGATACGGCCATACTACACCTGATGAAAAACAGGAATGTTCTGATAGATGATGCTAATTATCGTCCAATGACTGTTCTGCAGAAAAGGCTTCAAACTGCTGCATCCTTTCAGGATATTTACAGGGAAGATAACTCAATTGGTTTGAAATATGTCAATTCTCTAAAAGAATGTAACCAAGCTTTGCTTCAACAGCTACAAAAAAATTTGTGCTGAGCATACAGACTTTCTGCCCCTTAAAGTAACTGGTCTGACCAAAATAGCAATGGTACCAGACAAAGTAGTTGTTCAGTATACCGGCCATACACCACCTATGACACCACGCGAAAAACTTGGTGCTAAACTTGCACAGTTAGCTTCCACAAAGATGGTTGCTGGTCTGTGCTTGCCGGTTACAGATCATGTAAGTAGTCTTCAAGTGGCCTTTAAACAATCATTGTACTTTACACTATCATGTTACTTTCTTGTTTATTAAAGGTTATTTCTTGCAGCCTTATATGTTCGTTCTCTGTCCACTACCGCAGGATTGATGCGAGCGTTACCATCTGGGTGTTCACGGTGTTTTTCCGTGAAAGGAGCAGGGAATTTGGTGTTACATACCATCTATATATCCAGCTCAATAGCAAATCTCTTCCTGTTGCATGCCATCTATGATATTCCTGTGTCTAGAACAGACCTTTTGGTTGTAATATCAGTAGTTATCTTCCCATGTTTAAGAACAAGAAAACCTGCTATGTAACAGCCTGTCTATGTAAGTATTCGCCGTTACTTAAGAAATTTAACGTCTTTGTTTTTCTATTACATTGGCTATCGATTCCTTTGATATTTAGTATGCAATTAAACTGTATCGTCCCACTGCTACAAGGAAAGGCTATCCAATTTCTCTGCCATACTAAACTATTCTGGTTTATGACTGTGTAAAGAAAAAATGCAGATATACATGCATCTTTTCTGCGTCTGCTCATGATCTTATACGCACCAATGAGAAAACTTAAACAGCAATACCACTGGACCAACAAACGTCTGAGCACAGCAATTTATATAACATAATTGAACTTAATAGCTTACGTTACATGGAAATAAAAAAAAACAGGGACAGCTATATAGACAAGGCACATAGATAATCCATTAGATTTTTAAAGCAACCATTTCATCTCCATCCAGGATGCATACTTAGAGTGCCATGCTTTCGAAGCATTGACAGAAGCACATCATATATAGGGGCCAGTTAATTCCATATTCCATTTACAATCTACATATTACAAACCAAAATAACTTGCACTTAAAAAGGCAAGACCTAGCAACTTCAACAAGATATTGAGTCATGCTCACTCCTCCTGATGATGTCTGATAGATTGGCTTCCTTACTTCAAAGTGTCATTCAGATTAGCAGTGCTCTCATAGATCTTCTGCTCAGTCCATTCAGTCAAGCAATGAACTTCGTACATCATCCCTTTATGGAGATTGCAGCTATACTCCTTAGGCAAAGTAGCAAAAGCACCTCCAACTACATCTTCACATACTTCCTGAACAAAGTCCATATCATCAAGCAGCTGGTTCCATCCCTTGCTTAGCATATTGATTTTGTTAGTTTGTTTATTTTGCATTTCAAGTGCTATGGATATCTCTCTCTCAAGCTGTTCCTTATAGCGTTCATTCCTAGCCCACGGGATAAGGTTCATATCATCAATTTCAAACCTATATGTCCTCATCAGCACCTGTATCAGAACGAGCGCTGCGGACTCTTCGGCATCTATCTCTTCAATCAGCTAAGCTGCCTGTTGCTTGCTCTAGCTTGCCGGATGTATCAGGTTCCGTTGTAGCGATTATGGTTTTGACAGTGCAATGGTACTTCCCATCTCTGAACCAGCTCTCGTACTGTGCATCACTTCCACCAATTTTCTTAAGAATTTCTGACAGGATGACTTTACGTGGAATGCGTACAATACCGAGATTATCTGTAGATGTACATAAATTCAAGCTATGAAAAGTCAAGTATACTGGCAACTTAAATGCAATTGATAGAGTATATCTGCGATAATTGAAATAATACTATCGTAAAGAACATAGATTTGACCTATGTAATACTATCATTGTCTTTACTACCGTGGTCATGTTTACTTGTGAGCGAAAAACAGTATAAAAGGTCAATAGCTTTTACATATTCATGGTTCTTTGTACTAAGATACGAGGTAGCACTGTACACAGATATCTTCTAGAGTTAAGATCATGCTGATAGTGTTACCCCTTGCAACAGCAGCCATTTATTCCCTTTTTCCCTTGTACTGCAGCCAACTAGACCCTATCCTCTATAATTGCCTGGAGCATATGCTGCCTGCACATTAAAGAACATGTTCATTGTCCGATGCCCAGATAAATAATTTGCAATGTACATTGCAGCCTTTAAATCTATTTGTAAGGACAATGTACAGTTGATTACATAGAACAAGAGGCAGACAAGACACAGGACAAGAAAGAGGAAGTAAATGACAATCCATAACAGATTATAAAGATGCATGATATGCACAGTCAAAAAAAATACATTCCGTGTAACTGCATATAAAGAAACAAGATACTAAACTATTTGTATATATATAAATCAAGCAAATACAGCATCAAATTTATTTACTGAGCATTACAAAGACCCTTAATTAAATATCGCACCTTCGCACTTTCCTAAACATAGATCAAGAAACCGATTTATCTACAGACAAGTTATGTGTGCACTGAAAACACCAGAGAACCAAACAAAAACCAAAACCACCTGCCTCATTACAACCGTTATATGCAACCAACGTACAGTAAGAAAACCAACCACAGTACCCTAAAGCTTCAAGCCTCAATACTAGCCTTCAATGATCGAGTACTGCCATCGCGTGCCACCTTGACCAAAATGGTGTCAATTAATTGGCTGTAGCTTTTTCAGTATCAAAACCTAAATCAATGCTTCCTTCCAAATTGCCATATATATCTTAATTAATATCAGATCAAACAAAAGCGTACGCAGTAAATTGAAAGCAGTACCAAATTACCATACACATCTTGCCACTCAAAAATAGCGCACGTAATGGTTATAGAACCTTATTGGAACATCTTAATCAAACGCGACCTGCTTAAGCTATCCAGTGCCTAAATCCACAAATCAACACCTTGGAGCAAGCCAATGTGCATACATTTACCTGACTTAGCAATAAACCAAAGCAAAAAAATGCTACAATCAACCAAATCAAGACATGACGGAGCCAGATCTTGTGTCCTACGGTTTATACCTGAGATTATAGAGGGAAGGTGACGGATCCTGGACGGAAAGGGACTATACTGCCCTTTGCTGCACTTACCTGGTCGTCACTGGTCCTCTCTCCACTCAGCCCCTGGCCGTCGCCTGCCGTCCACCGCCCCTGGCAGGGTTTCGCTCCCTCCTTCAAGCACTACTCAGTTGGCAAGCTCTGATCGGCTGCCGGTTCCAGCACTACCCCTCTTTGGCAAGATCTCAAGCCACCACCGGCCGCCTTGCCTGGTTCAGGAGAAGGCACGATAGACAAGGTTCAGGAGCGGCTGGAATATTATAGAAAAGACAACATAGGAAGAATCGGGACAGGTGGATGGCTTCGGACCCGGATATTAGTAGTACGCCTTTGCCTTTCCTTACCTTTATCTTTGTTACCCCAAACCCAGCACACACCACTCAAGTGTGGAGGAAAAACTACTAGGACTTGCACTGTGCAACCGGAGCTTCGTCACCGGTAAGACCAGCACATTCCTGTTATCACCGCCCTTCCTATCGCCTCAAATTGCCCCAATCACTGCATACTCGAACCGCCAACCACCGCGGCTTACCCTTATCACCCGCAGACCACCAACATCCACTTCGACCCGCTCTGTCATGAACTACAACCCAACCACCGTCTTGCCTACCGCCGAGCACTTCCACGGTCCGGTGCAAACCCAACACCGCCGTTCGCTGTCACCTGACATTACCGCGATCTACATCGATCCGCCCTGCCGCCTATACATCGGCTTTTCATCCCCATAAACCGAGTTGCTAAATATTTATTTTTGCCAGCATTTTTCATTTCTTATATTCTTCTGATCCGTAACAGGTGCATGCAATCCTGCCCACAGAAAATCTACCTACCGGCTAGATCTCCGTCCGAGCTGAGAAACAGCATAAGAAACGGTCCGTCTTCCTGACCCTCCTAACCTACATCTTCTTATCAGCGAAAAGTGCATTTCTACAAATTGACCTGTCTCTTGTCGTAATACTTAGTATACAATTTACGGGTCCATTTAGCGTTTATAGATCAAAGTTATTACACGTGTTCTACTCCATCCATGCAATGCACATGTCATTGTCTTCGACTTGAAATACGACTCATCATGAGATACGATATACACCCTCAAATAACAACCAATTAGATACAATTTATAGATCCTGCTAGCATTACTGAAGGCAGCATCTATGGCTTCAAATTCAGAAATAAAAATAATTTTTTACCACCTACTGTGCACATTATGCAGCAGATTCAGATAAAGTTCCAGTTTTTTCTTATCTTTACCAATCTACACTCAATGTGCCTTCCCTTCCCTGCCAACAATATGCAATTTACTTCATCTATATTGTAATCGATCACCAATACTACACTGCCTTTTATTCTAATGCACTCATATAAACAACCTACTATGCAGGCTTGGACTTCTATTAACATGAAACGTACGCAATCAGACTCCAGCCATAGTGGTACATTATATCTCATATTTATACATCCTCTCTTGTTTGGATGCAACCTAAAAACAGTATAACAAACCCCTTCAGGTTCCACAAATTCCAGTGATGCAGTTGTTATGTACCTCCATCGTCCCAACAAGAACCATAACACTGCAAAATAGTAAACTTGGACAATCTCATTTACATCAGTGACGACAATGGTACGTGCAATATATGACTCGAACTCTTCAGTCCTTGCTCTTTGAATGCAAAATATCAAGTACCTAATCCTATAATTTTCTGTCATGTAGGTCCAGACCCTGACAGGAACTTGAAAAGATCCATACATTCCTCTAAACTTAGAAAACCAAAGCTATCACATAAGCCTGGTAAAAAACATGGCATGATCATATTACTTCCTCAGTTAATAAACCCTATTTATGTAAAGTTTCCTCCATTTGATATAGGTTCTTGTACAGGTCCTGAACTTAGAAAGAATAACACGTCCAAACCTTATCATCCCCTTGTTAGACGAGGTTATATCATTCTATTGTATTTTCAGTAAACTACTGCTGTTCTTCCATAAAATTTATTCCATTTAATACAGGCCCCCTGTCGTCCCCATTTTATTGCAGGATACAATACTTTATGTGTATTTGGCAATGAAGTGGAAATGACAAGTGAAAATGTAAAGCATCTAAAACGGATAGTTCATGGTGCAGAACATGCAATACCATATTATGTCTGTACACTAAACAAGACTTTCATTGCTCGAAAACAGCAGGATGGTACATTTAATACTTTTATCTTCCAACGCAGAAAAATGTACTATACAAAGCATTCTTATTCTGGTCTTTACATGTTATTTACAGTACTTTTCAGTGAACTTCACAAAAGCGCATCTCAAGGAATTTCTAGATGAACCAATTAACAATCTGTCTATCAAATATGCACGTACCAACAGTAAATACCATGTCCGTCTCATGATGGGACGAGACAAGCGAGCTACTATAACAACTAATTGGCATCAGTTCGTGCAAGGCGCAGGCCTAAAGAAAGGAAATATATGCATCTTTTCATACAACAATAAGAAAGGTCATCTCGCACTTACTGTGCACCTTATTTAACAAGGTCAGCCATCCCATTTCTATGCCGTCGTTTGCCAGTTACACAACGCATCTATGTGTATTAACATATACTATTTTCTATGTCCAGGTACTTGCCGTCTGCTGCGCAACCAATGTCTTCACCTGAACATGTCATGAACTGAATCCTTTCTTCCCAGTTATCTGATGGACTGGTTCTATATTCAGTTAACTGGTTTACTTATGTTAGCACCCATGTTCAGGACATTGACAGATATATATATATATATATATGTCAGGCCTCTGTAACAACCAAAATTATACTATGTACTTCTATAACGTTGCTCTGCTTCTTACTGCATTATTAATAGTACTTTATAATATCAGTTATATCTAGCAAGTATACCTTAACTATCCTACATTTCTGCACAGTTGTTTCCTTCGTGTACCTAACATGTTACACATCTTAACATATCAACCATAACATATATCAACTATCACTATATCTGTGACCAATAATATTCATTACAAAAATAAGCTGCTTACCATATATATGAAATGGATATCCATCTCAATTTCACAGTACCAAACGTTTTATATCCATTATCCAAGGATTTTACAATACCAGGGGTTTGACAATTCAAATTTGACAGATCTTGGCACTTCTTGTCATATTTATTGCAGACATTACAAATCAGGTTATTGGCTGCTCATTTCTTTAAACTATCACCTATGCCCTGCCATATACTTGCTTCAGCCTACTAACACAATGCCCTGTCATATGCAAAATGGGATATCTCTAATTTGTTTAAACATTAACGTTGTAAATTCTTCTTGCATCAAATGACATCTACAAGATCTTCAAAATACCGTTATTGTTCGGTTTATTGATAAAACACTCCATCTATAGTGCAATATTCCATATATTAATTATCAGCATTTGAGGACAGGCGCGCGTTATGTTCTAGTAACATATATAACCCCAAAACAGCATCATAAAAGTATGCTATTGCACCTGAAAAGGTTTCTAGTAACAGATTTGCCACGGTAGCAGTATCCTAGAGCATGCACAATGTCGGTTGTATTCCATCAGCTTAGTATGAGACCGTAACATATCTGTAGCAAAAAGAAAAGGACCTAAAGTAAATTAATCAATCTGAAAGACAACATAATATACACATCAACATATATAAATCATGAACTTAAACCTGATCGCTGATCTTTGGCCACCATACTGGATTATCTGATATCTGTAGAGGAAGTGGAAGAGCATAACACATGTAGGAGGCTCCACAGGGCATGGCTTTTTCTTAGTGCTCATAGTGCTTGCCTGCTTAATACTCTGTAGCTTGTTGGTAGCTTCCATATTTTCAAGGCAAATTATTGCACAGCTCACAGAGTGTAATCGGAGAAACAGCTGAAGGAAATCAAATCGCTCACTCCTCTTAGGCTCCTTGTCTATGGATCGACTCAACACACCCAGCAGCATATCTGTGATCCATCATGTCCCAAAACAACAGATCTAAAACTGCATATGTAGCTTCTCTTCCATGATGCAATATTTGTTCAGATGTAAACACATGGATTTCATTCTTGATACAGAGCCAGCTACATCCCTGAACCTTCTTTGCTCCTTGATCTTCCATTGACCTCCACATTCTGGCCATGCTTTCCCACTTACATCTGGCACCATATGTTTGAGCCAAAACAATGTATGGCAATGAGGACCGAGGCTTCAGTTTCATCATCTTTTCTGCAATTGACTCTGCCATGGCAAAGTCCCCTTGAATCATGCAAGCCTCAAGAATATTGGAACGAGAGCAGCAGTATTACACTTCTGCAGCTTGTTCTCTACCAAATCTACTGCCTCTCTAAACATTCCTGCACGACTTAACATGTCAACCCACACATGCATAGTGCTCCAGGCCAGGAACGACATGGTAGTTGGCATAAACAGGGAAATTATATTTATTCCTTCACTAACCAGACCTACCAAGCTACAAGCAGATAAAGCCCCAAAAAGAGTAATTCTATTGGTCGGATATCAGACTTTAGCATCCGCCGAAACACTCGAAGAGCTTCTTTACCTCTCCCATCATGCGATAAACCAATGATCATCGTATTCCATAATACCAAATCCTTGACACAAATGCTATTGAACAGTTTCCTGGCATCCTTCAAGGAACCTAATTTACAGTACATGTCAATGAGGGCGGTGGCAACAATTGCATCATACTCAAACCCAAGTTTAAAAATCAATGCATGAATTTGAGTGCCCTGCTCCATCAAACCAAAACATGAACTCCATCTCAGAACACTTGCAAAAGTAAACTCAGTTGGAAGAACACCATTTCGCAGTGCCATTGCAAAGAGGCCAGAGCTTGCTCCATTATCCCACTCCTGGCATAGCCTGATATCATTGCATTACATGTTTCTGAGTCCCATGTTGACATTCCCTTGAAAAGCCAAACGGCATCAGCCAGTCTGTCAGACATGCATAGCAGACCAATAACAGCACTACAAATGACAAAATTTGACAGGAGTCCCGTTTTGACGCAAAGGCCTAACAGCTGGTCACCCTTAGCCCAATCCTCGACATCCGTGCACAAGCTGAGCACCGTCGCCACAGTGTACTCGTCAACCAAAACCCAATTGCTCCTGATCGACCGGAAACACTCAAACACTTGAATGCTCTGGCCATCATCCTTGTACACTGACATGATAGTATTTACAGAAACAATGTCCTGCTGATTCATACTCCAAAATATGCGCACCGCATATTTAAAGAGACCGACTCGCCGATACATATCAATGAGCGTGTTGCCGACCACAGTATTGTGATGAGCCGAGCCGTTGCGTAGAGCAGCTGCGTGAACCTGCAACGAGTGGGCAGCAGAACAGACAGTCGACGAAACAATGGAGAAGGTGAAGCCGCTAGGCCTGATGCCTAGCTCCCTCATCCTGCGCACAAGCTGGAACGCCTCGTCGGCACGTCCACTGTCAACGTAGCCCGAGATCATGGAATTGTAAGCGACGGTGTCCCTGTGAGGCATTTCGTCGAACAGCCTGCGCGCGGCCGGGAGGTCACTGGACTTGAGCAGCGCGGCGAGGAGGATGTTGTGCGAGAAGCGGTTGGCGGCGGCGGCGGGCGCGTGCAGGAGCAGGGCGGCGGCGGAGGGGGCGGCACCGAGGCGGGAGTATGCGGCGGCGAGGCAGTTGGCGAGGAAGTGAGGACGGAAGAGGCGGGATGACCTGAGGAGGCGGGCGTGGAGCGCCGCGGCGGCAGGAAGAGAGGCGCAGCGGGCAAGAAGCGCGGAGAGCGCGGCTACGGTGGGAGCTAGAGGTGGAGGCCTGGTCTTGGAGGTGGAGGAGCAGGGCATGGTGGTCCTCGTACTGCCATTGCCGACTCTCCTCTGATCGGTTTGCTTGGTTGTTCCTCCTCTGATCGGTTTGCTTACTCCCTCCCACGCGCTGCACTGGCCGGCGCGATGGCCCGACCGGTCGACGCCAACGCCACGCCTGCAGGCTGCAGTTCCCAGCCGAAGGCACGGCGATTGAAGCAATGCGATCTCGTACGTAACGTAAGTACTGGCTCCTAGCTACGTGCCACTCCTACTAGCTGGTGGTGGTGCACTGGTGCCCAGCGCCGTAGGCCACAGCGAAAGCCGCTTTAGGTGGTGTTTGGTTTAGCTTCTAGCAGCTTTTGCCCTGAGAAAAGCCAACGCCCAACCAAAGGGACAGCTTCGGACCGGCTGTTCCCAGTAGCACCCAGCTGCTTTCGCGTGTAAAGTCCTCCACAACGAAAAGCTCGGGTAGAGCAGCTTCCCGCAAGGATTCACTTAAAATTTCGAAGCGTTTTCCATTTTTGCCCCTGCCGGTTCACTCAATTTACGGGCAAATGCCCTTTCCAGACCACTCCCTCCGCTCCGGTGTCTCTCCCATCCCGACGCGGGGAACGGCGGCCCGATCTTCAAGCGAGCCCGCGTCGAGCCTGCGCAAGCCGCGCGCTGGCGATGCTCGCAGCACGCAGCAGGTCCGCTGCCCTCACAGATCTGAGCAGATCCGGTCCTAGGGGACGACCCGCCGGTGGGGAGGAGGGCGCGCTCGATCCGGTACCAGGGGACGACCTCGCCGTCGATGCACGCGGAGGAGGGGACTGCGGGGCGCGTCGGCACGTCGGTGCGTCGGGGGGATGCGATGCAGAGCTGGATCGGGAGGTGATGGGGGAGGGAGCTCGGGGGGAGGGAGCTCCAGCCGGGGAGGAGGGGCTCGGGGGGGAGGGAGCTCCAGCCGGGGAGGAGGGGCTCGGGGGGAGGGAGCTCCGGCCGGGGAGGAGGGGCTCAGGGGGGAGGGAGCTCCGGCCGGGGGGAGGGAGAAGCACGCGCCGGTGGGGGGGAGGGAGGTGCCGCCGGTGAGAGGGAGCTCGGGGTGAGAGAGAAGCGGTGGGGGGGGAGGGAGGGGAGGGGCCGGCGGCGGCTGGGACCGAGGAGGAGGCGGCGGTGGACCGGCGGCGGCGGTGGACCGGCGGCGGCAGGGACCGAGGAGGGAGGCGGCGGTGGATTAGGGCTGGGGTGGCCGATGCCCCCTGGCCCTTTTATTTTCCTTTTTTTTAATTTTTATTTATAGTTGTATTTGTATTTATCGTTTTCTGCAAATTTATTTTAAAGAAGTATTTATATGTATATTGTCTGTAAATTAGTTTTAAGCAAGAATTTATATTATATTTTTATTTTTATTTTTATTTTTTTTGTATTTATTATATTTTAGGGATATTTTTATCATTTATCATTTATATTTTTTTATCATTTATCATTTATATTTTTATCATTTATATTTTTAATCATTTTTTTGATCATTTATCATTTATCATTTTATTATTATTTATCATTTACTATTTATCGTTTTAGCCATCCGAAAAGAAAACCCTAACGCAAGCGTCCATACGTACAAATACACTCAAATCAGTATACATACGTACTCTCAGCACTTTAGGGGCATTTCAGACATTTCCTTCGTACACAGCCAACAGTTACAGCTCAACCAAACACCCTGAACAACAGGCTCAGCTGTCAACAGCCACAGCTGCTTTCTCAAACAGCCAGCCAACAGCTGCTTTTACAACAGCCACAGCTCAACCAAACAGGGCCTTAGCTGCCGCCATCCTAAACAGCAGCAGTACTAGTACTAGTAATAGGTCGGAGCGAAAGCAACGTGCCATGCCGCACCGCGTCGGAGCTAACGCGCGGTGGGCGAAGAGGCGGCGGTGGCTTGGGCTCCGGTAGATGGCGGGGAAGGGCCTCAGGGCGGTGCGTCTAGGGCAGCGGCGAGCGGGCGGTGGTGACGAGCGGCGGCGAGTGACCGAGGCGGGCGGGAGAGAGAGAGCGGAAGCAGGAGGTGGCGGCGGGTTAGGGGGATAAGGGCCGGATTTAGGGCCTGATTGGTTTGCTCCCAAATTTTGGCAAGCCATAGTTAGGCACAAATAAAAACCTTGGCCTCCGATTGGTTTGGACGCTGCCAATTTTTCCCGTGCGTCCAGGCACCAGTTGGAGTTCCCTCACCGCTCGCCCTTTCCCCCGGCTCTCCCCGCCCATCCTCTTTCTCCTCAACACTCTCCCCATTAGGGTTTCCCCTCCTGGCCGCCTCGTCCCCACCGGCAGGAAGCGACCGTCGCGTCGTGCCGCCGGCTGGGAGTCCACGATGAGCTCGACGAGCCGGCACAGATCCGTCGCCGCCGCCGTTTGACTCTTCCTCCACGAGCACAGATCCATCGCCGCCGCCACCTGACTCTCCACGAGCGCAGCTCCGTCGCCGCCGCCATCTGACTCCTCCTCCGCTTTGAGGTTGCGCAGCCGCCGTCCAGCACTGACCCACCCGGTATGCATAGGGATTCATCTTTTGCTCCTAATTTTTGTCGGATTGCTTTGAGCAGTGGAGTTGTCTGTAATCTCGTACGCACACATACGAGTTTTCTGCGAAATCAATCATGGTCTTGTTGTCGATCCCTCGGTCTCCTTTTCCTTTCCATGGCAACGACCACGCTTTTCCTCCAAGAATCTCCCGTTTCCGAGCCACGCCGTCACACTGGTCTAGCCCAAAGCTCACGTAGAACAAGTTTCCCCATACATGCACTCTGTATTTCAATTCTAGTATTCCTTGCTTTCACCAAAGTAATTACTCCATGACCAGATCGCATCTGCGTTCACGGCAAAGCAACTTTCCCCCCTTGCTTTCATTAACCACCAGCACCCATCTTCTCCTACCACGTTGAGAATTTGACACCACTTTATGCTTTGCCTTAACCCACATCATGTCCAAAAAAAAGTACTACTCTTACTGCATCTGAAACTGTGAACTCGTTCCAAATCCAAATTAGGGTGTCACTTAAAACGTACGGATTTTGTTGAGCTTGGCAAACACATTTGTCACGAGGACCAGTGTACCATCGACAGCACCGATCAGGCAATCAATCTCTCCCTGCACACATTTGTACACATTCTTATCAATGGCTTGGTACTTCGCAAATAACCAGATAGTGGACATATTTCTGGTTGGTAGTAGACTAAGGCGAGCTGATCTTGTCTTCCTTGGTTGGGACTATAGCTATCAAATTTTTTTATAGTTGGCTGAAGTCAAAGCTGAAACTATTTTTTGGCCACTTGAGAACATTGCGTACTCAAAACACGCATAAAAAGTCACGGACTAAGAATATTTAAGTACTTTTGTGATATAGTTGTTCATGCTGGTACATATTGAAATGCTTGGCAAACCAAAACAAAATTTACCAGTGTCAGTTATTGATATGGTAGCAATGTGTACTTATGAGGTCTCTTCATTTTTTTGCACAGATCACGTACTGCTGTTGCTCCGCTTGAACGATTGAAGATCGTGCTTCAGGTGAATTTCCGATGTCCTCCTTTTATGCTGTCTGATGGCTTGTTATATATCATGGTGGTTGAATGATGGATTGATGGGTTTTGTTTTGCCTAAATTGTTCTGTTTACCATGGAAGACTCAAAAGATTGCTCGGCTAATATAACGGTAGTAATTTATTTTTGTTATTTCAACATGTCGTAGTGTTATTTCGTATCAGCTAACATGGATGTACGATGCAATCTTAATATCCACCATGTCAATGTATTCAATATGGTTTGTCTTTTCTCATTCCAAGACATGTTTTATCTTATCGCCAGTTGTTAACAGTTGACATCCAAATTAAAGTAGATGTCCTGCCTTTTCTGGCAAACAATTAATGTAAATGTTCTGCCTTTCCCGGCAAATACTTAATGTACATGTTTAACCATTTTGCGTGCTTACATTTTTACAGTGATTTGAAGGTTGTAGTTGTAACATTTTCCTGGTTCTGACATTGAGATACTTTGCGTTAACTTACGGTTCAATCCATCAAACAGAACACGCTAGACTGGTCTAACATAACTAACTGATGTGTTATCGAGATTATGATTACTTCGTGTTTCAACCAAGTTGTTTTCCTTCTGCTGATATATGCTTTGCATTAACTTACGCATGTCATCTATGCTCAGATGGACAATTATCGACGAAAATACATTTACTACTGTATGTGGAGGCAGCAAGCACTAGTTGTTCTTGTTGTAATGTTGGTCCTATGGTGGAGCAAGAGGAAGAATAGAGCTAGACGTGTCAAGTATGCCCCACTTGTTGAAAGGGATCTTTGGAGGGATAGGGAACTAATTAGGTTGAAAGAACTCTGTTGCGCTAGGAGGGTCTTGTCTTTTGTAATGTACTAGTATGGCACCAAATCTAAATTTCTGTACATTTTGTGTGTATCCACGTTGCAAGAATGAGACGGCATAATCCAGCTTGCCATATGTGTAATGGACTATTCACCTGTGGTTTATCATCTGTGAGCTTATGACGTAGACCGCAACTTGGTAATGTTGAACACGTTATGTTTTCTTGTTTTATGTAGCAAAATATGCCTTGTTTGCCTAGTTCATGTGACATAATCCAGTTTCGCCTTTTCTTTTCCATCATGCTTTACTTAGTTATGATGTATACAAAAATACTAGTGTTTCGTTTTCAGTTCACATTTTATTATTTATGATGAGAGTCTTAGTCAAGTGTATTCTCAGTGAGTTTGTTGTGGGATGTGTTTCAAGATTCCTAGGGGCGATTTTCAGTTATTCTGTTGGACAGTACATTGCTCCAAAATTTTCATTGCAGCTCAGGCCGGCTCAGGTTTTGCTCAAACTCTTCACTGTTCAAATGCAGATAATGTTTTCAATTTAGATTCATGTATTGCTGTGTACAAATGTAACACATTTGAATTTGCCTACGTCATGATGTACCATCAGGTTTTGTACATAACATTTATCTCAAATATTGAGAGCTGTGGTGCAAGCTCTGACATAGATGCTGAGAAAAATATAGCATCCATACTCTATTGGCAGCATAAACCAGCTCTTTTTTCACATAACTCAGTTTTCTGAACATGTGGTTAATTCACATTGAACAAAAACTGTCGTTACTCAAGTTATCCCATGTATTTTTAAGAACTACACATCTGGACAGCTATAGAGGTATTCAAACTTTCAAGGTAACGCTAAGATGGATAGACACTACTGAGAAATAGCTAGGACATGTTTGATACATACCATCTTAAAAGTAGAAGAATGTTTTGTAGCTAATCGGTAGCAAACCAATCGAATGCCAAAGTAGTTGTGCCAAAAATTGGCATGGCAATGGCAACGAACCAATTGATAGCCAAATTTGCCAAATATTGGCAAGTTTGAACATTGCCAAAAATTGGCAAGTCAAAACTTGGCATTTGCAAGAATTGGTAGCAAACCAATCAGGCCCTTAGCCCTCGGCCGAGTGCCTATTGCAGAAGTAGTCCTCGGGCGGGAGCAAAGCCAGATTTGTCCCCGCGACCACAAGCGACACGTGTGAAAATCGCGCGCCAGACCCGCGACAGCCCAAAATCACGCCCCCGGCCCGCGAATCCGCTCGTCGTGGCCCACACACACGAGCGGGCCGAATCCGCGGCCGCAGCCCGCGAGGGAGGCTGGATCGCGCGCCGCGCCCGCGAGGCCCAGCTCGCGCATTCGGCCCACGACCAGCACCCCACCGCCACCTCCCCGTCGCCTCAGCGCCTCCCCCTGTCCCTCCGCCGCCCCGCTCCCCCCGTCCCCCCGCTGCCTCCGCACAGCCCCCGCGCGCCTCCGCCTCCGCCGCAAGCCTCGGACGGTCGTCGCGGCCCACGGGCACGAGGAGGAGCTCGCGGGTCCCGGGCACAAGGCGAGGCCGAATCGCGGGCTGAGGGCGCGAGGCGACGGCGAGGGTGGTGGGGGGGCCGCGAGCTCTGACCGTCGCAGGCCGGCAGCGCGATTTTGCCACGCGTCGGCCGCCCAGTTCCTCGCGGTGACAAACGCGGCTTTGCCCCCGGCCGGGGGCTAAATCCGACGTTTTCCCTAGATGGGGGCGGGGGCGGGCTGCGTGTGGGCCAAGCAAGCCGAGGCGGGGAGAGATGCTGGGCCAAGTCGGCCCAGCCGAGAGAGGAGAAGAGGACGGCAGGCCGGGCAGGCCAGGCCGAGCGCGGGGGGGGGGAGTAGGGGGAAATGAGAGGGAACGGGCTGGGCTAGGGAGGCCCAGCTCGGCAGGGGAGGGGGTTTATTTTCTATTTTCTATTTCTTTTCTTTTTTGCTTTAACTCTTTTAAACAATTACCAATTTTATTTTAATTTCCCCAGAAAATCTTACTCAATCTCATATAAATATATGGAGATAATAGAAATGACTTCCATTATACTTTAGTTAACAAACTTTTGAAACAAAATGGAATTTACACTTCGATTCTTTGTTTGGAGTTTAGGGTTTTCTTTCCAAGATTCCAAAAGTTTGAAATTTTACACCAATAGATTCTTCATGAATGCCATGTCATGTAATGATGCACATAAATAAGGTAATAGAAACAAGGATGTTACACGTCTTCGCTGGGGAGAAGGGGACGTGATGCAAGGAGGATGAGATCGATCGGTTTGTTAGGGGCGCACCCAGCCACACCGACAGGATAAAGATGCGGCGGCAGGAGTCCCCATGGTGATCGATTGGGCGTGTGGAGCAAAGGAAGATGGGATCGGCTTGTTAGGCGTTTGGCCGCTTCCGTGTGGTGTTATATATGATTTCTAATGTTGTCGGCTTATCGCGACATCCGGCCGCTTCCGTGCGGTGTTATATATGATTTCTAATGTTGTCGGCTTATCGCGACATCCGACGAAATATCCGCTACCGAAGTGTATTCGCTCTGTATTCGCTCCGTATTCGTGACCGATAGATTTCGATTCCGTATTCGTATCCGGACACTATCTGCTCCGACTCCGTATCCGAAAAAATATGGTTTAGGATATGGTTTCAGCACTATCCGTTCGTATCCGCTCCGATTTCACCCATAGCTGCCACGGCACCAGCGGGGGAGGAGGGAGTGGGAGGCGGCGGCAACGGATCTGCGAGGCAGCGAAAAGGCGGTGGGCGGGGTATCGGGAGAGGGCAGCGGGCGGATGGAGGGACTGGCCGGGAGGGGCAGCGGGCGGAGGGAGAGGCCGGTGAGCTGGGCTTCAGGCAGGCCGGAGCCGAGAAGGG